>OY755048.1:1250000-1430000 GCA_963576565.1 Aspidapion aeneum | reverse complement strand
CTGTCTGTCTGTCTGTCTGTCTGTCTGTCTGTCTGTCTGTCTGTCTGTCTGTCTGTCTGTCTGTCTGTCTGTGTTTAAAAATGAACAAAATCCACCGAACACAAACCAAATAAAAGGGTGGGGGTAGATTTCAAAAATTAGAGTTTATGTGAAGAAAATATGGCGTGTGTGATATTAAACGAAAGGTAATTGAGTCTGCAGTTAAACAAAATACATTTTATTTTATTTAAAAAAAAAGGGTGGGGGTATATTTAAAAAATTAGAGTTTAAGTGAAAATATGGCGTGTGTGATATCAAACGAAAGGTAATTGAGTCCGAAGTTTAACAAAATATATTTTAGTTTTGGTTTTTTTTGTAAGGGTGGGGATAGATTTCAAAAATTTGAGTTTAAGTCAAAACATGGCTTGTGTGGTATCAAACAAAAGGTAATTTAGTCTGGAGTTGAATAAAATATATTTCAGTTTTTAGTTATATTAGCTCACACGTACACTATAACTATAGTGTGAGCTTAGGGGCCCTTATATTGCCAGAGTATTTCTTTAAATAAACGCGTTATGGATTTAAATATCGCACGTAAACAGTTGAGAAAGCTCACGCATGCGCGCAGTAGCAAAAAGCCGCGCATTGCCCAAAACTCAGCACTCCGCAAGACTTCGCATCCGCCATTGCACGAAGCCGTGTTAAAACCCGCAAAATCCGCGCCATTAGAGACATTGATGTGTTCCAGCAACGACCTACAAGAGCCCTTGAAAGAGGATTGAAAAGAAAAAAGAGGTGAGGGGACTCAACTGCACGCCGACATTTTTATATTTGGGATCTTTATTAAAAAAGTTTATTTTACTGTAATCAAATAAGTTATCAAATCTCTAAACGTAGCGGTAATAGTCCCAGAAAAAATACTCTGCCAATCTATGGGCACCTAAGCTCACACTAGGTACTATAATTATAGTGTACGTGTGAGTTAATATATAACTAAAAACTGAAATATATTTTATTGAACTCCAGACTCAATTACCTTTCGTTTGATACCACACAAGCCATGTTTTGACTTAAACTTCAATTTTTCAAATCCACCCCCACCTTTTTTTTTAAACTAAAATGTATTTTGTTTAACTCCAGACTCAATTACCTCTCGTTTGATATCACACACGCCATATTTTCACATAAACACTAATTTTTTAAATTTACCCCCACCCTTTTTTTTTAAGTAAAATGTATTTTATTTAACTCCAGACGCAATTACCTTTCGTTTGATATCACACACGCCATATTTTTACATAAACTCTAATTTTTGATATATATACCCCCACCCTTTTATTTGGCTTGTGTTTGGTGGATTTTGTTCATTTTTAAATGGGACCATCTCGACCCAAAACCCAGCGTAGGTACCAAATTTCATTAAATTCGGGCAAGCGGTTTTTGAGTTATGCGCGTTGGTCGTTACAGACAGACATACAGACAGAGAGACAGACAGACAGACAGACAGACAGACAGACAGACAGACAGACAGACAGACAGACAGACAGACAGACAGACAGACAGACAGACAGACAGACAGACAGACAGACAGACAGACAGACAGACAGACAGACAGACAGACAGACAGACAGACAGACATACAGACAGACAGACAGACAGACAGACAGACAGACAGACAGACAGACAGACAGACAGACAGACAGACAGACAGACAGACAGACAGACAGACAGACAGACAGACAGACAGACAGACAGACAGACAGACAGACAGACAGACAGACAGACAGACAGACAGACAGACAGACAGACAGACAGACGGCGCAACAAAAAAGTTTCAAAATCATCTGAAACGCAAAGATATATAAAAAATTTTGAAATCGGAGCAACTTTTTTTTTTTCGAAAAAATTAGGATCACCATAGCTCACACTACTATAGTATAGTATATGTGTGAGCTAAAAAAATAAAAAACTAAAATGTATTTTGTTAAACTCCAGACTCAATTACCTTTCGTTTGATATCACACAAGCCATATTTTCACTTAAACTCTAATTTTTAAAATATACCCCCACCCTTTTTTTTTTAATAAATTAAAATGTATTTTGTTTAACTGCAGACTTAATTACCTTTCGTTTGATATCACACACGCCATATTTTCACATAAACTCTAATTTTTGAAATCTACCCCCACCCTTTTATTTGGTTTGTGTTTGGTGGATTTTGTTCATTTTTAAATGGGACTATCTCGACCCAAGACCCAGCCTAGGTACCAAATTTCATTAAAATCGGCCAAGCAGTTTTTGAGTTATGCGCGTTGGTCGTTACAGATAGACATACAGACAGACAGACAGACAGACAGACAGACAGACAGACAGACATACAGACAGACAGACAGACAGACGGCGCAACAAAAAAGTTTCAAAATCATCTGAAACGCAAAGATATATAAAAATTTTTGAAATCGGAGCAACTTTTTTTTTCTCGAAAAAATTAGGATCACCATAGCTCACACTACTATAGTATAGTATATGTGTGAGCTAAAATGCTCCAGTATGGTATGGCGAGTATATCAAAATAAACAAATTAATTAAAACCTATTTGACATGCCTTAACTTGTAGTGCCTATAAGTAAATATA
Organism: Aspidapion aeneum; assembly: GCA_963576565.1. NCBI lineage: Eukaryota > Metazoa > Arthropoda > Insecta > Coleoptera > Brentidae > Aspidapion > Aspidapion aeneum. The sequence goes on along the minus strand of OY755048.1, from coordinate 1,427,386 downwards.
CGAGCCAAATTTGAGCTAAATATCACAAAAACTGTAAAAGCTATATAAAAAAAGTAAATTTAAACACCCTGTATCTCTACTACTAAGTGTTTGTAGACCTTTGTTTATATACACTTTTTGTCTTGAAATCACTCTAGGAAATTATCTTTAAAAATATTTTATTGAATTTTACAACACCCTATATAACCCATTTTGGCTTACATGCATTACGAATAATGTTTCAATATTGCACTAGTGCTATAATACAAATCCTATTTATTTTTTTGTTGTAGTCTGCAGTTTTTTGTAGCGATTGACAAAAATATGCCTGCTTCCCCCATTAAAAAACAAGCACATTGAATATAATGCAAGGCTAAATCCTCTCCCCCTTGAGCATTACATATTTCAAGAATGTAGTCAAACTCATTAGGTAATATAGGCACAATATATCCCCAAATGTTAAATACAATACAATTAGGAGCTTTCATTGGAGCAATATGAACTCACTATTATATGTAATAAAAATAAGACAAAATGGGCCACTTGTATATACAGTTTGACTTATTGTATCTGATCCTCAGCACAGAAATCAAAAAATATGTTTTTACACAATACACAAGTCAAATTTTATGAATTTATATGATTTTGTGGATGTCCTGATATTGTATAGTTTAGAATTTTACACAATTGGGCTTTATGTTTTGTATAAAAATATATTTTTTGATTTCGGTTCCGAGGGTCGGATACCATTAGTCAAACTGTAGATAAGATTACTTAACAAAGTAATGTGAACTTTCTATTTTATGCCTAATTTACCCATAACATAATGCACAATGGCAAGATTTAGTGTTTATACTTTATGTCTACAATACTAAGGAGATGGAAACAGATATATTAAAATTAAGCAATGAGTTTGTTCATTGTGCATTAAGTTTTTGGGTAAACCAGGCCTTACTTAGAAAAATGCCATGATAATATAAGTTATGTGAATAATAACCTGTTCTAGTTTAAAGATTTCTGAAGTTTTGACATGTAATAGAATTTGCAGACAAAATAACAACTACCTTTCTCAGATAGAACAGTCACACCCCCCACCATATTCAAAAGTTTAAAAAATATATATTTTTTTACATGTGTCAACAAGTGAAAAAAAAACATTTTTTGACATTACAATTGACATGTAAAAAAAATTATTTAGTTGTTTTCTTTTTTCACAAGCTATAAAATATTGTTTGTGAATAGAATCCTCTTTTGGGGGACCAACATAAATTTTTATGTTAGAAAGAAAACCTGTCTAAAATAATTAAATAAAAATAAATAAAACAAAAAAAAACTTTGTAAAATTTTTATTTTAAAAGATTTTACAGTAAAAATTGCGAAAAATAAATAATTACTACTATCACTACCATAAGAAATTATTATTATTTTTTGACTTCACCAAACCAAACTTTCCACTAAGATTGTTAAAAAATTTAGATTTATTAAAATAAAACTAAGTGAAACTTTATAAACCACCTTAAAAAACATGACTGCTGAAGCTCCAATTGACACCTGTTCAAAAAACATAGCATTACTACCCTGAATACAAATTTAGCTTTGAGATTACATTGTCCGGTAATTATGCAGAATAAAATATTATTTTACAGCTTATGCAGTGGCGCACCCAGAAATATGTCTTGGGGGGGGGCGAGGCTTCATGATGTCGTATTTCATGCTATTTTTTGTGTTTATTCATGAAATATGTGGAAAATATATAAAAAAAATCTTAGGTTTGGGCCCCCCCCTGGCTGCGCCCATGGCTTATTGCATTACAGATTTCTTGACATTAGCCCAAGATTTACATGGCATTATTGGCAAAACAGTACAAATTACAGGTTAGCTGTTACCACTTGGTTAGTACTATCTAAGGGGAACACAAAGCTGCCTTTGCAAAATTAAAAAACAGTGTTTGTTTTACTTAAAAATAAAACAAATTTTCATTCATTTCCAAACAAAGCATGCAACTTGTTTGTTCTGTCTCTCTTTAACTAACATCATCTGAGTGAGAGAGAGGACACAAAAGTTGCATGCATGGAAAAGTTGCACAGTCCGAACAGGGTATTAGGCAATAAAAAATGCTATTTATAAAACTCAAGGATACTGTTTCAGTTCCATATTGACACATCTCTTTCTCCCCAGAAAAGAACAGGTATGTGCCATGATCAAATTGATACAGTAAAGTTGAGTTTATAGTTGGGGCTGTAAAGCTGGTTTGTCACTATGAAAGTTTCTCTAAAATGCATGCAACCATCTCATTCCAAGTGCCATCATTGGATATAGTGACATGGGTTTGATGCAGTCAGAACAGGGCTTAAGTCAAACTTATTAAGCAGGGAGGCAGGAATTTTAAAGCTATATAGCAATAACAATAACAAACAAAGCCATATTGCCATAAAGTAAGCAGTAAGATGCAACAAAAAAATGTATTATCCTACAAACATGGGTCTACACAGTGGCATATATGTCAGGGGCAGCCCCCCCCAAAAGCTAGGTTTTTTCTAATATTTTCCACATATTTCATGAATACAAACATAAAATATGGCCTCATGGGGTACCACCCCCCCCCCTACCTATATTTTACAGATCAAAATTTTAATGACCTTTTTATACTTTTCGATATTGGAGCGTATTGTTTGAGGTTAAAACAAACCATAACTAATAAATCACAGCTGCTACCACTCCCAAACAGTTACCTATCTATCACTTAGGTACAGATCAGGTTTACACTAAAAACCAACTACTATCCCCTTGGATTACCTTCTACCACCAAAAAACAAACTACTACCAACTTTTGCTACCTTCTACCAGCAATAAAGTAACTACTTCCACCTTCCCCTAGCTTCTACCAGCAAAAAACCAACTACTACCAAGTTCCCCTAGCTTCTACCACCAAAAAACCAAATACTACAATCATAATCAAAGGAGGTAGTAGTTGGTTTTTTAGTGGTAGAAGATAAGCGTTGGTAGAAGTTGGTTTTTTTGGTGGCAGAGACTAGGAGAAGATGGCAGTAGTTGGTTTTTTAGGGGTAGAAGCTCAGCGAAGGTAGTAGTAGTTTGTTTTTTGGGGTTAGAAGTAGGGGAAGGTGGTAGTAGTTGGTTTTTTGGGGATAGAAGCCACAGAAGGTGGTAGTAGTTGGTTTTTTGGTGGTAGACACTAAGCGAAGGTGGTTTTTGGCATAAAACTGTGTCGCAGCTGAGTGATAGATCACTGTAACTCTTCAGAAGTAGTAACGGCTTAGACTTATAAGTTAGAACCTATTTGTTTTTATCATAAACAAGGCGGCCTTACTTAAAATAGAAATTTCCATTGTTCATAGTGGAAAGTATGAAGTAAGCCTAAATAAATGAACTTACCCCTTACCTTACTTTAACGAACAATAAATCCACCTTAAAACTCACTGGTATGGGGTCGTTCAATTGACTGCTTTTTATATGCTGCTCCTTGTTTTTTATACTGCTGCTGCTTCTTTTTTACACTGCTACTGCTTGTTAGACTCACAAAATATGCCGATCTAGTACACATTGATTTGATTTTAGTTTTTTTATCAAAAATCAGATTGAGGGGAACACCCGACAAAAATGACATTCACCACAGAATAAATTCAGGTGTGTCGCGTGTCTCTCTTTCTGTCTGTTCTGGTGGGCTCTCTCTCTTTCCCACAACAGCAGTCAAACTACAGAACAGGATGCACTGTCAAACGTCATTATGTTTAGTTCCAATTTAGTCCCTTGTCCAGATCGCAGGCGCTGTTCGCGCTGTTATATTCCGTATGACATTTTCACGGGGGTGATTTGTATAGCCAGCCGATTTCGGCGACACACTGTCTGATCACAAGACGCTAGCGCTACATCGATGTACAGGGTGATTTTCACTTGAATGATTCTAACCACATGAAAATAGAAAGTTTCAAAAACCTAACCTAACGAAACCTAATCAGATCTAACCGAACCGAACCAAAGCAAACTAAACCAATATTTTTTTTCAAAAAAAAAACTTTCCTGACTTCCTACCTGGGATGCTAGAGGATGTGAATCCGAACCGGACCGTACCGAACCGAACCTATCCAAACCTAACCCTACCCAACTAAACCTAATTAGCAGTACGTGTTGTAGTTTAGTTTGGTTAAGTTAGGTTTGGTTCAGTTTAGTTAGGTTCGGTTTGGTTCGGTTCGGATTCACATCCTCTAGGATCCCGGGCAGGAAGTCAGGAAAGTTTTTTTTTGAAAAAAATTATTGGTTCAGTTTCCTTTGGTTCGGTTAGATTTGATTAGGTTTTGTTAGGTTAGGTTTTTGAAACTTTCTATTTTCATGTGGTTAGAATCATTCAAGTGAAAATCACCCTGTATGCATCTATTCTAAGACATGAGGTAAATAATATTGGTAGATCTGCGCTTGCGAAGCCAGGGATTGAAAGTGGACTTGGTAGCGCTAGCGTCTTGTCTGTCTGATCGGTCGGTACGGTGGAATATCGATGCATATAAATATTGTTCTTATCTTATCAATAACAAGGTGGCTTGTTCAATTTTAAGTAATTAATATCCGCTTCTTGTAACGTAGGTATAAGATATATTGGCCTACCTTATTGTCTAGTGGATAGCTAATGTTCTCACAAACTTTTTAATATGAAATTTATGTTTTAATAATCACTGTAAACTAATAAGAATCACATTTAAGTTAACAGACAAATGCAAGTTGGTATGTGATATTTGTGAAACTCGCAAATGAACAAGTCCAAAAAAGTATTAAAAATCAAATTTTTAATTAAAATGAAATGAATACATTCAGTACTAGGATACCCGGTATCTATAGATGGGTACCTATATTTATGCTAGTACAACTAAACATGTTCTATAGCACTACCACCGCCGGTTCTCGCCCCATGCTCATTTATATAAATTATATACTTGCCAATTTTTCCTTGACCTTCTTGATTTATTCTACAGGATCATTTTTTTATAAGTGAAAAAGTCTCGGTTATTATTTGGAGTCGAAAGTTGAAACAAAAATGATTTGGTTGGAACAGTTTTTTGCTATCTCACTAGTTGCAGGGTGCCTCAATAATGGCAATTTTGTATTTAATTGAACACTATATATTTTTTTGACATTTTGTAATTCATCAGTTCGTTCTGATTTCAAAAATATATAATATGTCTGTGTTGCAGTAAATATTTTTTGTAAGCATAAATAAATTATTTACAACCTATTTTGCAATTTGCTTACTTTTTCTCCCCTTGATAAAAAGTTACAAGTAAAAAATTGGGATTAAAATTGACACATTAGGGATAAAAAGTAAAAGTCAGGATGAAAAGAGATAAAAAGATAAAAACCTAAAAGCTGCAAAAAATAGTCAAAAATTGTGAAAAATAGCTTATATACTGTTACAAATTTAAGTTATTTAAATTTTATAATTGGAATTTATTTAGGTTTAGTGTAGTATTAGGTTGATTTATCTTAAGGTTGTATTCTTAGTCTAGGTTTTAGTTGCGTTATCTGTGACTTGCGGTCCAAATAATACGAGAACTTTCCGGACGTCGAAGGCTGCCGGAAAGTTCGAGAGAGATGGACGATCCTCATATATAAGGCCGGACGTCGTGCATCAGAGTCAGTCACAGATAACTTTCTGTAGTGGTCGTGAGATATTAACACGAAGTTAATAGACCGATTATAGTAGTGAATTATCAGCGAGTTATTAGGCAGTTTAAGTGCGTGTTTTTGTACATAATTTGTCGAAATAAATTGACGTATCGTTTTCAACAATTGCGAGTTTTAATTTGTCGTTGTGAACCCGTAACAATTGGTGTCAGAAGTGAGATTAAAATAAATAAATAGTGCAAAGACTATCCTTACACAGTACCACCGGATAGGACAATTGGACAGAAAAACAGTAAATGATTTTTCCAGAATATTCGAAGAAGTTCGATATTGTTTTATTCAAAAACTAAAAGAGATATTTAAGAACCGACTTCGACATTAACTTTACAGTCCAAAAATTGATAATTAGAGAGATTTTCTAGAATATTCTATAACATTCTACGACGTTCTATTCAAAAACTAGAAGAGATATACAAATACCGATTTCGACATTAGTTTAGTTATTTCAAAAGTAAGAATTAGAAAGAATTTCTAGAAGATTCCATAACATTCTACGACGTTCTATTCGAGAACTAGAAGAGATATACAAAAACCGACTGCGACATTAGCTTTATAGCCTAAAAATAGACATTTTTAGTGATTTATCAGGAAGTTGATGCTTACTAGACAAGGATCAGCAAAGATGGAAGATCTAACTAAAATGATGCAGGCTCTAGCAGCTCAAATGGCTCAAAACCAAAACGATATAAAACACACCATGTACGACGTGAGACAGACCATGGAACAAAACCAGAACGATATGAAACAGACATTTGAGCAAAGATTAGATGGCATTCAAGAAAACTTCGATCAAATAAAGAGCAACTCCGAACAGCTGAGAGAAGAGTTTAAGACTGCAACCGAAGACCTTAAGGAAGAAATAACTCAAAGAGTGCATAGCGTGGAACAAAAGGTACAAAATAAATTACAGAATGTAGAAGAAAAGGTACAAAATGTTGAGGAGAAGGTACAAAATGTTGAAGAAAAAGTGGAGAACAAATTACAGAATGTTAGGGAAGCAGTTTTTCAAACTATGGAAGAAAGATTCCAGGACGTCTCAAAACAGCTTATACAGCTTCAAAAAGAACACAACAAAATAAAAGCTCAGGGATGTGTTGTGAATTCCAACCAACACATTAAGCCTCCAAATTTTGATGGTACGTCTTCCTGGTCTACTTACAAACAACAGTTTAAAGCTGCCGCTGCTGCAAATGGTTGGGATGATGACGAAAAAGCTAGAGCTTTGTTAGTAGCTCTGCGAGAACCTGCTCTGGGACTTTTACGGTCCATTCCAGTCGAACAAAAACAGAATTATAACGCTTATATAATTAAATATTCGTCAGCAAAGACCAGGAGAGTCATTACAAGAGTATGAAGCGGATATCAGGAGGCTGATGTACTTGGCTTACCCAGAAATGCCAGAAAATTACAGAGATCCCTTCACGGTAGATCGCTTTATTAACGGCTTGCGAGACACGGACTTAGCAAAATTACTTCGTCGAAAACGCTTCCATAACAGCAGTGAAGTGTTGATTCGAGCCCTTGAAATTGAATCATCAAATAATATGTCCAGGCCAAAAGTAAGAGCTGTTTCAATTCAGGAGGGAGAAGAAATGAGCACTGGAGATGAGGTCAACTTAAAAACGCTAAACCAACTGTTTCAATCACTGATAGAGAAGATTGATTCTTTGAAAGAAAGTAGACGATCCCCTCCAAATGTAAAGTGTTTCAGATGCGGACATACAGGGCATATTCAACGCGATTGTCGTGTCCAAATGAGGTCTCGCTCACCATCTAGTGGGACAGAGTACCGAAGAAGAGATCAGGAAAAACTAAAACTAGTCAACGCAGAGGGGCGGGTGTTGGCTAATGGGAATTTAGCCCCCAAAATTTACTCTATCAAGAGCTTAAAACATACTGCTGACAGTCTTAACATCGACGGACTTATTAATGGAAGAAAAGTTAATATAACAGTAGACACTGGTGCAGCCATATCATTGCTTAAGTTCAAAATTGCAACGAGATATAAAATTCGACCAACCGAGAATCCGCCGACGTGTTGGGGCAGACAGACATAGACCTACAGCTGGGGAGGTTGAAGATTCGCCACTCGGTATTAGTTGCAGACATAGAAGACGAATTTATTTTGGGAATGGACCTGATAAGTAAACATGAATTTGCGTTTGATAATAAACTTAATACCCTAAGATTTGGGAACGAAGAGTTCATTTTGTCAAATAGTCACATCATTAAAGAACCAAGTAAGGTGGTGGCAGTATGCACAACAAGACTAGTCGGTAACAGTGAGACCATAATTTTTGGGAGGCTGGAAAGTAAAATATCAAGCTGCGTCGGACTCATAAGCCAACAAAACACACCCAACACCTACCTCGTTGCAAAATCACTAGTTAAAACCGATAAAGACATCCCGATTAGAGTCGCCAATATTTTCTCAAATAGTGTCAAAATTAATAAGGGGGAGGTGGTAGCATTATTTGAACCAGTACAGAAAGTAACAAGATGTGAAGAGCCAACTTCCGAGGATACAAGCAAGTTACCAATGGAGGTACTTCAGCAATTTGAGTCAACTTGGCAACATCTCACTCCAGAAGAATTTAGTAAAGCGAGAGAGTTTATAGAAGAACAAAGTAATATCTTCGAAACTAGGAGTAGTTCGGGACGCACAAACCTTATTCAATATGCTATCAACACTGGCGATGCCCAACCGATAAGACAACCCCCAAGAAGACTACCAATGGCCAAGCAAGAAGAAGTTCACAATCTCATTAATAAAATGCTCAGCGACGGTGTTATTGAAGAGTCATCAAGTCCTTGGTCATCTCCTGTGGTGTTGGTCACTAAAAAGGATGGAAGTACTAGATTTTGTGTCGACTACAGGAAACTTAACGATGTGACCAAGAAAGATAGTTACCCACTGCCAAGAATAGACGACACATTAACAACGTTGGCAGGATCATATTGGTTTTCTACTCTTGACCTGTAAAGTGGGTATTGGCAAGTAGGAATCTTTGAAAGAGATAAAGAGAAGACTGCATTCTCTGCTGGAAGTGGACTTTATCAGTTTAATGTGATGCCATTTGGCCTGTGCAATGCCCCAGCTACATTTGAAAGACTAATGGAAGTCGTTCTACGAGGCCTTACTTGGAAAACCTGCCTAGTCTATTTGGATGATGTCATAGTAATGGGGAAATCATTTCAAGATCATCTAGATAATTTACGAGAAGTATTCTCAAGAATCAGGAACGCAAATCTTAAATTGAACTCAAAGAAATGTTTTCTGTTCCAAGAAAAAGTTGAGTTCCTGGGTCACGTCGTTTCCCGAGAAGGCATCCATACCGACGAAAAGAAGTTACAAGCAATAAAAGAATGGCCTCAACCTCGTGACAAACATGAATTGAGAAGCTTTTTGGGTCTGTGTACATACTACAGACGATTTGTAGAAGGATTCGCCAAAATAGCGTCTCCATTACATAGACTTACAGAAGATAAAGCTTCTTACAAATGGAATACCGAATGTGACCAAGCATTTAGAAGACTAAAAGCAGCATTATGTTCTAGTCCGATTCTTGCATATCCCATTCACAATACGACAGGAGCTACTCCATCTAGTATCCTGTTTGGTAGAGAACTGCGTTTACCATGTGATATCATGTTTGGTTCACCTGAAGAAGCACACTTAGAGGTTAATGACTATGTCGAACGTTTAAGGCAAAAGCTGCACGATATCCATGAAGTGATTAGAGAGCGAATAGAAATAGCCAGTGACCGCATAAAAGCGAGATATGATCTGAAAGCAAACTCTTCAGGGTTCAAACAGAATGATCAAGTCTGGCTATACAATCCTCAACGCAGGAAAGGAAGATCACCTAAGTTGACACCACCATGGGAAGGGCGTTATAAAGTTGTTAAGAGAATTGATGATGTAGTCTACCGAATCCAGAGAAGCCCGAAGTTCAAGATGAAAGTTGTTCATCTAGACAGACTAAAACCTTACCTGGGAAATGTTGATCGAGACGATCAAACCTGAAGAGGAGGATAGTGTTACAAATTTAAGTTATTTAAATTTTATAATTGGAATTTATTTAGGTTTAGTGTAGTATTAGGTTGATTTATCTTAAGGTTGTATTCTTAGTCTAGGTTTTAGTTGCGTTATCTGTGACTTGCGGTCCAAATAATACGAGAACTTTCCGGACGTCGAAGGCTGCCGGAAAGTTCGAGAGAGATGGACGATCCTCATATATAAGGCCGGACGTCGTGCATCAGAGTCAGTCACAGATAACTTTCTGTAGTGGTCGTGAGATATTAACACGAAGTTAATAGACCGATTATAGTAGTGAATTATCAGCGAGTTATTAGTCAGTTTAAGTGCGTGTTTTTGTACATAATTTGTCGAAATAAATTGACGTATCGTTTTCAACAATTGCGAGTTTTAATTTGTCGTTGTGAACCCGTAACAATACCTTATAATAAAAGTGAGTTTTATCACTCGACGAATTGTAACTAAGGACACTTATCGTAGAGCAAGCTCTATTGCTTTAAGATGAGTGACCTTAATTGTAACACCCGCCCTCTGGTCGATCTACAAACTTTTCGCCTCAGGTTAAAAAGTACCACTTTTTTAATATTTTTAAATATATATATATATATAATACTTGGTTTTTCATATAATAAAAATCAAAACATTGCCAGAAATTTTATACATATTTTTATACATATTTTTATACATTTTTTTACATAAAGTAATTATCAAAAATTATCTAAAGTAAATTTTTAAAAATACCAACCATTAGACTATTTAAAAGAGATATCACACATTATCGAAAGCAAGTTTGAAGAAAGAAAAATAAAATGTTTTTTGCAATCATTAAACAACAATTTTGATGTCAAAATTTCGAAAAATTGCAACTACTGGAAATGGAAATTGCTTGTTTAACGCCGTGAGTAAATTCCTTTATAATTCAGAAGAACTACATGATACTTTACGCCAAGACACAGTAAATTATGTTAGAAGTCATTGGTCTTTTTTTTCAAGTTTTTTGCAAACGGAAAATGGAATTTCAAGAGAAAATTATTGCGAATCTATGTCTAATAACACTACCTATGGTACAGCTATAGAATGTCAAGCATTATCTGAAATATACAAGCTAAATTTTCAAATCTATGTTGAAAAATCTCCAAGCGTTTATTCAATTGATAAAATTTTAACATTTAACAATCCTCCAACAAAAATTAAAAAATCAGGGCATACCAAGGTCATCTATCTGCTTTTTTCTGGAGATCTAGATAATGGACACTATGATCTACTAGAAAAGTATATAAACACACCCACCGAAAGCCCAATTGATGAAAATGTTTGTATAATTTGTGAAAAAAAATTTTAAAATCAAAAACGTTTAAAAATGCATACATCAAAAGTTTACTCACCAGAAAATCCATTGCAGTTAATAGAACTTTCAAAAATTAATTTAGAACAACCAGATGAAAATTTTAATAAATCCCCATGTTCTCAAAAATCTAACTGTTTTTCTTGTGGAAAATCATTCAAAGGAGAAAAAGGTCTAAAACAACATTTTAGAGTTAAACATTTGAATGAATCCACTTTTTGTTTAAATAAAACTTCAACAGAATTTGACGCAGAATATTTTTAAAATACTTTTCAACACTTAAATCTTCTATTCCAATTCTTAGAAGAATTCCTAAGGGAGCCAGAAATAACATTGCAGAAGAGCTTACCTCTCTTTTGAATAATTGTGTAAAAGAAAATTCCCCTTTGGCTTGGATTTCTTTATTTATTTTTCCATATGCAGTACTACAGTTACCGAAAAAATCAACAACATATAATTCACTTACATCTAAAGTTAAGGAGCAGCTAATAACTTGGAAAAAAATCGCTCCTTACTACTAAACGACTTAATAAGAGTTTATTTAGCATAATAAAAAACAGGCAATTATGGAAAAAAAATTATAAAAGCAATTTAGAAAAGAAAATCCAAAATAAAATTTCCGAAGGTAATATTTCTGGAGCTGTAAGCATTTTATCATTTAATGAAACCTTGGCAACTACTGATGACCTTTCTACATTCAGAAAATTATAAAAAAAAAACATCTTAAAGCCGATCCATCCCGAACCAGCATTATTCCAACCCAGTCCGAAAAACCAGAAAATGTTTCTTTATCAGAAATAAAAAACTACTAAAAAACTACTAAAAATAAAAAATTACTAGTAGTTACTAGTACTTTTATTTCTGTTTTTTTGTAACAATATTTGCTCACTTATGTATCTAAAAGTTTATGCAAATAAATATATACTCTACTCTACAATTGGGCGTAACAGCATATGACCCATTAGGAGTATTAGAACCCAAGTTTTTTTGAGAGAAATTGAAAAAAATATCTGAGAGAACTTATTTGTTTTTCTTGTGGTCATCAAAGTCAACAAAGATTACTTTTTTTTCCATCTATTATTAATGATGCCATAAAAAAATTTTTTTGGTAATAAGCTCAGACCAGTACCGTAGAAATTTCACAACAGGTCTTGTAGTAGGTCCAGTCAGATACTATACAAATTTTACGGTGTACAAGTTTTAGGTGTCAAAAAGCATGGAAATAAAGGATAATTTGCACCAAAATAGTTTAAGATAAAAAGAGGTTTGAGTTAGGGAGATTGTCAAATTCACCAGTTTATTGTAAACTGTTTTGAGGTCTGTAAAATAAATATTTATTAAAGAAAAAGAAACTTTGATGATGCAGGACTTCACTCGACACTATACAAGACACTACACTACCAAAAGTTTATTTAAGAGTTCTGTAGGATGGTGTACAAATTTGGTTCAGCTCATTATTCACACTTTCACCTCATATTGTTTTCCTTTTCTTTCTTCTCTAGACCCTTTTTTCAACCATCATTTTTAAAATTTTTCAACCGTTTTGGAATAATAATCCATTCAGGATGGGTCTCTCCTCATGATGAAAGTTGCTTGCCTAGAATAGTAAAAAAATCATAGTGAAATATTTCTTACAGTTTAACACAATTCTATGTTACACTTCTGCAAAAGGTCCACTCAAGCACAAAAAAGATCCCAATAGAAAATGTTGCCAAAATGGCAGTTACACATTTATCCAAAACAAATCTGACAAAAAACTTTCGAATATTTCAATTTATCCTCTGTTAAGTCAGGTAATAGAGCACTTATCCACTTTCTTTTCCCTTCTTTGACCTGATACCTAGTTCATTTAAATCAAGATGATTTTTTAAGCTCAAAATACTTGGCATTCCATCAAAACTAACATTATCAAGCTCTCCCCAGCTGCCACAATTCATAACAGCACAGAAACTAATAATAATGATTCAAACTGAGTAAAAAACTGGAAAAAAAGTAAAAAAAAAACAAAAGTAAATAAAAACATAACCTGACTTTTGAACAAAACAGGTAGGTATTTGAGATTTACTGGCTTCAATTGATTTTTATTAAGAAAAACACATTTTTCCCATGTGTACAAAGGTTCAATACTTAAAACAGCATCTTTGGTGTAAATTAAATCGTTTCACTTTTTTTAAAAATTACGTTTTTGTTAACATTGCGGCTTATGGGAAAACGCGTTGTTTGTCCTATGGCGACCATCTTGGATCGAAAAACAGCTGATCGTGACAGTTCGTTAGACAAGCTAATAGCCCTGAGTTAATGCTTAAATTAAATAAGGGCCTACCTGCAAATTTTAAGAAAACGAGTTTATTTAAAAAATCTAATGGTATATTTAAAGAAATATTAATTAAAATAAATAATAACACCCTTAGAAGAACTCTAGCGCAATTCTATCAAATTCTAATCAAAAAGTAATTAATTCTAGACATTTACATTTTTGGAATAAATTGCATATTAATTTTAAAAGTATTTTTTTGCAGATAGGCCTTTTTAGCCGTAGAATTATGATTGTCGCGTCGGGCAATACCTACAGAATTTTCAATTGTGTAAAGAAATATTTCGTATTTTATAAATAATATGTAATATAATACAGGGTGTAGCCATTGGCGTAGCTAGGGGGGGGCCAGGGGGGGCCTGGCCCCCCCTGAAGTCCCTCAGGCCCCCCCTAAGATATTTTAGGCTTTCCCTACCGACTACTAGTAAAAGAACATGACGCTGAAAATACATACTTTTCTATTATTATTCGGGAAATATTCAAATAAAATAGGTGCATTAAAATTTAAAATCATTCAGATAATGTTTACATTTCAGGAAAAAGCCCTTCTCTTGCGGAATTAGGCTTTTTCTCTTTAAATTATCGGTAACTTTTCTGCACTTATGCAATTTCCCGAAAATATTTTTTAAATTTAAACATAATTATGCATATTGAATATTTCATACATATTGGCGACATCTTGTAAAATAAGTGTAAGTTAAATTTCGCATTTAATAAAGACAGCGACCTTTGCCCCTCTGTTTCCGAAATCGGGTTGTAGATGCCGTAAGGTTATAAAAGACCTTTTTAAACTGTTTTTCTAAAATAAATATAATAATCTTTTTAGTTTTTTTGAGGTTAGCGTTTAGTGTCTTATGAAAATTTTCCGATTTTGGTGACAATTTCATAACCATTTTCATATTAAGTTTTCCCACGTCGTTAAATGGAATAAATTCGTCGAGCAATACCGGGAAATTTTTAATATTAATACTTCTACTCTAACAGCAGAAATTACCGTTTCAAAGAATTGTATTTTTCGGTTAAATCAAACTGTTGGTCATGATTCTATCAAACAACATATAGCAGAAACAGCAAACCTCTACCAACTTTTTAAAGTTGCGAGGATTCTTCCAATTTCAAGTGCAACTTGCGAGAGGTCTTTCCCTGCCATGAGGAGAGTTTTTAATTGGCTTAGAACAACTATGACTCAAGAGAGACACTCAGGTTTGTTATTGTTATTCATAGAAAAAGATGTTGAGGTCGACTTAGACAGTGTGTTAGACGCTTTCAGTCAGCGAAGTAGAAAACTTTCTTTGTAGAATTGCTGAATTACATACTTCCTGCACGGATCACCTAAGTGATCCGTGCTTCCTGTGTATGCATATAAATAAGTTGGTAAATGTATTATTAAATTTGTTATATTAAAATATTAGAACATTTAATGTGCGTATTTTTTTTTATTCATTGCACACTTTGCACGACTCTTTAAAACCTATGTTTGCTTTTTGTTCAAGATAGACCGGGGCCACGGCCCCCCCTGAAAAGTAAGGCTAGCTACGCCAATGGGTGTAGCAGAATGAAGGTGCGTTTTTAAAATATGAATAACTCCGCTAATTACAAGAATTTAAGTTGAGATGTTAACATTTAACAGTTAAAAAGTGAATTTACGTTTTGAGAGTAATGTCAGGTAGATGACGTCCGTTTTCTGCAATGTTGGAGTCGTTCCTCAAAGTTCCGCATCACACAAATCAATTTCAATTGCCCATGGGCGTAGTTAGGGTGGCTTGGGTGGAGGTTAAGCCTTCCCGTCCAAAGCTTATTAAAATTAGCCCCCTCTGAAATTATTTGAACATTACCATAGACACACAAACACAATTCAGAAGAGAAAGTATGACTATAGCCTCCCAGATGAGAACACCTAACTACAGCCATGCCAATGCCCTAACTTGTGCTCTGGAAGTTATTCTGGGTCTTAAATGATGTGACCATCCACATCACATGCTTTGACCAATAGCAAACTCTGAGCGGTCGCTTTTTATGCGAATTGAATTGTCTCGACCAATGGCATAGTCGCTCGCTCTTTAGAGTTAATGAATTTTACGCGTTTGAAGTGAAATCTGTTCTCTTGCCCTATACCGACTGAACGTTTCTCGGTTATATCGTAGGAGAAGCTTGCGCAATGGAGGTCTTTTCGCATAACACGTGACGGCTCGGAGCTAATTTATAGCTTGCTATTGGTCAAAGGGTGTGTTATGGATAGTCACACCGTTCAAGACTTAGAATAGATACCGTGAGAGCTTCTTTCTACTCCTCCAGCCTACCTACCTATTCTCGTACTTGAACGATGTGATAGTTCCCATCACATGCTCTGGCCAATGGTAAGCTAAATTAGCTCCGAGCCGACCCGTGGTATGCGGAAAGACCTCTACTGCGCAAGGTTCTCCTAAGGGCCGACCGAGAAACGTTCAGTCGCTACGGGGCAGGAAAACAGATTTTACTTCAGATTTTACTTCCAACGCGTAAAATTCACTCTGAAAAGCGGGCGACTATGCCATTGGTCGAGACAAGGCATTTCGCACAACACGCAACTGCTCAGAGTTTGCTATTGGTGAGAGCGTGGAGCGTGTGATGTGGATAGAGCCTCAGGGTGGTTATTATGATTATTTCCCTTAAAAAATAATAATTATTAGGTGTGGTATCATGGAAACGAGTAAGTTACGACCAGCAGGCCGTACCTAGGGGGGATCAATCTTCCCCCAAATAAGAGTGTATAAAGTGTGTTTAAAAATATTTCGCAGCAACACAACTAGGACAAAAAATTACACAATACGGTAATTTTTATTCAAAATTTTTAATCCCCTCCGAAATTGTTTTCTGGGTACTTCCCTCCGTGGCCAGTCTGAAATTTTTTTCAAAACATAGTTTTATTTTCTAATTGTTTAATGTTAACATCTAAACAACAATTCTTCGTAATTATTTTTTTGTAGTTAAGAAACAACAGTTATTTTCATTTCAAAAACGCCCTTCCGTTCAGACCCAGCCTTTAAAAAAATGGCGCTACAAGCAAAAATAAAAATAGGTTATTTAAAAAAAATATAAAAAATTGTTGGCGCTGCAAGGGAAAAGTTTTAGAAAAGTCCGTTTTTAATGTTGATTTTTGGGGAAAATTCATGTTTTAGAGGTTAATATTCAGTGTTTCTGCGTACGCCACTGATTTTAATAAAGTTTTTTCACATGCATGGAGGAAAAAAATTCAACATGTTTAGGTATATTGCATAATAGCTAAATTTAAAATGGTAAATAAAATATTGAACGTTGGACAATGAGTTTAAAAAGTAACACAAATTTTTCAATTTCTATCTTGTAAAAAAGAGCTCCCTTGCCAGTCCCGGGTACGCCCTTGGTTTCAGTGGTCAAGGAGGCAGCAAAAACCATTTTTGTACGTTTTTAGTTTAAGCTCTCAAGTTCAGTGCAACAATACACAGAAAAAATGCGCTAAAATTTGTCTTTTTGATACCGTGCCACAAAGGAGCTACGAGGGCCGCCATATTAGAATCAAAAGTTGGAATTTAAAAAAAAAAATAAAAAGTAGTTGCAAAAAACCCAACTTTTTCTAATGACATTTATGTCGAAACAATTATAATTCTATTTGCTTGCCCGCCAAAATATTTAAAATGGGCTCGAAAGTTAATCTAAATCTTATTGTTTGTCAGAAATAAATTGGAAATAAAAGTAACTTTTCTGTGTGTTTTTTCGGGTTAATGCATATGGTATTTTTTTATCCGAACTAAAAAGTACAGTGAAATCTCTCCTTGCGGACACCTTTATTAAGCGGACACTTCCTTTAGGCGGACAAATTTGTTGGAACCAAGCTTTTCCCTATTTCTTTGCATGTAAAATTAACTCCTATAACCGGACACTCTAATATCATGTTTTTGGTTAAAAAATTTTGAAGCCTCCCTTAAACCGGACGCGAACCTCTAACAGCGGGACGGACCGCTGCACGACATGGGCAACAACGCACTCTGCAGCCGGGGAACTACCTCTTTCGGTTTTATACAAAGAAATTCAGAATGTTTTTGGTTTTATACGGAGAATAAATACTTCTGTAGTGTTTACAACATATTTTATTTGGCGGGACTGCTGTCTTTTATTTTTATTGTTCAGTTGGGTAGAAATAGATGTCTTTCAAATGGCGCCTAGTAAAAAACTTCTTAGTTTACGTGAAAAAATGGAAGTTGTTAACGTTTCGTACGTTGTTAGGTACGGATAGACCTCGTCAGATGTCTATCAGGGGAAATGACGACCCCTGCCCTCCGTAGATTCCAGGTACTCTCCGACCCGGCACCTGTATAGGGTCCCTTTCCCAGGGTTACGGGAGAAGACCACATCGATATGAAAGGCGGAGAGAATGGACCTCGGTACGGTGATCATAGCGTAGGTGGCAACCCTTTCTTTTAGGGATAGTATAAAAGACCACAGCTGTTGCCTTACAGTATGGCGTTGGATTGTCAAAGGCTAGAGGAGAAAAACCTTGATTAAAAATCCTGGCCCTCCAAGTAGGGGGTTGAGGCATTAGACTGGTTCTCTAATACTTGTAAAACAAAGCAATTACCAAAAAGCCTAAACAAAGCCTCGGAGCAATGGATGGAAACTCTCGAAGACAAAAAGCAAAGACAAAGGACTATGTATATAGCTACATGGAACGTACAAGGAGTGAATCAAAAGTTGGACATTATTGCAACTGAAGTGCAGAATTGTAAGATCGATATTATTGCACTCACAGAGACAAAAAAGAAAGGAACAGGTACGAATAGTGTCGGCAATTTTGTCCATATATTCACTGGAGTCCCAAAAGAGAGGAGAGCAGCCAGAGGGGTATCCTTGTTAATAAAGAAAAATCTAAAGGATAAAATTACAGACTACGATTGCATTAGTGAAAACATACTTCGGGTGAACATGAAGATGCTTGGAGATAATATAAGCATAATAGCAGTCTACGCACCATCAGATGACGAAAGAGTAGCTACAAAACAAATGTTTTTGTTTGAAACTCGTAGACAATGATTGTGTAGAAATAAAATTTCGGACTTCCATTGTCTTTATTTATTTTAAAACACGACGTTTCGGTTAGTAAGTATCTCTAACCGTTACTGAACAGTTCACACTTGATAACGGTTAGAGATACTTACTAACCGAAACGTCGTGTTTTAAAATAAATAAAGACAATGGAAGTCCGAAATTTTATTTCAAAACAAATGTTCTTTGACCAACTGGATGAGACTATCACCAAAATCGGTAATACCAGAGAAATAATTATGCTTGGCGATTTTAATAGCCGAACTGGTAGACAAACCCAGAGCAAAGTGATAGGACCATTTGGAGAGGAAGTAACAAATGATAATGGCTTAAGACTGATGCAATTGTGTGAAATCCACAACCTAAAAATAAATAATGGTTTTTTTAAACATAATGATATTCATCGATATACCTGGATTCAACCAACAAGAAATCTTAAATCAATCGTTGATTATGCTATAGGTGGACAACACTCGCAATTAAAGTGGTATGATGTGCGAGCACTTCGTGGTGTTAGCTGTGGATCTGACCACCATCTGGTAAAAGCAAAAATATTATTCCCTTTAAGAAAAACAAATAATTACGAAAGTATTAGAGAAAATGAAAACCTAGAGTGCATCGAAGACAATCAAAAATACAACTCTAGAAATCGAAAGTACTCAAAGATTGTATCAGAACCGATTAGATCAAAAATTAATTAACACAAATCACTCATTTGAAGAGATATATACAAACGTAATAAAAAGCTTGAAGGAAGCAAGCAACGAAGCTGTTGGATACCAAGATAATAGAAATAACAGGAAGATGTGGTGGACGGAGAAAATACAGGAAATGGTCAAAGAGAAAAAACGCACATACTTGAAATGGCTTAATACTAAAGAGCAAAGAGACCTAGAAATATACAGGGAAACCAGGAGACAGCTAAGAAGTTTGATACGCACAGAAAAAAATGAAATGTTTGAGCGTAAATGCCACGATATAAATACACACGTAGGAGGTAGGCAGAGCTCTGAAGTATGTAAATTCATTTCTACAGTAAAAAACCCAACAAAAGAAAAAGTAAACATCCAGATCATCAAACCAGAACAATGGACAGAACACTACAAGGGACTGCTGCAGGAGACGAGACCCGAATATCTAACAGCCTCTCCGAGGAGAGACATAGAAGTACATGGAGAGGAAGTAATCATCGAAAAAGAAATGATAAAGAATAGTATAAAAAAGCTTAAATCCGGAAAAGCTAGCGAACCTGGGGGAATATATGCTGAAATGCTCAAATATGGATCAGAGAAACTACTCGAAAATCTCACATATATTATCAATCAATGCATAAACGGACATCCAGTACCTAATGATTGGAAAATTGCATTCATATCCTCAATACATAAAAAAGGAAACAAGCTGGATTGTAACAATTACAGAGGAATATCAGTCACCAGCACTCTAAGTAGATTGTACGGTAGGATTCTTAGAGATCTAATAGAGAATGATTTTCATGAATAAGAAGAAGAAGAGCAATGTTTTTTGTCTTAAACAAGTAATTGAGAAAAGAAGCGCCAGAAATATAGAGACTCATGTTACCTTTGTGGACCTACAAAAAGCATATGATACCGTTCCAGTAGAAAAATTATGGACGGTGTTGGAACAAACTAATATCAATCATACATACATAAAAGCGATAAAAGAACTATACAAAGGGTCAAAGATTAAAATTGGAAATCGACTTTCAAAAGAATTCTTGGTAACAAAAGGCTTAAGACAGGGATGTTGATCTCTCCAACTCTTTTTAAAATATATATCGCAGTGGCTCTAAAAAACTGGAAACGTAAATTGCACGGCATCGGAATACAACTTAACGACCGATTTACTATATACACACTACAGTTTGCTGACGACCAAGTAATTGTAGCTAATGATAAAGAAGACATGGAGTATATGATGAGAAAGTTAACGGAAGAATACCAAAAGTGGGGACTAACAGTGAACGTGGACAAGACACAGTACTTTATGTATTGGAAACGAATCCAGTGAGTTAGAACTAGACAATGGACAAACAATATCTCCATGCAATGAGTATGTATACTTGGGTGTCGCATTTGATAAGACAGGAACAGACTGTAAAGAATTGGAAAAAAGAATAGTAAAAGCAAAAAAGGTTATTGGATGTCTTAACAGTATTTTATGGAGCAGAGAGATATGAAAGAATGTAAAAAGCATGCTGTTGTATGGAATAGAGACTTGTCGCGTAACAGAAAAATACAAAACAAAAATGGAAAGTGTCGAAATGGATGCAATAAGAATATCAATGAGAATATCTAGATTAGATCACATAAGAAATGAGATCATAAAAGAAAGAATGGGAATCGAGGGAAGCATAACGGATGACATCACTAAAAGGCAATTGATATGGTACGGCCATGTACAACGGATGAACGACGAAAGATTACCAAAACAGGTCCTAGAGTGGCAACCAGTAGGGCGCAGAAAAAGAGGACGTCCTAAACTAGAATGGCAACAGTCAATCCAAAGATCAATGAGTCAAAAGAATCTGACAGGAGGTGGAGAATAGGCGTCGGACAACGTAGAAAAACGTTCTAAACCGACATAGTAGTAGTAGATGTAGTAGTAGTTAACGTTTCGGAGAAGGAACATCTATCAGCATGAAAGATCGCTAAAAAATTTAATCGGGAAAAATTTAAGCAGTGGAAATTGTTAATAAATATATATTAAAATTTCGCAGTTCTCTCGCATAAGCGGACACCTCCAATAAGAGGATAAAATTCACGAAACCGTGAGTGTCCGCCTATAGGAGGTTTCACTGTATAAGTTTTATGTCTGAAACGAGGGTGGACGGTTTGAAAACATGCAGCAGAGTTAGTGAAAATTTAATCACGAATAAGTCACTTTGCAGCCTTTATTAATTATTATTTTTATTTGTCCTGTCATGGAAAAATACACATACAAAAAATATTTGCAAACTAGCTGAACTTGTAGATCTTGATTTTGACTCAGTCCACCGCAGCTAGGGATCAAGGGGGATCAATCCCCCCGAAATTTTTAGGACTAACAAATAATAAAATATTTATGGCAGAATTGACTTTGAAGATTTTTGCTTATAACAGCTGAAAACATGCTTACACTACAGTTTGGTTAAGCAATCTATTTTCTAAAAAAAAACAAAAATCTTAAGCGTATTTTATAGAAAAATGCATGCAAAATGCGTAACAAATTATTTTTGTTCAATTTATAAAAAAGCCCGTACTTCTTAATAACACCAAATAACTTTATTATCTAATAAATAAACAGTTGTGTTTTAAATAATATTAATTGACTTGACTGAGAAATTAATCCAGGATTAGAGCAGCTGGTGAAAAATAGTTAGTCAAGGATAGTTTTTGCTTGACAAATATAAATTGGACTAAAAAAGTATGCTGCGTTGACTTATTTTTTAGCCATCCATAGGTAGGAAGGCTATTGGGATCGTCAAAAAAACTTTTTTTTTATTTTTACTCAAAATAAGGTAACCTAATCCCCAAAATTTTTGACAGCGACGCGTCGCGTCGATTGCCTGGGGCACTATTTAAAAATTAAGAAATATATTTTAGTCACTTAACTGTCAACGTTCCCATTTTTACAACACTTAATAGTATAGTTAATCACAAATAGTTTCAGAGGAATTCATAGTTTTTAAAAAAATAAAATTAAATATTTTTAGTAATTAGGCAATGTTTGCAACAAAGTATAAAAGGCAATTTCAAAGGGGTAAAGTCAACCACGGACACGGGTGTTTCGGCAAAAGGAATTTTTCACTTAATAGTATAGTAAATAACAAAGAGTTTCAGAGGAATTTATATAAAAAAATATAATAAAACCAAATATTTTTAGTAATTAGGCAATATGTTTGCAACAAAGTATAAAAGGCAATTTCAAAGGGGTGAAGTCCAGCACGGACACGGTGTTTCGGAAAAGGAATTTCCATCGTCAGCGTGGCTTGCCTGACTACAGTAATCAAACTGACTACAAGCACAAAATATATAGGTTATCCCAACTATAACATACAAGGTAATTTACCTATTTAGAAAAATGCAGATCATTAAAATATATATCTTTTTTAGGTTAGACTAGAAACACAAGCCTGACTCCATCCGACTACAATGTTACAAAAAATTATATATCAAAAATAGCGTAACCAAAATCATAACATTTCTGGCTCCGACGCAGTTCACATTTCACTTTTTTCCACTCTTAAAACTTTCGTTTGTGAGATATTACAACCTAAGTCAGATGCCACACGTGGCATAAGCTCTGCTCTACGATTTTTACTGTGGCAATATCAAAAAAATCATCTGTAGTGGTGTAAGAAAATTCACTTAAATCCATGGACTTTGAGAAATAACTGACATTTTTACAAAAAATCATCCTGACGCCAATGGTGATATTTTAACAAAAATGAAAAAAACCGTCTCGGCATAAATGTTCAAACTTCAATAAAACGTATTTTGCATTTACCTAGACTTGATATCAGTTCATCTACAGAAGGTGAAACTCAGGTTTGATCATAATAAGGAGAATTTATGAAAAATTATTTTTGCACGTCTATGATTCTGCTCAGTGGTCATCAAGGGTACAATGGCGTACAAGGTTTGAAAAGGCCAATATTTGGGTTGCCTTGTAGCAAATTTTGTGGTTATGGGTCAAAACCGGTAGAAACGTCAAACTAAAAATCAGAAAAAGTACAATTTTATGAAAAAAAAATCATATCTCGGAAACTAAAGAGAAATTTAAAAAACTGAGAAATAACTTTTTTTGGATTTAGGTGACTGTCATTTTGTGTTATTAGACTTTTTTTGAAAAAAATTGTACGGGAAATGGGAGCCGTACAAACTTTCGCACTTTTGTTACACTTGCGTTGTAGCCACCCTGTCTGTGAAGCTATCTGTCAAGTCAAAAGCAGGACAACAAGGAAACCAAACATTAAAACAGGATACATTGGGGGGAAATTGACCGTTTCGTTTAGGAATAAATTTACTATAAAAATGTCCAAAAAAATGGGGTGGTTCAATTCAATTTTTGAGCAGTTTATATGACAAAAAAATTGGTTACTATTAATCTTAAACTTCAGGGTGTCGGCCTCGCAACGCCAATTATAATTTTGTCAAAATCACTCCATATTAAATATTTCAAAATTAACTGCCCGTCTATTAAGGTAGCTTCCTTTTTTTATGTGAAAATGTAATGCAATCTAAATTAGAAAACCACGTTGTGTTAACTGCTGCGTTCCTAAGATGACTCTAACAAACTTTGACGTTGCAACAAATACTGTTCTGCTAGCTGCTGTGGTTTTCAAATTATAATTTTTTAAATATATTTGAACCCTCTGTTCTATCCACTTGCGTGCCCCAACCTCCACCAAAACGGGCAGCTTCCATCACAAGATTTGGTATTGGTAAAAGTACTTGTTAACTTATTTTGCGTGAAAATAATTTTTTTGACGATCCCATCAGTCTTTCTATACCGTCAAATTTCCATGGCCTAAAATATCCAAGTATCCGAATATTTGTGTGGTTACGGGACAAATTATTTTTACCAGGGGTCCAATAATTTGCTTTTCATTATTTTCTTTTTGATTCTATAACCCTCTTTATAGATTTTTTTTATAAAGAGTAAGAAATTAGTGTCGAATGAAATCATATCTGTCACTTTTAGTTTTGAAGATTGGTATAACATCAACTTACCTAGAGATTAACTCTCCAAGCAATTTCTGTCATCGAGTATCCTTCGTCAGCCAAAAAACCAATTTTGGCCCTAGTTACTATGGAGAGTCTCGTTGGCCCGGCAATCGCGGCATTTTTTAACCCTCAATTCAGCTCTATTTCTCAACAAACAAAACAACAATCCATAAATCACACAAAAAAATCTGAACTAATAAGCGGTTGATCAACCGGCTGCTCATGTGCGCCTTTTGTCCTTTGGACATTTTCTTTTGTTTTTGCCCGGCAGTTTCACCTCTGTATGTCTTTTTACTCACTTCTGCATGAATTAAACAAGGAAGAAAAACGGTAGATACCGCGAATAACACAAAATCCTAGACAAACTGTCTGGAGCACGAAGTGAATAAAACAGGATGTCCCAAAACCAAGGAATTAAAATAGGAGATAGGTATTGGTGTAAAGGAGAAATAAGTTTAAAAATGCAATTCATTTTTTTTATTTGGATTTTCAATCTTAAGGGTGAGCATTCATACCATGGGAAGGTGTTACTTTGCTACGGTTTTTGCATATTTTTAGTGGTGATTGGATTTGCCGGTGAAATATTTTTCCTTAATCGGTTGACTTCAACACCTCTTTCCCTTTAAATACATTGTAAAAAAAAATAATCATAAGAAAAACATTTCATGTAAAAAAAAGCCAAGTACGCGAAAATTGCATTCCGTAAAAAGAATTGCGATAAAAGTAAAGCCAAGTTCTCCAATACAAATTTCAAAATGAAAGGTTCTTACTAGTTTGGAAATGTTTTTTAAACTTTGCTATTACAGCCAAACTTCTTTATGTTCAATTTAGTACTGTGCCTAAGAGTCATTCTAAACTTGGCTATTACGGCTGTAACGTAATAGCCAAGTTTAGAAAAACATTTCCAAACTAGTAAGAACCTTTCATTTTGAGATTTGTATTGGAGAACTTGGCTTTACTTTTGTCTCAATTCTTTTTACGGAATGCCATTTTCACGTAATTTTTTTTTACATGAAATGTTTTTGTTATGATTTTACTTCTTTTTTAAAGGATAATGTTTAATTTTTAAATTAGAAAAATATGCGGAATATTGTTCAAAACTTTTGCAATACCTTTCTTAAAATTTTGAGGTTTTTTCCATGGTTTTATCATAGTTCGTATCAGCCTTCCAAAGCTCAGCTCTCTAGCGTTTCTAAAAGTGCACAATGTTACTTTTACATAACTTTACATGTATAGGGGAGGGAAGTAAATTAAAATTGTCGTGTTTTTAATTTTTTTCCTATAATTTTATCATAGTTCCTATCAGTCTTCCAATGCTCAGCTCTCTAGCGTTTCTGGAAGTGGGTAATCCCACTAAGCACAAAATCGTAAAAAACGTTAAATAAATGTTGAAAAAAAATATTTTTTTTCTAGCACAAATTTGTGTTAAAATTAAGTCAACTTTTGAAATTAAAAAAACATGTAGAAAATCCTAACGAAAATTTCATGTAAAAGCATTACCAAAAATATATTTCTAAATAAGTTAAGAAACCAATATTTAAAAAACCATAATTTTATTAACATTAAAATTAATACCATTGTTACACACTTTTTGCTTGCGCAACCCTGTATTTAAAAATTAATAATAATTAATTTATGGATCATTATTTAAAATTAAATCAATCACTTGGGCTATATTATAATTAAAAGACATGAAGATCGGTTTTCCAACAGCATATAATTTAAAAAATTAGTTGAATATATTTACAATTCAAGGACGTCGTATTTTTTTTTTTCTAATATCAAAATATAAAATAAAACTAAGATAAGCGCATTCACATTTTTAGATTTAAATGGATGTTATAAATCTAAATATAGAAATTTAAGGTACCTATAATTTGCATTTGTATAGTGGAGTACCTGCGGAGTGATCACTCTCGAGTTTACAGTAAGAAAAAATAATGAGCAGGAATAATTCACATGTAAGGTAGGTAATATTAAGAATTAAATTCAGCTATATTAAAAAGTTCAGTCGTATTTAAAAAAAAAGGTTCAGTCATTATCGGACGCAATAAGTTTTCACCTTGTTTTATCTTCTTTGAGGTCACCTGAGCCAACCACAGCTCCGAAACCAGATCAGCAGAAGCTCAATGGATTAAATCAGAATAGGTTTGAAACGTGACTTCGGACCATAAATTTGACTCCGGATCGTACGAAGATTTGGACCCAGCTTTGGATCAGAATTTGGACCGGAATTTGGGATCTGATTTGGACCAGAACTTGGAACCAGCCTTGAATTTGGACCAGAATTTGAAATTTGGACCGGTGTTTGGAACCCTACAAAAGTTCAACTTTTGTAGAAAACGAATTTTCAATAAATAAAGCATCTTCTGTTAGTTATTTATTTTGTTCTATTATTAAGAATAAAAATTAAGTTTTAATTAGTTCCTTTTTTTATTAATTTATAACAGAAATGGGAAATAAAAATCTAGATAGTTGTTCTTATTATTTCTAGAAGAATTTTATTTTTTTTGCTATTCAAAATGAAATTACCATTTCTTTTTATTTTAAGAAATTGCCAATTTTAATTTTAATTATATTAAGAAGTTTTATTTTAATTTAAGATTTTATGCAGTTAAATTTAAATTTATTTAATATTTGAATTAAGAAATTATGGATTGTATTTTAATTTTATTAAGAAACTACCAATTTTATTTAAATTTATGAATAAATGGCAATAATTTCGGTCTTAAAAATTACCAATCTTTGTAAAATCGTGCAGAAAATTATTAATTTGACGGAAAAATTGTCTATCAAACACGTGGTTATTAAGAAATTCCGCAATAATTTCCTTCTTTGTACTGGAAAAGTACTATAAATTACCGTAAATAAAATTATATTTAGCAAAAATCAATAATAAAAAGGCAAAATAAGATGCATTATTTAATAAAATATTAATTTACCTTTTGTGATGTTCAAGGGTCACAAGCTTCGTCTTTGCCGCAAAATGGCTGTCGGCACTACGACGTTCGTTTTAAGTCGAAAATCCTCTATACAGAGATATTGTGAAGAAAACATACCATCTACGGGTAACTACAAAATCTTCACAATGAAGGAATGAATTGGCAAGAATCCCCATCAAAACGGGTAAAAATAATTAATTAAAAATCACCATAACAAAATTAAAACCAATCAAACGCTGTGACTTTTACGAACGCCGGACACAAGGTGAAAGTGGCCGCTTCGTTCTCCAGCAACTCTTAGCCGAGAAGGAGCTATTGCGACTGCGCGGATGCGCACTCACTCAAAAATGACCAAACTAATCAAACATATCAGATCAGAAATAAATCATAGAATAATACTTCTGTCTTTATTTAACCCACACGGAAAGAGACAACCTCATTCGGTGGAGTCCTTTTGGGAGAAGTCCACAAATCGGGAAAGCGAATCAACTGCATTGCAGATAATTACGTCAGTAATGTCAACGTCCGAAGCGATGCTGTCACATGTCTAAATCAAAAATCTTAATAGAAAATTTAAGAAGTTTTTACCACAATCATAAATCCAAAAAATAATAATACTCAATATTTTCTGGACTTGAGTACCACTAATAATAATTAATTAGTTAATTACCGTAATTAGAACTAAAAATAAGAAAAATAATATACACCACTAATTTACAAAAGTTAACTTTATTTACTCACACCCGAGAGAACAAGAAAATAAAGTAAGTACGGCAACGCTGGCATAGACGTCAAAATTTTTCGTCTAAAAATAAATGGAATTACTGGAAAGCAGTAAACAAGAGAACATTCAAACGAAAAACAATATTTTATCAAGTGTAGTGATAAATAAAAATATAATAAAAGTAGCAAATCATTAGTGCTTTATTCAAAGAAGATATTTGCCAAAGGAAAATTTTCTATGAACAGAATAAATAGGAAAAATTACGCCTCCAAGGTAAGTAATGTTTTTGACAACATCACAAAAATAATAGTAAAATAAAATAGGCCAAAAATCATATATCTTTTTCTATTTCGTAGGTATTGAACTAGGAATAGACTGCTCATAGACCACTAGTTCCTAGAGTTGCAAGGAATTTCCATAGATTACCAAGGAATCGTTAGAAAAGAACTAAATAGTAGGCACTGCACGGATGTACAATGTGAGCTAGAAAAATAGGAAAATAGGCCAGATAATTAACTAGGAGACTAGATGAACCAAGATGAACAACAAATAGGATGGAATCAATGTAATAATATCAAGTAAGTACAAAACAATACAATATACAAGGTAATAAATTAATATATTCATAATGATCAACAACATCTATTATTTTAGGAATCCTAGACCAAACTAGATCATAGAAAAATCATAGACATAACCAGGATGATGTACTACAGCCATGGAAACTACTTAGGATTACCAAAATGAAGTAGGTTTAAAAATAATAGTGACTTTATACTGATATAGCCATTAGCAATATCATACAACAAAGCATATTTTCTAGGTCTAATAGAAAATCATAGACAAGTGCTAGAAGGATACCAATAGTACCAAAACAATCACTAGAGATTCCTCCAATGGATTTTAGCAAGAAAGGTTAATTTTGATAAAGGAGTTATTCAGAAATAATGAAGTTATGAAATGATGTACCACCACGTGATCACCATATGAAAACTATAATGTAAAAGGCAAGTTATATCTAATTTTCTATACAACTTTAACAATATTCTAATTTGTTCTTACTTTTAGAAGGAAGTAGAGCAACATACTCAAAAATTAGACAAAAAGGAGCGAAAATGGCAATGCAGAGATAGATTGAAAATTTACTGAAACACACAAATGAATCTACTAGATAAGTTAAGCTAAATATAGGATAGGAGAGTTGTAACTTGGTCTTAAAATTAAAATAAAGTTAAAACTTTATCTGTCTGTCTGTATTTGTTTTTAATTTAATCTTAGATATTTTAAGTACCAAATTGCTATAGAAAAGCCCATTAAAAATAAAAATCAAAATCAAAATATTTTCAAAGATTCACAGTGATGCTTTTAGCTACATAAAGCTGTAGTGTGCAACAATGGGTTTTGCCCTAGCTCAGAGTTTCGAGAGTGTTGTCGGGGTCTACGAAAACATTAATTAGTAATTAAATCAAAGCTAAAAATAATTTGGACGCCAGGAAGAAACGGACCTTCCAATCCCTCGTTATAATGAGAACTTTATATAACTAAAACATCAAATCAATAATTAAATAAACAATTATTAATGCATTTTTCTGCCCAAAAATAAAAATAACGTAATGGCAAAATTAAGATGTTACAACCCCCTTTCCCCTCCGGGAGGACGGAAATTTAGAGAGAAATTTACGGACGATAAGCAAAACAACACAGCAGAATTCAAGAATCGGAGTGAGCAATAAAGATAAACTAAACTAATACTATAAAATATGAATTACGATCTAATGATCCAAAACTATACAGAAAAATTGCCAATAAGATAAAGGTCATCACGTAAAATCTCACGTCAAAAAAAAAATAAATTATTAATAAAAATAAAATTTATATTTTCTTTCCCATAGGAGAGCTCAAAATTAAAAAAAAAGGTTACTACTTTTATTCAAGACAGCTTTAAACTGTGCGCGTCAAAACAAAAATAAATTCAATAATATATAACAAAATTTACGGCCAAAATTGCCGAAATCGCAAAACAAAATAACTAAATACATTAAATTGAACTAAATCAAAATTTAAATCAGCTTACTTATTTTAGTCTTTTCCTGAATCTGAGTCTGTGGAAATTGTGCCTGGATCAGGTGGTTCTGGCGGATAGACCGGTTTTAAGTCTTGCACGTGCCATTCACCCTTATAATTACCTTGTTCATCAGCCAGTTCATATGTCCAATTGCCAGTTCTTCTTTTTACTACAAACGGACCTAAATATTCTGGAGCCAATTTCGCGCTATAAAATTTGGTAGCGTCAGAAAGACTTTTATTTTTACGCCAGACCTTCTGATTAACAGTGTATTGAACTGGGCGTCTCCTTAAATCATAAGTATGCATATTTCTTTTTCTAGAATCAGAAATACGTTTAGATATTTCAGCATAAAGTTTCTTAAATGTCTCATGTCTTTTCTGAATAGCGGTGTTTTGATCAATTTGAGGCTCTATCTGAACTCTTACAGTTTCAGTATGGTCTGTTCCGAACAATTTGTGATCACGGCCAAAATTAACAAAGTATGGACTAAATCCGGTGGTTTCTGATTTTGAAGTTCGAACTGCGCAGGCAATGGCGGCTAGATTTTCATCCCAGGTTTTGTGGTTGTCTTTAGAAATGTAGGAACGTATCATTCTTTTCAAAACACGATTTACTCTTTCAGTAGGGTTCGCTCTTGGATAGTAACTCGGAGTATAAAATATTCTAGTTTTATAGGATTTACACAAATCTTGGAATTCTTTAGATTTCATTTGTGGACCATTATCTGTCGTTAGATATTGGCAAGTTCCATAAGTAAGGAATATTCCTTCTTCAACAAATTTGCAAAGAGATTTTGACTTTGCAGAACGACAAGGAAACAGGACAACATATTTGCTAAAATAGTCTGTAACAACGAGAAGATATGTATTTTGAGATCTAGATCTTGGTAATGGACCGATATAATCCAAACTAATGGCCTGCCATGGTTCAGTTATCTCCGGACGATCTCCCATAAGTCCAGGAGGTGCTTTTTGCTCTACTTTATTTTGAGCGCATATCTGACAAGCTTTGATATATTTAGTAATATCAGCTCGCATCTTGGGCCAGTAATATCTCTCACAGACCTTCCAATAAGTTTTGAAAACTCCCATATGTCCTGCAGCAGGAATATCATGACAACGTTTTAGGATATCAGAACGTTTATCTTTGGGAACAACAATTTTCCAAGAAGAAGTAGGACCTAAAAGTTCGGAGTACGAGGACTTAATGTGCTTATAAAGAAGATTATTTTCTATTCGCCAAGACGGGTATTTATCTGGCTTATTTTCTAGATTAATAAACATATTTTTATACCACCTATCTCGGGTGGAATTAAAGGATGAAACAGAATCGATTTCTTGTATATTAATAGAGTTTATGTCAGCGGAAGGAACAGATCTTGATAAAAAGTCGGGGACAACATGTTCTTTTCCCTTTCTATGAATAAGTTCGAAATCGTAGGGTTGTAGTCTTAAACACCATCGAGCTAAACGTCCTTGCGGATCTTTTAAATTTGCTAAATAAAGAAGTGAGTGATGGTCAGTTATTACTTTAAATTTTTGACCTTCTAAGTAATGTCTCAACTTTTCTACACTCCAGATCACTGCTAGGCATTCTTTCTCTGTTACTGTATATTTCATCTCCTGGCGAGTTAAAGATCTAGACAGGTAGCAAATTACCTTTTCGCCGTCTTCAAATTCTTGAGTCAACACAGCTCCTAAGCCAAAGTGTGAGGCGTCAGTCTGTAAAGTGAAAGTTCGAGAAAAATCTGGACATGTTAAGACGGGAGCGGTAATAAGTGCTTCTTTAATAAGATTAAACGATTTTTGACATTCTTCTGTCCAACACCATTTTGCGTTCTTTTTAGTTAATTGATTAATGGGTCCCATAATGGAAGAAAAATTGGGTATGAAACGTCTGTACCATGACGCGGTTCCACAGAACCTTCTAATTTCATGAACATTTTTCGGAGGTGGAATATTCACAATTGCTTCGACTTTTTCGGGATTTGGACGGAGGCCTTTGCAGTCCACTAAATATCCGAGATATACAATTTGAGGCTTGCAGAAGTGACACTTCTTTTTGGATATCATAAGACCTGCATCTCGTAGTCTATCGAATACTATGTTTAGAATACGTATATGTTCGTCGAAATCTTTAGTTATTAAGATGATATCATCCAAATAGACCATAACGTTCTCTTCAAGATCATAACCAAGCACTAATTCAACTATTCTTTGCCATGTAGCAGGTGAATTACTAAGTCCGAAGGGCATTCGAGTAAATTGGTAAAGAGGACGTCCTGGAACGGTAAAAGCCGTGTATTCTTTTGATCTTTCACTTAATGGTATTTGCCAGAAAGCAGATTTGATGTCTATAGAACTGATATATCGTGCGTCTCGAAGACGATCTAAAATTGAAGAAATATAAGGTATTCCATATGCATCTTTCTTACTAACGGAATTTAGCTTTCTAAAGTCTATACAGAATCTATAAGAGCCGTCTTTCTTTTTAGCTAGACAAACAGGGCTAGACCATGGACTCTTGGATGGCTCAATTACACCAAGTCTTAGCATTTCTTCTAACTCGTCATCCATAATTTTTTGCTTAATCGGTGAAACAGGATAGTATCGCTGTTTGATGGGTTTTGTTCCTGGTAATAATTCAATGTCGTGTTCTGCAACATTACAACGACCAAGGCCTTCAGGAATTTCTAAAAACTTTTGTTCAACCAATTTATCTAAATTTGCTTTTTGTTCAGGGGTAAGTGTAGTTACATCTTGCACACTGCATATTTGAGTTTCATTTTCTTCAGAAAAATGCCATATATCTTGTTTTAGGTCTGGAATTATATTCATGGTCTTCCAAAAATCTATTCCTAAAATAAGTTTGTGTGATAATTCAGGTAAAACAAGAACATCTATCACCTTAGTTTTATGTAAAAGAGTAATAGGAACTTGAAAATATCCAGGACTTGAACAATTTTGCCCATTGGCAACTGTACAATTAATATTATTTTTAATTAATTGAAAACCTAAACTTTTTAGTATTTCAAAGCCAGGTAAACCTACCAGCGTTCGTGACGCGCCGGAGTCAAGAAGTCCTCTCATAGGATAACCTAAAATTTGAATTTCTAAATATGGTCTTTGATCTCCATTTGCATGACCAATGATGTAATCTAAAAGGATTTTTTGAGGGAAGTCTACAGTAATGGCCGATAAATCTAATTGGGAAGAAGTCTCACGACCTATTGATTCTCCCTTGAACCGTTTCCCGATGCTGAACAAGGACAGGTATACACCGTTACATCAGGTGTTCCGCATTTAAAGCAGTGTTTCTTTCTAGGCTGTGAACAATCTCTATTTAAATGGCCTTGTTGACGACAATTCCAGCATGTAACATTAGCAAATCTATTGTTATTGACTGGTGGACGATTTAAGTTATTGGAATTATTCATAGGTGGACGTTTACAATTGTTTGAATGACCAACAGCATGGATGGGTACATCAGAAATATCTGTAGTTGATGAAGAGGCAGATATATAAGCAAAATCAGGTTCAACCATATTGTTTCTCCTTCTAGGAGGTGGTACATAATTATCAGCTCTAAATTTCTTTCTTTCGATTTTCAAACATTCTTCTTCTAGTTCTTCAGTTGAATGAACATCAGGTAGTTGAGTACTATAAAACGGAGCCAAATTCTTAATAATAATTTCTAATTGAAATTCGGGATTAACATCTCCATGTCTTCGGAATAGTCCATTCATATCAGTTAAATAACTAACAATTGACTCTGATTCGTCTTGAGTTCTATCTAATATTTGTCGAAAAAGTCTGGATTGATAATCAGGTTTCTCAAAATGTTTGCGTAGTAAATCGCATAATTCTTTCCAGGAATTAAATCGATGTGAATTGCCACGATACCACTTAAGTCCATTTGTATCAAACAAATCAATAGCTGATTCATATAATTGATCTTCGGTAACATTTCTAGCTTTAGCTAATTCGTGAACTCTTTCTAAAAAGCTGTGCACCGACATTTCTTTTGTGTTAGTGGTGAATTTTATTCCCCATTTCTCAATCTGTAATGGTTTCTCAAAAGTACGAGGTATTCGAGATCTTGATGGTGTAGATTTAGCAGGAGCAACTTTGGATTGTGATGCTTCTGAATCTTCATCGGAAGATGAATCAGAATGATGATCACTTAATCTTGTACTGCCCAAAAGTACACTTAAACTAGGATCTTGTTTTGAACGTTTGTCTAATAAGTCCATATTATTTAAGATCTCAACAAGTAGGGTTGACTTCACTTTTATTTGTTCATTATCCAGTTTATTATTTGCCATAGCATTAACTCTATTTAAAAAGTGAACTAATCTAGATTGTAGTCTTTCAAATTTTCTTTTAGCTTTGCTTGATGATCCAAAAGATTTAGTTAGACCCGTATATTCAGCTAAACATTCCGAAATATATTTTCTTTCATCTTGGAAATCAAACTTATAATCAGGATAAGTTAGTAGTTTATTCTTTTCTAGTTTTAAAAGTGGTCTCAAGGTAGATTTTAATTGTTCCACCGTAGCAGAATCTTCTGCAGGTAAGCCACGCAATCTTAACTCCCATTGCAGTTCAACTTTTCTTAAGTTGTCAATTTGCATTTTATAATCCATATTTAAAATTAAAAAAAAAAACTTTTCACTAAGGCACTAATTCACACACACTAAAATCAATTTAGAAATTAAAAGCGAAATAAGCTTTAAACAAAAGCAAAAAAAAATATTCAAAAATGTAAAGCAAAATTGCTCTAAAATTTTTTAACAAAAGTTATTGATGGGTATTAAAATCGTTATAGATGCCAAATATTTAATATTTCAATCGCGTAGCTACTGCGCATAAAAATTTTAATTGCGCATGCGTATTATACCAAAAGAGTAGTACTACGCATGTATGAATGTAAATGAATTAAACTAGACTAGGCAAAACCATTCGCGAAAACTGAGTTCAAAAATTTTCAAAAATAACGAAAGGATATATTGCGCATGCGTAAAAATTTTGCAAAAATATTAAAATAATACGCCATATGAGCTCAGTTAAGGTTCTAAAAACCTTTAGTGAAAGTCCGGTTTCAATATCTCAAATAATAACCAAGATAGCTTTTGCGCAGGCGCAAAAATTAAATTGAAAATTAACGCGCAAGTGTAAGTAAAGATAAGCTTTTCTTACAAAAACTGTTTAAGGAAATTATTGATCAAAATAAATTAAATAAGTCCTATGTATGGGAAAGAAAATTCTGCGCATGCGTAGATTTATACTGCGCAACTTATTTTGAGTCAAGCTATTTGACTGTGCAGGGTTAAAAAAAAATTAAATTTAAATTTTAAAAAAAAAATTCAAATTAAAATCTAAATTACTGCGCACGGTATTGCGCAAGGGTACTCAAGTCAGAAAACTAAATAACATAATCGTTACTAAAATCAATAAATCAATATTCAAAAATAGTCAAGTCAAAGGTCAATTCAATACTGCGCACGGCGCATCAAACAGCATGTGCGCAGTAATGCAAACTCATAACCAAATAATCAAAAATAATTATCAAAATCAAATAAATGTCCACGATAAATGACTGAAATGCAATATAAAATAAAATATATCACTGCGCAAATTTACTGCACACGTAAATTGACGCCCTGAAAGAAAGTAAAACCAATTTTACCTTGACCAATCTATATGGTAAACCAATCTTCATAAAAGTTACGAAATCAAAAAAAAATCGAAATTCAAAGTTTTAGCAAAATTACTGCGCAGGATTTTGCGCAGAATTTATTGCGCAAGGCCCCACGTTGGGCGCCAAAATTGTTACACACTTTTTGCTTGCGCAACCCTGTATTTAAAAATTAATAATAATTAATTTATGGATCATTATTTAAAATTAAATCAATCACTTGGGCTATATTATAATTAAAAGACATGAAGATCGGTTTTCCAACAGCATATAATTTAAAAAATTAGTTGAATATATTTACAATTCAAGGACGTCGTATTTTTTTTTCTAATATCAAAATATAAAATAAAACTAAGATAAGCGCATTCACATTTTTAGATTTAAATGGATGTTATAAATCTAAATATAGAAATTTAAGGTACCTATAATTTGCATTTGTATAGTGGAGTACCTGCGGAGTGATCACTCTCGAGTTTACAGTAAGAAAAAATAATGAGCAGGAATAATTCACATGTAAGGTAGGTAATATTAAGAATTAAATTCAGCTATATTAAAAAGTTCAGTCGTATTTAAAAAAAAAGGTTCAGTCATTATCGGACGCAATAAGTTTTCACCTTGTTTTATCTTCTTTGAGGTCACCTGAGCCAACCACAGCTCCGAAACCAGATCAGCAGAAGCTCAATGGATTAAATCAGAATAGGTTTGAAACGTGACTTCGGACCATAAATTTGACTCCGGATCGTACGAAGATTTGGACCCAGCTTTGGATCAGAATTTGGACCGGAATTTGGGATCTGATTTGGACCAGAACTTGGAACCAGCCTTGAATTTGGACCAGAATTTGAAATTTGGACCGGTGTTTGGAACCCTACAAAAGTTCAACTTTTGTAGAAAACGAATTTTCAATAAATAAAGCATCTTCTGTTAGTTATTTATTTTGTTCTATTATTAAGAATAAAAATTAAGTTTTAATTAGTTCCTTTTTTTATTAATTTATAACAGAAATGGGAAATAAAAATCTAGATAGTTGTTCTTATTATTTCTAGAAGAATTTTATTTTTTTTGCTATTCAAAATGAAATTACCATTTCTTTTTATTTTAAGAAATTGCCAATTTTAATTTTAATTATATTAAGAAGTTTTATTTTAATTTAAGATTTTATGCAGTTAAATTTAAATTTATTTAATATTTGAATTAAGAAATTATGGATTGTATTTTAATTTTATTAAGAAACTACCAATTTTATTTAAATTTATGAATAAATGGCAATAATTTCGGTCTTAAAAATTACCAATCTTTGTAAAATCGTGCAGAAAATTATTAATTTGACGGAAAAATTGTCTATCAAACACGTGGTTATTAAGAAATTCCGCAATAATTTCCTTCTTTGTACTGGAAAAGTACTATAAATTACCGTAAATAAAATTATATTTAGCAAAAATCAATAATAAAAAGGCAAAATAAGATGCATTATTTAATAAAATATTAATTTACCTTTTGTGATGTTCAAGGGTCACAAGCTTCGTCTTTGCCGCAAAATGGCTGTCGGCACTACGACGTTCGTTTTAAGTCGAAAATCCTCTATACAGAGATATTGTGAAGAAAACATACCATCTACGGGTAACTACAAAATCTTCACAATGAAGGAATGAATTGGCAAGAATCCCCATCAAAACGGGTAAAAATAATTAATTAAAAATCACCATAACAAAATTAAAACCAATCAAACGCTGTGACTTTTACGAACGCCGGACACAAGGTGAAAGTGGCCGCTTCGTTCTCCAGCAACTCTTAGCCGAGAAGGAGCTATTGCGACTGCGCGGATGCGCACTCACTCAAAAATGACCAAACTAATCAAACATATCAGATCAGAAATAAATCATAGAATAATACTTCTGTCTTTATTTAACCCACACGGAAAGAGACAACCTCATTCGGTGGAGTCCTTTTGGGAGAAGTCCACAAATCGGGAAAGCGAATCAACTGCATTGCAGATAATTACGTCAGTAATGTCAACGTCCGAAGCGATGCTGTCACATGTCTAAATCAAAAATCTTAATAGAAAATTTAAGAAGTTTTTACCACAATCATAAATCCAAAAAATAATAATACTCAATATTTTCTGGACTTGAGTACCACTAATAATAATTAATTAGTTAATTACCGTAATTAGAACTAAAAATAAGAAAAATAATATACACCACTAATTTACAAAAGTTAACTTTATTTACTCACACCCGAGAGAACAAGAAAATAAAGTAAGTACGGCAACGCTGGCATAGACGTCAAAATTTTTCGTCTAAAAATAAATGGAATTACTGGAAAGCAGTAAACAAGAGAACATTCAAACGAAAAACAATATTTTATCAAGTGTAGTGATAAATAAAAATATAATAAAAGTAGCAAATCATTAGTGCTTTATTCAAAGAAGATATTTGCCAAAGGAAAATTTTCTATGAACAGAATAAATAGGAAAAATTACGCCTCCAAGGTAAGTAATGTTTTTGACAACATCACAAAAATAATAGTAAAATAAAATAGGCCAAAAATCATATATCTTTTTCTATTTCGTAGGTATTGAACTAGGAATAGACTGCTCATAGACCACTAGTTCCTAGAGTTGCAAGGAATTTCCATAGATTACCAAGGAATCGTTAGAAAAGAACTAAATAGTAGGCACTGCACGGATGTACAATGTGAGCTAGAAAAATAGGAAAATAGGCCAGATAATTAACTAGGAGACTAGATGAACCAAGATGAACAACAAATAGGATGGAATCAATGTAATAATATCAAGTAAGTACAAAACAATACAATATACAAGGTAATAAATTAATATATTCATAATGATCAACAACATCTATTATTTTAGGAATCCTAGACCAAACTAGATCATAGAAAAATCATAGACATAACCAGGATGATGTACTACAGCCATGGAAACTACTTAGGATTACCAAAATGAAGTAGGTTTAAAAATAATAGTGACTTTATACTGATATAGCCATTAGCAATATCATACAACAAAGCATATTTTCTAGGTCTAATAGAAAATCATAGACAAGTGCTAGAAGGATACCAATAGTACCAAAACAATCACTAGAGATTCCTCCAATGGATTTTAGCAAGAAAGGTTAATTTTGATAAAGGAGTTATTCAGAAATAATGAAGTTATGAAATGATGTACCACCACGTGATCACCATATGAAAACTATAATGTAAAAGGCAAGTTATATCTAATTTTCTATACAACTTTAACAATATTCTAATTTGTTCTTACTTTTAGAAGGAAGTAGAGCAACATACTCAAAAATTAGACAAAAAGGAGCGAAAATGGCAATGCAGAGATAGATTGAAAATTTACTGAAACACACAAATGAATCTACTAGATGAGTTAAGCTAAATATAGGATAGGAGAGTTGTAACTTGGTCTTAAAATTAAAATAAAGTTAAAACTTTATCTGTCTGTCTGTATTTGTTTTTAATTTAATCTTAGATATTTTAAGTACCAAATTGCTATAGAAAAGCCCATTAAAAATAAAAATCAAAATCAAAATATTTTCAAAGATTCACAGTGATGCTTTTAGCTACATAAAGCTGTAGTGTGCAACAATGGGTTTTGCCCTAGCTCAGAGTTTCGAGAGTGTTGTCGGGGTCTACGAAAACATTAATTAGTAATTAAATCAAAGCTAAAAATAATTTGGACGCCAGGAAGAAACGGACCTTCCAATCCCTCGTTATAATGAGAACTTTATATAACTAAAACATCAAATCAATAATTAAATAAACAATTATTAATGCATTTTTCTGCCCAAAAATAAAAATAACGTAATGGCAAAATTAAGATGTTACACCATCAATATATGGTTATTTTTATAATGTTTTTCCTAGATCTCATTTCTAATGTTGAATTTAGGATATATGAAGCTAATAAATATTTTGTGTTTTAAACATTTAAAAAAAATTATACTATAGGGGGCGCTGCCGCACCAATTTTAGTTGCGTTTCGCTGCGAGTTCATAACATAACATGTGGTCAATACGAGTCGGTAGCTGTACCAGATACGCTTTGTGCAATTTTCGTTAAAATATTTACCTTTTGTAGAAACAAACATGGTAAATTAAAAGCACAGTTATTAATAATGATAGTGAATACATATTTGGTTAGGAATATACACCAGTTGTGTTAGCGAATGTTACTTTTTAGTTTTTGTTAATTTTTAATATTTTATTTTTTAAGTGAGGCCTTCAAATCTTGTAGGCCCTGGCAATTTAAAAATGTTTCGTGAAAAATAATATTTTTGATCCATAACCCTCATTGGCACGTGTGGGAATCAGGAACTAATGATAGAGAAAAAATTGTTAAAAAACACTTTCTTTTCGGCAGCCATCCTGCTACAAGTCATTTTATAAATTACTGCGATTTTGCTATTTCTTTGACAGTCCCATTGACTGTTTGTGTTTCAAAAATACTCAAAAAAACGGTCTACAGTGTGCCGACGAAGTTGGAGAAGAATTGGAGAGATCCTGCAAGTGGGGCGCCCCAGGACCCACAGGAATCACACAAGAGGTTAGTGCCATTCGCCACTTGATGATCAGCTTTTTCTCGCCATTTCTTATTTTTTTGGACAGGCTTACACCTTGGCCCTAGAGTTTTTGAGGTACCCATAAATTTTGTGATAATTTAAAACCAGTAACATTAATAAATTACAGTCCATTATAATAATTTTCGTGATAAAGAACCCCGACAATTCAGATGGTATTGTTAAAAAACAACAAATTTGTATGAAGTGATTTAAATAAAGCATCACAAAGTTAGGTAAGAAAAGTAAACAAAAGTAAAAAAATTGTTTTGTATGGAATATCGCATACCTAACGTTATAGATAATTAGACAGGGAATGCGACAATTCACCGCGGACGATTAGCCGCCGGACCTTAAGCCGCGTATTCATTTGAGGCAGAATTCGCAAGCCTCGCAGTGGGACCAAACGAATGCTTCGTTTGCATTCATGCTAAAGTGAATACGCGTCTTGAAATTGTTTGCCTTGTATTCACTTGAGCATGAATTGTTTGGCCTCGTAGCGAGACACTTACTACAAAATTATTGTTTACATAGAATTTTAAATTTTATTTTCAGAAGCTACGGATCCGAATTTCCTTTACTGAGTGTCGAGTTCACGAAAACCTCAACAGACTGTTGCTGCCCTGCGTTTCCAGAATAGAATAATTTTATTTACGTTATTTATG
This sequence comes from Aspidapion aeneum, assembly GCA_963576565.1. Taxonomy (NCBI): domain Eukaryota; kingdom Metazoa; phylum Arthropoda; class Insecta; order Coleoptera; family Brentidae; genus Aspidapion; species Aspidapion aeneum. The sequence continues at coordinate 1,386,553 of OY755048.1, read as the reverse complement.
TTACTTTATCTTTAGAGATATTTGAAAAAAATTTATTTTTTCATTGTTAAAAAAACATTTATTTTTCAATGTTAGAAAAACTTTTCTTTTCCACTGTTAAAAATCAATATTTTTTTAACGTTCGAAAAACACTTTAAAAAAACGTTATAAAAACATAAGATTATTTTTCGAACCTCAGAAAACGGGTTATTAAGCTTCTTTTTCACTATGAATATGACGTTAGAACTAACATCCAACCTAACGTTATGTTTTTAAATTAAACAATATTTTGACATTATTAAAATGTTTTTATGTTTAGTTGGATGTTGGATGTTACTTTTACATAACTTTACATTTATAGGGGAGGAGAATAAATTAAAATTTTGTGGTTTTTAAATTTTTTACCATGGTCTCATCATAATTTCTATCAGCCTTTCAAAGCTCAGGTCTGTAGCGTCTCTGGAAGTGCGCAATGTTACTTTTATATAAATTTACATTTATAGGAGAGGGAAGTAAATTAAAATGTTGGTGTTTTTTAATTTTTTCCTTGAGTTTTAACATAGTGTCCTTCAGTCTTAAAAAGTTCAGAACTCTAGCGTTTCTGGAAGTGGGTAATGTTACTTTTACATAACTTTACATTTATAGGGGAGAGAAGTAAATTAGAATTTTGAGGAGTTTGAATTTTTTTCTATAGCTTTATCATAGTTACTATCAGCCTTCCAAAGCTCAACTCTCTGGAATTTCTGGAAGTGGGCAATTTACATGTATAGGGGAGGGGAGTAAATTAGAATTTTGGGGTTTTCTGATTTTTTCCAGGGGTTTGGTCATAATTTCTATCAGTCTGCCAAATTTCAGCTTTGTAGCATGTCTGGAAGTACAGTAGAATTTTGATGATCTATACCTGAGTGAGTGAGTGGCAGTTTTTTGAAATTTCGTAACTGCTTTACTACTTTATGGAAGTCCATAAAAGTTGGAGGGGTTGTTAACTCCATAAAGGTCTACGACTGTGCAAAGTTTGAGATTCGTAGCTCATTCCGAAGTAGAGTTTTACATAGGTCAAATATCAGCTGAAATTATTTATTATTTAATTATTAGCTCACACATATACTATACTATAGTAGTGTGAGCTATGGTGATCCTAATTTTTTCGAGAAAAAAAAAGTTGCTCCGATTTCAAATACTCTGCCAATATATGGGCCCCTAAGCTCACACTAGTTACTATGGTTATAGTGTACGTGTGAGCTATGTCCAAAATTCACTCGCCTTTGTAAATATACTTTTGGGTATAAGAATTTTGCTTTATTTTAATATTTTTCTCGCGTTTATACGTTCGTATTTGTCTTTAAGAATTTTGGCGAATGCGATTGAAAACTTTATTTTATTTTACTTTCTGAGCATGTTCAATTGCATCTTCGCGCACTCAACCAGTTGAATTTGTACATTGGGGGTGTGCGCGCTTCGATATATGACAATTGCTGTCGAAAAATCACTTCTGTGTGAAAGACGTCACGAACAACACGCTGCAAAAACAGGGGTAAGTGCATCTTCAACTGTTCGTAATTATTTTCAGTTCAGATTTCATAATTAATTAAATTATTCGCAGGTGATTGGTAAACTAATTTTATGAACCAGCAATCTAATTAATTTTTCGCTTTATACCAATCATTTTTGGTCCTTCGAGCCGGATGCGTTTGAAAGTTTTTATTCGCTTCGCTAATAATAAAAGTATAATAGGTTTTTTTCATTTTTCAACGTGTTTTGGTTTTCCGTCTTTGACGATTTATAAATAGGTAATTTGTTTCGGAGAAATAAATTCAAGGTCATTGAATATGAGCTTATCATTCCATTTTTTTCTTTAACATTCTTTCCTAAAATGAGTAGTAGGTTTTAGGCAGGTTACATATACATAAACAATTGCACGTAATTTATCGGCATATGATATAGGCTTACCAGTAGGTCCTATCTGCATTTTATTTTATTACTGCTGCTTTAGTTTAGAACTTTTATTGCAGCTTTATGGGTGCCATAGTATTATTTATTGTGTAAAGAGGTTTATAATTTAAGCTTCTTACTTGCCTATATTTACAAATTATTGGGATCGCTAGTAGATAACTCGCTATTGCATGTCGCTAAGTTAATTAATTATCGCTAATTCGCACCGCGCAATTCCCCTTAACTATTAAAAATATTTCGCTTTTATTTATTAGTAAATATAAATAAATAGTTCGTTTTCGCTCTTATTAACTAACAAAGGTAAATAAATAATTCGCTATTTTCACCGTTACTTAATTTATAAAAATTTATTAATTCGCTAAAATAATATGGTTAAATTCAATTAAAAATTATATTATTAATAATTCGCTTTCCCTTTTATTTATTAGTATCACTAAATAAATTGATAATTTTACCAATAATTGATTTTAATAAATTGATTTTATTTGGCTAAATTGTTAAAAATACCGTGTAATATCCCTAAATTGCTAAAAATAATTAAAAATTTAGTTTTGCTTTTCTTTATTATACCCATCTGCATTAAATAAAGGATCATCATGTCCGCGGCTAAGATTAAATCGTATAAGACCCTTCGCACAATGTGTCATAATCAAATGAAAGAATTAAAAACTTTTGCTGACTCGGCTTCTGATGCTGACGAGACGGCTAAACTTCAGTTTAAAATTATGTACGCTCAAATTGATCAAGTGGTTAACGATTTTGCTAAATATCATCAAAATCTTATATCTTTAATGTCAGCGACCGACGATTTTGAAATTGATACCGAAGAAGGAGTGAGAAAAGACTTTGAATACTTACGATCTTACAATTACGCTAAGTATACCGCGCTGTTTGAAAAGCCAACACTGAAGGTTGAAACCGACGCATCCTCTGCTTCGGGACTATCTAGTGGTAATCGACCGCCAAACTTGACTAATTTGAAAGTTCCAAAATTTTCCGGCGATATTAGACAATTTAGAAATTTTATGGACATGTTTAATGCGCTAGTTGACAACACAAATATTTCGAATATAGAGAAATGTAACCATCTTTTAAACTCCCTAGAGGGACCCCCGCTAGCACTGGTGCAATGCACACCTTTAGCCGCCGCTAATTATTCAATTGCTCTCGAATCGCTAAAAAACCGCTACGATAACAAACGGCTTATTGCTTTTTCACATTTAAAAACAATGGATAATGTTCCTTACGTAACAAATTCTAAAAATTCAAAACAATTGCGCACACTAGTTGACGTATATAGTGAAAATCTCTCCGCCCTTAAGGTACTTGGTTTTCCCACAGATGATTGGTCTTTTTTGCTATACTATAATTTCAGTAAACATTTAGATCAGGAGACCATGACGCGATTTGAACTTGAACTTAATGATCCATCTCAAGTTCCTACTTTTGACGATTTAAAGAATTTTGTACTAAAACGATGTAACGCTATAGAAGCGGTAGAATTTTCAACTAAACCTGATTTTTCTTCACCTTTAAAAACAGACACAAAAAATAGATTTTCTTCTAATCAGTCAAAACCTAGACAAACTTCTGCATTTTTTGGTAATGCAAGTCGAAATAATAATACAAAGTTAAATAATTCAAATCAATCTTGTCTTTTATGTCAATCACGTGACCATAATATTTACAGATGCTTAGAATTTAAAAATAAAAATTCCTCTGAACGTTTTCAGTTAGCTAAAGACAACAACTGGTGTCCTAATTGTTTAAGTGGGCAACATAACCTAGCTTTATGTCAATCGCAGTCTGTTTGTCGTTACTGTCAATCTAATAGACATCACTCTCTTTTACATATTTTTAAAAATAACAACAATTACAGTCCACATACTTCTAACCGCACGAATCTTGAAAATAATTACAATTCTAATGTACGACCCCCCTTTTATAATTCGCAATACAATAACCCGCAAAGTTCTTCACAAAATAATTCGCCTGCTTTTAATGGTAATATCTCGCCTCAGCAAAATAATTCGCCAACCTCTCGCGCTTTTCAGCAACCGCCAGAAACAGGTATGGAAAATTTACCTCAAAATTCGCAAAATACCTTAAATTACTTCTCCAATTCGCACGCTCAGAATACAATTTTATCTACCGCTATTATCGAGGTTATGGATTCTCGTGGCATTTTTCAAAAGGCTAGGGTTATTCTTGATTCTGGCTCAGAATGCAGTTACGTCTCTTTGAAGTTTTTCAAAAAACTTTCACTTCCACGCTATAGTTTATCCCTTTCTATTCAAGGATTAGGATCTATGAATGAAGTTACCTCTCAGGGAGGAGTAACTTGTATTATCAAACCGTATAATCAAACGGAACCACGCATGTCAGTCGACGCTGTGATCTTACCCAAGTTGTGTTCGGAAATTCCTAGCACTTATTTAGGTAATATAGATACTTCTGATTTTCAAAATGTACCCCTCGCGGACCCTACGTTCCAAGAACCCGCTAATATTGATTTTCTTTTGGGCGCTGATATTTTTCCCTATATTTTACGCGAAGGGCGCATTGATAATGGCCCCAACAAACCAATTCTTCTTAATAGTATTTTTGGCTATATTATTATGGGAAAAAATAAAAATAATAAAATTAAATCGCAATCACATTCAACCGCTTTATTTTGCTCTGTAAATGAAACCGATTCACTATCGCTAGACCACGCTTTAAAACGCTTTTGGGAATTAGAAGAGCTACCTAAAGCAAATTTTTTTTTTTTGGAGACGGCGCGGTTCAAATTTCTACGGCGCGGTTCTTTTTTTTTGGTCGCAAGATTTGTGAGAGGCGCCTTTTTGACCTTTTGGTTTTTTTTTTGCCGCAAGATTTTTCATCAGTTTTCAGATTTTCAGAGGCGCCCTTTTTAGCTGTCGCCCCCCCCGCCCTTTCGGGCACGCTACGCCGCTGGAAAGTAGTTTTCTAACTAGTTTACTTTTCTAATTAAGTTTCTTTGATTTATTGACTCCATCTATCTCACAGCTATAGCAGTTGTTTGTTTTTCGTGCATCTTCGATTTGTTTCAGTAAATCAATACCTTCGGCACGCTGCCAGTGTTATCTGTTAGAAAATCCTAGAAGTACTATTTTATACCATGACATCGAAGAAATAACTGTTATATGTTCTCTGACCATGATGAAAAATAAAATCGTTATGTGACACAACTAACAATCTCGCTTATCGTTATTAGTTTTACGTAATTTTAATTAGGATCGTCGCAAGTTAATTTCATTAAGGGTACTTGACGTAACATCTCCTACTTTGAGTGATACTTGGCAGCATTGTAATTGAATTATCGAGAACATGAGTTTTGATGAGTCGGTGTACGAATTATCTTGTTATGTTCTTATTTGTATATTGCTATCTCATTCTCACTGATATCTTGTATTATATTTTATCTACTGTTATTTTAATTCTTGATTTTGCTCAAAAACTTTGACAGTTAGTAATAAATCATTTTTGGCATTATTTTTTTGTCTTTATTACTCTTATTGCTTTATTGAATAATTTTTGAGTGAAAAAGAGATAGACATAATCTGCTGTAGCACTCCGATGGCTCAGAGTGGGTTTTGGTAGATACAGTGGACTATAATTAACATTGGCGCAAAAAATTCATTTAACTAGAGAAAGTAACTAATTTAAAAATTGTAGGTTAAATTTGAAAGATAAATAAAATTGTGATATAGCCTCATGGAGAGGGACTTACCGCTGTTTTGAAGTTCCAAAGTGCAAGGTGTACACCTTTCCATAAGAGCTATGTGACTTGAAGTTCCAACAGGATGATGGCACGATAATTTTAATTATTTGCGGTATTTTAAAGTGAGTTTTCTAGACATGGCGACGCGCAGCACACACTTTGTCACTCAATCCTGCGCTTGCAGTTTTTTCGCACATGCGCACAGCACTTCACCCTCTATAGGAAAACCATATCACTATATTTTAAATTTTATGGATATGTGGAAAACACGAGGACGCTTGTAGTGCCAAAGTATATAAAAATAAAGAAATAAGAAATAAAATGATAATTCTTAAATTTAGAATAGAAATTACATTTTTTGCGTTTAATTCTCGCATTTTAATGCAATTTTGCTTTAGGTAAATTTTATAATAACTAATAGTTGACCCATTTACTTAGGATTAATATAAATTTAAGACTAATAATTTGTGTTAATTAATGTTCAAGACAAAATTTTAGTCCATGAAAAATAGGAAAAAATAAAAGTAAAATTCAAAAATAAAAGAAAAATAAAGAGGTTTTTTATGGAAACCGAACATCTGCCATTGTTCAAATTCAACGTCACTCTAGGCGACGGTTAACGGTCGACTTGTCACTTTAATGTCTTCAGCTTAGGAAGCTACAACTTAATTTTGATTTTATCTAAATCATCGTTTACGGATTTTGAGTTATAGTTCTTTTGTTGCAATCCATAGTTCCATAAGTTTTGTTTTTATTGAGTATTTTTGAGTTTGGTGAACTACGATTGCTGCTGTATTGGGATTTATTGAAGACAGACAAGTAAGTTAAAACACGCCGCCATGGCCTCTAGAATTTTCTCTAAGTGCTCTTGTTCCAGAGTCACTAATGAGCCGTCCAGTTTATTTCGTTGAGAGATCCACAGCACCGACCAACAGCTGCAGATTAACCCTCACACCACTTTTGAGGTAATTTTAGCTTAATTATCTTTTCTTATCTTTTACCTGTATGTTTGTCTTTTATCATGTTATCTCTCTAAATTCTCTACTATCTTTTCGTTTCTCTTTCTTTTTTAGGGTTCACCCCTGTGAACTACCTACTAACTTTGAGTAACTCACTGTTGCGATCTACCTCAACAATTGGACGTCGATCCCATGACATCGAGGGACTTGAACTTTTGACAGATAAGCTTTTATTTTTATGCCTTGAATACGATAATTAATTTTGATTAATTATTTATTTTATTAATTGCGTTACCTTATATTTTTTTTTGATTATTATGTTTGATATTTATTTTATTTGCGATTTGTCGATACTAAGTCGGTTTATTGCGATATTTTGTACATATGTGTACGTTACCTTGATTAGACTAATTAATTAATGATCACAGGGTTTTAGTTGATCAATTAATTAATTAGACTTTAGTTTAGTTAACTTTAATTACGAGACAATCCTCACTAATGATTTGCGCTATTTTGATTAACTTGATTAAATTCGGTTCAGTCCTTTATGCGCTATGAGCTTACCATTTACAAGCTAGATTTAAACCCCCTGTGAGCAAAAGGTGATCACCATTTGACTGGGTAAATTGCTAAGGTAAAGTTATTTATTTTTTTAGAATAGTAACCCAATCCAGTTTTGCATTATGCCTAATTTATCAATTATTTTCAATAATTAATATTTTCATAATAGGCGGCCGTACTATCGCGATTGTTGAGTACTTTATGAGTTTGTATTTAGCCTCGAATTATTTGAAAATAAACGCGATTCACTTTATTTGATTAATATTAAGCTTGTTTATTTAGAAGCTTATTGCTGATTATAAATAAGAAGCTTGGCAGTTTTGAAGCTTTACTGGACAAAAGCTTCTGGCGCTCGAACCCACGGCATTTTATTTATCCCTAGGTCTCCGCAATAGTAAACTAGCTCTTTTGCGCGCTCTTACTGTGTCCTTCACAATTTAGACGCCAGTAATTAAGCCTAAAATTAATTAATTATTTATTTTGGTTATTTTGTTTTTAATTTTTGATGAATTATTTTTAATTCATCCCTAACCTACTTCTACCTTTAGAAGAGCGTGGTATAGTTCAAAAAAAATATAATAGCAATAGAATACCTAAAAAATTTCTAGTAATAAAAAGAAATACTAAGAAAAACAAGAAGAAATGGAGGCAGCATGTATCAGTTTGATATGTGTGTGTCTCCTTAAGCCGGGTACTCATTACCGAGCCACGAGCCTGGAACAATTCGCTAATGTAGACGTGAAAAAGGTATGATCGCGCGCCCGCAACAAGCCATTCGCGACGAGCCAATAGGCGTTTGCCGTTCAATGCGCTTCAAAGAAAAAAAAATACCATGAATGATGAAAAAGTATTGTCTATTTGAAAATTACTTGAATAGATCTGTTACATGGGATCCAAAGAACAAAGACTATTTAAAAAACATTTAAAAGAAGATGCGTGGTTTATATGTTACTAGCCTAAAACAAAATGGCTTTGCCAGTAAGTCCGCAGACTGACCACTGAATATATAACCGTGTGAAACAAATAAAGAAGAACATAATAGGTATCACCGAGTAGCCTATTCTTGATCGCAGAGCCTTCAACTTTCATTGATAAATGCAAAATCACTAATATTTTTAGGCTGTATAGTTTGGTATAATGGCCAAATGGATCCATTCATGTTTTTAAATTAAATGGACTAAATAAAAAGTCCGAAATTCTCATCCCAACTTGGTAGCGGCCATTTAAGTAGTCCCCGTAATTTAGGAACCCGCCGGTACAATTTAGGCAACAGGTTTCCAAAATTGTACCCATTAACGTATTAACCGGAGGAGATCAGGAACCGCGGCAAAAATTCATTCATCAAAACAATTCGATTTGACCCCTAGATGCTTCAATAAGTTGGAAAAGAAGAGAAATATTTTTTGGAAAGACGATGGCAACGCTGTGCGACACACAGCAGACGTATGTTTATTCTTTATATATTGAATGGGTCGATTGATTTACCAATGACGGCGGCAAAATATTTATTTATTAAAAGTAAATACCTAACTTATTAAAACAAGGAATTTAATTTAGTTTCCCAACTAACATTTATAGTAGCGGCTACATGTTCTAAAGGCTTTGCTACTTTCTTATAGTAGAAATGTGGTGATCCCAACCAAAATTTGTTACTTTTTAGTTCTAACTACTGTGCGTGCAAGGGCTGAAAAATAACGGAATTTCCTTCGATAGGTCGCCGGTATTGGCTTCACAAGCACATTTAAAAATAATTGTCGATATTGACGATTGAAAATGGAAAGTTACGATACATATGGAATTTTATATGAAAAGGCACCTACCTCGGACTCTCTTGCAGCTCCAGTCGACGTTTAAACGTCCAGTTTTTTCACCTCAAATTCACTTTTTTCGGGAACGTGATTTTGCTAGTGTCTTGTTGTGACGGTGGTTCTTTGCGCACTCATGGCGGCGCTGCTTGTCTTCCACGTGTCCGGTGCCGTGAAACCCCATATGCATATTTTAGAGCGCGAAAATTTAAATTATTTTAAACGCGCAGAAAAGGAAAAGAAAATGAAAATTAGGAAATTTCTTGCTTGCACCAACATTTTCCGGCCGCCAAAACACGTGTGTTTTTACTTAGTTAAGAAAAGGAAAGGAAAGAAAAATTAAATAGTATTCGCCTATTAGCAATTAAACGATACAATTTAACATTAACCCAAATATGCATTAAATTATGCATGTAAATTAAAATTAAAAGAAAAGAAAAAATACTTAGAAAAAATTAAGAAAGAAAAAGAAAATTTTGCCTTATGCGTCGGGCATAGGCAAAGGACATAGTTTCACTACTGGTCGACGATATGTTCCTGTAGCTGTTTTAACGGTCACAACACGAATATGACCGTCTGAGCCAGGGTGTACGTCGACAATTCGCCCAACAGCCCATTGCAATGGCGGTTTTTGTTCATTCTTTACCACGACTAAAGTATTTAGTTTAATATTGTTAGAAGCTTCTGTCCATTTAGAGCGCTGTTGCAAGGTGTTTAGGTACTCCAAGTTCCAGCGTTTCCAAAAATCGGACTGGAGCCTTTGCACCAGCTGCCAGCGGGACAGGGTGTTCAACTTGGAATCCGAAAATTCGGGTTCTGGTACGGAATTCAACGGTTCCAGGGTAAGAAAATGACCAGGGGTCAGTGGAAGAAAGTCATTCGGATCCATACTTTGGGCATACAGAGGCCGGCTGTTTAGTATGGATTCGACCTGACACAAAAAAGTAAAAAACTCTTCATAGGTTAACCGTTGCTCACCTATTACACGTTTTAAATTTGCCTTGGTGGATTTAACTCCTGCCTCAGCTAGTCCGTTTAGGTGCGGACTACCAGGACTTGAAAAATGCCAGGTAATTTTTAGACTGTGACATGCTTCCTGGGAGTACTGTTTGAGTAAACGATCAGCTCCCAAGAACGCGCTACCACAATCTGAGTAAATGTCAGAGATTCTTCCTCTTCTTGCCACAAATCTCTTAAAAGCCGCAAGAAAGGTAGGGGTGGAAATATCGGAGGTAAGTTCTAGGTGAACTGCCTTTGTTGCGGAGCAGACTAAGACAAGAATATAACCTTTGGATACCTTTGCACCTCGGTACTTTCCCATTGTAATTGGAAAGGGACCACAATAATCTATGGCAACATGTGAAAATGCCTTTACTTGAGAGATGCGTTGAGCAGGCAAGTTGCCCATGATTTGTACGGAAGGTTTAGGATTTAATCGATAGCATAAAATGCAATGAGAAGTTACGCTCTCGATTGCATAGCGAGGGGAAAGGATCCAAAATTGTTGTCTCAAGAGGTAATGCAACGTTTTTTGACCGGGATGACAGTACCTTTTGTGAGTGTACTCAATGACAAGTTGAGTAAGACGGTGAGAACGTGGTAAAAGTAAAGGGTGTTTTGCTGAATAAGAGAGTTCGGAAGAATGTGGTAATCGACCCCCCACTCTTAAGCAGCCTTGTGTATCTAGAAAAAGTGAAAGTTTACGAAATTGTTTAGGAAGTAGCTTTGCGTCATTCAAACGTGAAATGAGATCAGCAAAGATGGAACGTTGAACATGCCGAACGAGAACAATAAGAGAATGTTGAAGTTCTACTTCGGTAATATTTTCGTTAGGATATTTAGATTTTTTTTCGGTAAGGCGAAAAATATAGGAAATTATGCGTTGAATTTTCTCTAGGGAAGAGTAACGAGAAAGAAAAGTATCAAGCATGTGTGGTTCAACTGTGCATGTTTGAAATACTGATTTTCGTTCTTCCAGAATAACCTCGTTTTCCGGAGGGTCTGGACAGCGAAAATCATCAGGCCAGCTCTCTTTTGGTAGCCTAAGAAAACAAGGACCTTCCCAATACAAGTCATGTTTGACAAGTTGATTAGGCATAAGACCGCGCGAAGCACAGTCGGCTGGATTTAGCGCTGATGGAATATATTTCCAGGCCGTAGGAGAAATGGTTTCTTGAATGTGACAGATACGGTTTGCCACAAACGTTTTAAACCTGTGAGGTGAAGCCGCCAACCAGCATAGAACCACTTGGGAATCACACCATGCACAGACTTGGTTGAAGTTAAGAATATCTGAATAAGTGTTTTGAATAAAGGAAATTAGGTCGCAAAGTAAAGTGGCACTAAGAAGCTCCAGTCGCGGAAGACTGACTGTTTTCACTGGTGCGACCTTAGATTTGGCCATTACAAGAAAGGTATGGATTTCTCCGGATACTGACTCCATTCTGAAATAGACCGTAGCCGCGTAACCTATCATAGAGGCGTCTGAAAAGCCGTGAAGTTCAATGCTACGTGGTTGATCAATGGAAAGGCGTCTAGGTAAATGAATATTTGAAAGATTTGGAAGTTCGGTTCGAAATTGATTCCAAACATTTACGATATGCGGAGGAGGCTGAGAATCCCAGTCCAGCTTCTCCTTCCACAGATCTTGCATGAGATGCTTAGCAAGTAAAGAAACGGGAGAACAGAAACCTAAGGGATCAAAAATTTTCATGATTTGAGATAAGATACCTCGCTTGGTGCATGGTTTATCTTCTGGTACGACCAAGTAGGTAAACGAATCTGAGATAGGATTCCATTGGAGACCTAATATTTTTACAAAATTAGGTTCGGATTTGTCGAAACGAATGGACATTTGTGTTTCTGATTCTGAGAATAAGGAGAGAAGTTCCGGACTGTTGCTCGCCCATTTTTTAAGTTCAAACCCTCCTAGGCGCAACAGGGAGATTAACTCCGACTGAAGTTCTTTGGCAGAGGCCACAGAATCCTGCCCAGTGAGCACGTCGTCGACGTAAATGTCTTTAAGAAGCACCTTGGAAGCATTAGGATACCTTTCAGACTCAAGTTTAGCTAGTTCTTGTATAGTACGAATAGCTAAGTAAGGTGATGACTTAAGTCCATAAACAACTGTTCTTAAGGAGTAGGTTTGGACAGGATCATCCTCAGAAAATCTCCATAGAATATTTTGATAACGCGTGTGCTCAGGAATAATTAAAATCTGTCGGAACATTTTTACTATGTCAGTAACAAAGGCTACAGCATGAATTCGAAAATTAAGTAAAATTTCACGGACATCATTTTGCAGTTTAGGACCTGCGCACAACGTCTCGTTGAGTGAGACACCTCTGGGACTACGTTGAGACCCATCAAAGACCACTCTTATCTTCCCAGTGTTCCAGACACTGTGATGAGGGATAAAGTAGGAATTATCCAAGACATCTTTAGATATAGGCGTAGGAATAGGTATCATGTGACCAGTGTCTAAATAATCTTGCATAAAATCTTTGTAAGCATGATAATTAGCTGAGTCTTTGAGAAGTCTAGCTTCCTGAAGCTTGAAACGTTTTAAAGCGATTGGATAGGTGTCACCCAACTGGGGTTCTAAGTTTATGAAAGGTAATGGAACGACGAATCTACCTGATTCGTTGCGTGAAACTGATTGTGAAAATAATTTTTCGCACATAATATCCTCAGGACTGTGATGAACCTTATGTGGAACCTGCTCTATCTCCCAGAAGCGCTCTAGGCAGATATCCAGAGATAGTTCGATGGAAGTGTAACAGCTTATGAGTGATTGTGGATTTTGTTGCTTTGAAGTTTCAACTTTACCAATCAGCACATAGCCAAAGATGCTATTAAAAGCACTAGGTTGTCCACGCTCTCCGTGGATAACTCCCTCTTGTAAGAGATGCGGAAAAAGTTCACAATCTACTAGGACATCAATGGAACTTGGTATATGGAAGTTTTGATCAGAAAGTTTGATATTGCGAATGTGATTCCACTTGCTCGAGTCGACAGCGCAAGAAGGAATCTCTGTACAAAGTTTTGGAAGTACTAAAGCCTCAAAATCAAAGGTAGGTCCCGCTTGACCTTGAGGTTTGATAAGACATTTCGTCTTACCTTTGGTATTGGAAGATGTCATTTGATTTAAGCCTTGAATAGAAGTAGAAAAGAAGCTTTTCGAAAGACCTAAACGATTTAGACATTTTTCTGAAATAAAGTTTGCCTCTGAGGCCGAATCGAGTAAGATACGAACTGGTTGGTAATGTCCCCTTGAGTCTAACATGTCAGCTACAACGGTAGAAAGTAGAAAAGTGGAATTTTTGGAAATCATTGTCGCATGACAGTTTGTGGAATGGCTTCCTGACATAGGGGTGCTATTGGAATTGGAAAGTGGAATATTAACGTTCTCTGGAGGATAAGAATTAACACTCACAGAGGGCGCTACTGGTTGTGGAACGTGAAGAAGACTGTGGTGCCTAGCTCCACACGTAAAGCAGTTGTAGGAGGAGGGGCAATTCACGGTCTGGTGAGCAAAATGTAAGCAATTTTGACATAGATTCACCTGCCGAACATAACCCATCCTTTCCTGTGGACTTTTGTTTTGAAATTCGATACATTTCGATAATGCGTGATTCGAAGAACATAGGTAGCATTTTATTTTTGGATTAAAAGTTCTGTTCTGATTATTTTGTATTTGAGGGTTGCTGCGTTGATTGCTATTTTGTAAAGTATTTTGTTGATTTCTTGAATTTGAACTTTGATTTGAAATAGTTGTATTGAAAGCAGAAGGTGAATTAAAACTGTTTCTCTGAAAACTGTTCTGTTGAGAATTACGCGTAGTTTGAGGTTGTCTAGGGGTTTGATTTTGCCTACTAAAACTGGGCATTTGCACTACAGATTCGAGCGCAACGCAATGATTTTCTATAAACGTGTAAAGATCAGTGTAGGACGGAATTTCTGAATTGTTTTTCTCTCTACTATAGTAAAGTTCGAAATCAGTCCTCATCTTGACTTCAAGTTTTGAGAGCATCATGTTAAAAGTAAGAAAGTCCCATTCTTTTGTAGGAAAACCAAGCTCATTTAAGATGGCTAGATTCTCAGAAAATGTATCCAACATGGAACGTAATTCTTTCCCAGAACTGGATTTAGTTGAAAGAAAGTTAATAGCATTCAAAGCGGTAGTAGCAATAATTCGTTTATTTTGATACCTCTTTACTAAGGTTTCATACGCAATGTGATAATTGCTATCTGCGAGGGGAATGGTTTTTACTAGAGAAAGGGCTTCATTCAGAACAGAACTCCGCAATTGTTGAAATTTCTCTATATCACTTAAATCAGAATTTTGATGTACCATGACTTTAAATAAGTCAAACCAGTGTTGCCAGTCTTTATAATTACCATTGAAAATTGGCAACCGTGGTTGTGGAAATGATCTTGTATTTGACCTCTGAACAATATTTTGTTGGTTAGGGTTGCCTACGTAATTCACAGGGTTGGCCCTAAAAAGGTCGTAGTAAATACCCTTACATTCATAATAAAGGTTGTCAAAGTCTTTTCTAGTTTTGTCCTGCTCGTCAAATGAAAGTTTAAACTCTTCGAGAGAGCCAATAATTTGGTTATGAAAATTATAGAATTGAGCATGACATTCTTCGACGTCTTCATATCTGGATTTAAACAAAAAGTGAAACGCTGTATCCGACTTCTCTTTCAAAGCTACCTCGTGAGCTTCCGCCATTTGGTTGAAGCTCAAAAGCCTTTTGTCGCAAAGTTTTTTCTGTTTTTGCGTAGACATTTTTGTTTTTGAAAGTTAATTTGTTTTTAAAATTACCCAAAAAAATGCTTAAAATATAGCTTAAAATATAACCCGAATTTTAGCAAAATTTAAACAATTTTATTATTTTAATTTTATTAACTTTTTTCGAAAATTTTGAAATGAAATGTTTGTAAGTTTGTCTGTATGTTATTATTTGAACATATCCCTTAAAAAAAACTTTTATGTCTCACCAAGGATTGAACCCCGCACCTTTCGATTCCAAGTCGCACACTCTGTGCATACGACTAGCGGTCCCGTCTGAAAGTTTTTAACAAACCTCGGTATTTGAAGAAACAACGCGCGCAACGTGAGACCTTGGTGACGACGAAACACTTGCACCTGCGCGTTAACGCCGCGACACCTGTAAAATCGATAATTAGAAAAGTAGGTGGAAGAACCGCCTTAAAATTTTCACTTTCGGCGTATTGACGCCACTTTTACTGAAAATGTAATGAACAAAGCGATCAACTTTCTTTGATGAACTAGTAAACTATACGAAATATGTGCATTCGCTATAGGTATTTTTGAACGGTAATAAACACTTCGATCAACTTTGAAGGAACATATCCCCAACAGGTGGTAAAACAATATGGTCTGTTTCGAATTGAAATTGAAATAAATTTTGAAATTTGAAATAGAAAATAGAAATTTGGAATTTTTGTAGGAAATTGCTGAACCACAGGAGTCTAGGTAGTTTGGAAAACTATTAATTTGGGTCGAAGGGCCATTAACTGTGCGTGCAAGGGCTGAAAAATAACGGAATTTCCTTCGATAGGTCGCCGGTATTGGCTTCACAAGCACATTTAAAAATAATTGTCGATATTGACGATTGAAAATGGAAAGTTACGATACATATGGAATTTTATATGAAAAGGCACCTACCTCGGACTCTCTTGCAGCTCCAGTCGACGTTTAAACGTCCAGTTTTTTCACCTCAAATTCACTTTTTTCGGGAACGTGATTTTGCTAGTGTCTTGTTGTGACGGTGGTTCTTTGCGCACTCATGGCGGCGCTGCTTGTCTTCCACGTGTCCGGTGCCGTAAAATTTATTTTAAACGCGCAGAAAAGGAAAAGAAAATGAAAATTAGGAAATTTCTTGCTTGCACCAACAACTACTATTTAGTATTAGGAAATAGTAGATGTTTCGTAAAAACGACCCTCTAAACTACTTCTTAGGATTGTTTCTTGATAGTCGATTCTCATAGTCTTCTCTACCACAATAGGACGTTGCTAAAGTTTTACTTTCTTTTTAGTCGTTATTTCGTAGTCGCCCTGACTTTTATATCCTACTTAATTACCACTAGAAAGTTAAGCTTCATTGGAGTCCCAAACAAGTGTATCGACAACTACATTATAACTTTAATTTTTACCACAAAAGTTTGTGTCATCATAGTAACATCTGATGTAACAATGTAGACAAAATAACTTTTTGGATCAACTTTAAAGCCGCAACTACTTTGACTTTTTTTTAATGTCGATCTTTTAAAGTAATCTCTCCTTCCTGTTTCTACTTTGAAAACGTAGACTTTTTGAAGTCGCATCTTGGTCGCACACATTCTTAAGCCTACTTTTTGTGGCTCCTTTTATAATATGGGAATATGAGGAATAGAATCGTAGTAAGTTCGGCATTCGGTATGCATTTGAGAGAGTTAGGTCATAATTTTAGTATTGATAATAACTTTAAAATGTTACATGATGCACATAAGGGTAGAAAACTTCATTTTTTGGAAAACTTTGAAATTGCTAAATTGGAAAATGATACTAATGTTCTAAGCTTGAACAAACCTTCCAGCGCCCACTGTAGAGAGGTAGCGAAAGTTATCAATTATTTTAATTAAATGTTTTTAAAAACTGTTTCTTGTCCCGATCGATTTTGTTTTATATTTTATTGATTTTTAACATATTGTATTTAACTTTGAACCTTTACTCTTTTAAACTAATTTTAGTATTTTAAACTGTTGTAAGATGTCGTTAGTTGTACCAATTTTTAATTTATTTTATCTATTTTGTTTTTAATATTGTTGTTTGTATCTAAATTTTAAGGTTAATTTGTTTGTTTAATTGTGTGGTTTTGTTTTAATTTTTTTTTTGACTTGTGTTCCAGATTTTGTCCTTAAAAGAGGGATTTTTATTTTCTGTAAGTAAATTTTTTGATACTTTTCTTTTTAATTAACTAAGATCCGGTTTTATTTTGCTTGCAGATCACACTTGATAATGTATTTACATATCGAAACGCGTAGTGTGTTTTGAGAAATAAAAAAGATTGTGAAGTATTTTGGACTTTCCCTTCAATCCTTTTCATTATATTAGGAATAGTTTTGCAAATATTTTTTTAACTACCTTGAGCAGTCCATTTTTTCGAGCTCATTGCTTGACCATTTGCAAAATGTTGATCCAAAGTATGGAGTACCGCACACGGATTTTAAGAATTCCCTGGCCCATGCTTAATCTCCATCCTTAATCTTTTACGCTACTTGTTGTTGGTATTCTATTCTTGTATTGTCTTTACGGTCGTTCGTGGCTTGTGCTGTGGCACCACCCTCTTGTGCCGCCACCCTCTTGTGCTGACGTGTAGTGTATCACTGTGATTCATTTTATGTGTTGAGCTGGACTTTAACTTTATATATCCCTCTTCCAAAACAAAATATTTTATTCTTAGTTTATTGCTATAATGATAAAGTAAAACACAAACAAATAGGAACAAAATAGTAACAAAATGAGGAACATTAAAAAGAAACCGTAAAACAAATCGGTAAAAAAATTTACGTAACGCTGTCGCAACATCACCTTCGCCACTATATATAACGTTTCAGCTATCATCTACCCCCTTATTAGGGACTTATTGCAGTAGTGCCAGGCACTAATTGTGCCGGGCACTATATTGATAGTTTCGCATTATAAGAACAGCTGTCTTCTTTCAAAATTAGGCCATTTTGTATTATAAGAGCCGGAATTAATAGTGACGCCACTATTAATGAAAAATAAACGACTGGATTTCTAAATTCGACTTTGGTATGTTAATTTTGAAAGATCAACTGTCAGTTTTTAATGCGAAACGTCAATTTAGTGCCCGGCACAATTTGTGCCAGGCTTTATTGCAATAGGTCCGTAATATCTAATTTATGCACGGCCCCTAAAATAACCTCTGGGAGATGCTAGACTTCATTTAGGAACTTTTGCGCTGTTTGCGGCTAATAAAAAAACAAGTTAGATATATCGTGGTTACATGCGGATTTCTAAGCGATCTAACAATTGTCAGAGATTGTTTTTTTACTTATAGGGCTTATAATAATAAAAATTACTGAATATTGAGAATGCCAAAATATCTAAAAACAATAAAAAATACTACATACGAATTGTGAGAGCAATGTATAAATAAAAAAAGTAACAATAAGTTGATTTCATTGATGTGACTGCGTTCTTTTAGTTCCATGACCAACACTTCCTAGAAATTCTAGAATAGGGATCATGCTCTCGACTGCAACATACATTTTTAAAAAACACTTTTTATTGGAACTTCATTTATCGTTCTAATGGAATTTAATTTATCGTGTTTTTGTTTTAAAACCTACCACAAATTCACGCTAGTACAAAACCTATAAGCAGTGGTGCTGTTGTTGACAGAAACGGTAAATGACAAGTGGCGACACCCCAATAACTTGAGGGTAGTAGTTATACTTATCGCGTAGTTCCTATCACTCTGTAGACGTTTTCTAGTGGCAAAAGCTAGTTAATAATACGTTTCTACAACGAAGGAGTAGAAATTCGAGTGTGTTATATAGAACTATAAAGGAAAGCCGACTTAAAAGTCGTAAGTGACACGTTGCCGTAACTTAGGCTCACTTTCAAGTAACCCTTTCGACTATCAGGGAATATAGTTTGGGACGCCATGTTTTTATATAAGAAAGGAAATTTAATATTTTTGTTGTCGTTTTATGAGCTCATATTAAAGAGCTATACTATTTTATAAACAAATTAGTTGAAGCTTACCAAAAATGCTCTTCTTAAGCACCATTTGTTGGAGTTAACTGTCGATTATGAAAACATAACCTCCAAAATCACAACACAAAAATTCCATCAGCTACCAGAAAATGGCTCAATTTTACGGGCGCACCGGTTTTTTGCAATATATATAATGCATGTTATACAAAAAACTTTGCGTCGCACTCGAATTTTGATCCTCTGCTCGTAAATTCTCACACTTTTGGATAACATAGTACATATTATAACCATAACCAAACAAAAAAACTAAGCGAGTCTGTTTACTGTTGTGTCCACCATATTGTGTAACAATTCTACCAAAAAGAAACGATTATATTATTTGCAACTACATCGCAACTTTTATGCCATTACGGAAAAAAAACAGCCTCTACGACTTGGTAGATACCTGGCTACGACGTAGTAGTGTAGTTGTTACTACAGTGACTTTAAACACTTGGCCAAGTAGTTATAACCAGAAATTGGTTCCCCACTTAGGGAATTATAACGTCGCTGTATGGTATACTGAGACGTAGCGGGAGTACGTTGCGGTTACTTTTAAGAAATTCTTTCTAGTTGGGGTTTCGTCGTTACAACTTTAAATGTTTGTTGGGTTACAGCTGCATAGATACCCATTGACAATAAAAACTTGAGAGCCCACTTGATTTTCGAACCAGGGCACTCACCGAGAATTGTGAAGTCGTCTCCAGCAGCCGAAAACGGTATAAAAGGTTCTCTTTTTCCTAGCGACAATTAGATCACCCCCATTATTACAATTTTAAAGCTAGATATGTGTAGTGCCACTTTTCTTTGGTATATAAAAAAGTAAATATATTTTTAGTTCCTTTTTTTGTGAAAAATTTGTAGTAATATTTTAAAAAACTAACGGAGCTCTATTTGAATAAGGATATTTTGGACATTTTTTGAAAAAGCCCTCGATTTATTGCTTTGATGGGGACACAATTTGCTTACTTTGTGGATTTATTAAGATGCACCCCATGCGTGGGGTTAGTTTTACACTTTTGTTTTAATTAGGATAGTAACCATGGCCAGAACTAAAATAGTTTTTTTGGTTATACTACTCTACATTTTTAAATTTTCACTGATTTTAAAATTTCTTGCAAATATATTTGTATTTACTGCCTCCTACGACGGTGGTTTTGTCTCTTTTAGTAAGATTAAAGGTGTATCTACAAAAACCTACAAAAAATATGTACCTAAAAACCACTCTTTTATATAGCGAGTTATTTTGAGAAGAGTTAATGCGACACTTATTCCGTCGTACTACCATCTCGGTTTTCATCAGCAGTTTCATTAGAAAAGAAACTGGAAAAAAGTGCAACATATCAATTTCTGTTCTGTAGTAATTGCTTTATTATAGTGTTTTCAAAAACATCTTTTTCGGATGATGTTTTGTTCAATTGACATTTTTTTTAACTATTTGTTCAAAAACATCTTTTTTGAATGACATTTTGTTTGAATAACGTTTGGTTCAAAAACATTTTCTTTAAACAGAAAACTCTTCGAAAAACTAGCTCCTGTGTGTCTCAATTGATCCTAACCTGTTAACCTAACCACACTGAACGCTTTGATCGCAAACGTATTCATTTAAAGAAAAATTTTTTATGGAAAAGTGAACCAAATGTGTTGGATCAGATTTTCATTAAAAATGTTTTCAAAAAAGAGATCATTTGAACATAATATCGAACACAATATTTCCGAAGAAAATGGCAATCAATAACACTGCTTTCACACAAAATTCAAAAAAGATGTTTTTGAACAGGACAATTTGACAAAATGTCATATGAATTTAAGTAATTTTTGATCAGATCCAGTCAGATTGAGATTTGAACAAAATGTTAAAAAAAAAAAGTTGAACATGTATTTGACCAGATTCTCATTTAAAAATGTTAAACAAAATGTCATTAAACAAAATGTTTTTTTTTTAAATATAATATAAAAAAGATGTTTTAATAAAAAATGTGCCATGTGATCGTCATTGGAACAAAATAGTTTTGAAACTAAAAAATTTGAACTTTATATTATTTATACTCAATGCTTTCTGCCATTGGAACAAAACGTCATACAAATCCACTGCTTTCGAACAAAATGCCATGGAGAAAAGATATTTTCTAATATATATCTAATATATCTAAAAAATGTTAGAAAAAAATGTCATTCGAAAATAACATGTTTTAAAAAAAAAAAATTCGAAACTAAACCCCATTTGACAAAATGTCATTCGAAATTTTTCAACAAACCAAAAGTTTTTTATCATGTGGATGTTTGAACAAAATGTTTTTGAAAAAGATGTTTTAAAACAAACTGTTTTCAATCAAAACACCATTTGAACAAAATGTCATTTAAAAAAGTAATTTTTGAACCAAATGTCATATCAAATTGTCTTTCAAACAGAATATTTTTGAAAAAAAAATCATTTGTATATACTATTATGAAAATGTAATGAAAACAATGCAATTTAAACAAAATATCATTTTAGTATTAAAAAATTAATTTTAATTGCCACTTTTATTTTTTGACACATCACTTAATGCTGATACCAGAAACGAGTTTATGCTGATACTATTTTGAAAAATAACTTTTTCTATTTAACATTTAAAAAGAGTTAAATAAAAAAACATATATTTATATCTTCTCGCTTATAGTTAAAAATAAGGAATAAAAATATATTTATAAATATAATAGGGTTGTTTAGATACCAGGGCCGAAATTTACTTTTTGTTTTTAAATAAATTGCAATCAATTTTTGGGATATAACAATCATCCTTAGAAAAGGATTTTATTTAACAATGAAAAAATTAATAAGTAGGTACCTAACAATAGTTTATTGTTTTCAAATTTTTTGAATAAAAAATTTATAGAGTTAAAAACAAATCTGCGTATAGAGACCTCGTCTTTACACTTTTTAGATATTTGGTTAGGATGCTTTTAGGTTGGTGTATTTTATTTTAGGTTAGACAACCTTAAAAATTCAGAGTAGATAAAAAGGACTAACCCAACCTAAAAAGTTGCCTCGATCCAAATCTAAAAAAACTGTTTACACAAAAAAAACGGTTAAATAAAAAAGGTATACGTAAAAAAATTGCTTGCCATATTAATAAGATACCTTTTTTACCTTATCTGTTGAAAATCAAGGCTCGTAGTTCAGTTAAAAGTATCAAAATCCCAAAACTTGGGACACCCTGTAAATTTTTGTTATAATTTATGTTTAAACACTTTTAATAAATAAATAATTATTTATATAATAGCCTAATTTTTTTTCTGATTTTATATTGATTTCTACGGCACTGGTCTTTGTTTTGTTTTGAAGGTCAAACAAGTTATTTAACTTACTTGTGAAACGAAACTTCTGGATTAAGATGGTCGAGATTTTAGCACAAAATACACTCCCAGGCTATTTTATAAAGTCTTTTAAGATTAATTTTGAGTCCAGATCGAAAATATAATTTAAGAAAAAACACGAAAACAATTCCGAACCGTAAAGAGACAGGTCAGCAACGCCGCATTTGACCCTTTACAAAATACTAATGGGGCCAAAGGGACTACCTTCAAATCAAGAATTTTGTCTCTTTTTCTCGCATCGGATTAACAAAAGAGTAACAAAATAGATACTTTTCGCGGGCCTAGACCATTGCGGCATGTTTCTAATTCCTTTGTTTTAGTGAGGGACTGTAATCGAGAATAGTTTTGTTTTTCTCTCTCGCACTGGTTTAATAAAGGAAAACGAAGGAGTAGCAAAATGAATGCTCGAAGCACGTTTTAAAGTGATCAGCGCTTGTTATATATCCATATTTGGTGGTGTATCATTAATCTGGTAAGGGTTTATAAGAAGAACAGTTTTTCCCTTGCATTCATTGGTTTAAAAAATAAATAATCAAAAGGAAAGATCGGATAATTTTGGTGATTCTTAAAGAGAAAGGAAATGGAGTTTTCTGTGGACCAAACAAAAATAGTCGAAGACTTCTTTACTGCAGAAGTACGTTTTTTAAAACAAATTGTTTATCTAGACGGCCGATTTTTTTGTTTATTTCCTAGTCTCCTCCAGTTAATACGTTAATTTTTGTTGTAAACAAATCCTTTCGTTTAATTTAAATTTTAATTACGTTTCTAATAAATAAAGGTTTACACCAGTATTTACTAAGACCTTAAGACTTACCATTGTAGACCGGGTTTAAGTATCAAGTCTATAGACTTGATACCGACCGGTTTAAGTGTTTTTTTTTAATACTCACAGGTCAAATAACTGCAAAGATTCGGTTCTCCCCAATGTGCAATATGATAGTAAGCATTTCTCAGTGAGTTTCATCTCATATAAATTCAAATTAAGTTTAGAAATAAAAAAAAATAACATAAAAATTTTGTCACGAAATGTCATTTTTTGGAAATTTAGTCCGTGCAGTCATAGGATTCCCGTTAAAAATAGTCTCAAATTGTAGTACCAGCCCTGAGGGTTAGTTTAAAGTCTGCAAAATAATATACTAACTACATTTTCGTGTAAATCTTTTACATACAAAATTTTTCCAATCAAAATAACGAATAAATAACTGAAAACTATTTATAAACATACATTAATAACAAAATGCGAAGCAATTTAAAATCTCACTGCATTTACATAGGTTTAGTCCGCGAATTTTTCAGTGCACATTAATAGGGTGAGCTCACAAATTATTTTTTTGGGGACCGTTCGTTAATTATATTAAATTACGATTGAAGTCGTTACATAAATAATAATCTACTTTCCTTGGAAATACCATTTTTAGTTAGTTAACTTAAACCTTATTTTTAAGCATATTGCTACAGAATTTATTTAAACAATTTCAATCTTAAAAAAAGAACTACAACTTTTTAAAATAAAAATTATCTTTTAATAATTTTTAAATTTTTCTAAAATTATTTCACAGTATTTTTTAATTTATTATATCCGCTTAATCCTTTGTTAAAAATAATAGATTAACGCACTATTAATTTACATTTCGCTATCATTTAGCATTTGCAATTTTGTTCCGATCTTTATAATTTAACCTAAGTTGAATAAAATATGTAAAAAAGAAAAATAAATAGGTATCGTTGAAAAACCCATGTATATGAGTTTGACATCTTTCAGTTCAATGAGTAGCACAAGGCCCGTGGAGACACCGGCAAATAAAAGGGAAGGGAGGGTAATGTGGGTAATTAACCCCCCCCCCCCTCCTTAAGATTGGTAAAAAGTCAGGATTTTTCCCCAAAAAATGCAAAATTTTTGCCAGGCACAAAAAAGTTTCTTGTTGTTACTAAAATTGTTACCACTTTTAGTGATATTGGTTTAAAATAAGGTACTTGGCTTGAATTAGATTAAAATTTCAAAATTTTTCGTCTGCGTCACCCAGTGACGTGTCGTATAGGGGGACAGGGGGGGCAACCCCCCCCCCCCCCTCTGCACTTGACGCCCTTGGCGTTCTTTGAGAAAAAAATAGAATTAATAGTGTTATTATTTAAAAAAAAGGTTTGTAATTTATTTGACTCCCATACCTATATTTGCGCCCCTTGTTAGGAATAAAATTACATTTTCTTCCGTAACGCGTTTTTGCTAAATGAATTAATATTTGCTTTAAAAAAATAACTTCTTGCGACATCTTACGTGAAAGAGTTTAATTAGAATATCTTGAAAATTACTTGCACGCTACCTCTCTGTAGTCGGGTTAAGCTCAAGATTATTGATTTTATGCAGCGATCTAACCGCTGGAAGAGGTTCATTTTGAATTAGTTTCAGTTTCAGAATAGGATCGAGTGAGTTGTCTGTCCTTTTTTTTATTCGAGTGAAACAGGGATAGAAATAATTTTCTGGTTGTTCAACTTACGTACGACCGTGATTAATAACCGCATAATTGGCCGTCTTGTATTTTAACCTAAAAAGCTTTGTTTTGCAAAGACTCTGAGATTGTTTACTAACTTATTTACCTATAAAACAATAAACATAAGTTTTTTGAAATTTAAATAAAGTGACTCAAAATTATTCAGTCAGTTTTGGTCTTATTAATGAATACGGATTTGTGTTATTGAGAGAATTAAAATTTTGGGGTTTTATGGAATCTGATTGGTCAGTGATTGCTATGCAGTTTGGGAAATTGAGAGAAGGAAATTAATATACAAAAATCTGCCCTTTCTGTTCGAGATCTTTGTCGAGAAACAAGGTATTTTAATTATGTTATAACATAACCTTAATTTTTTTATAAAAATTTTGATTAGTTCAATATTTTTTTGTTTTATGGTTCGAACTATGTTCGACAAAATATTTATATATTGGCTATATGGTATTTTGGTTATAGTTTATTTATAATGGGTTCACAATGTTGTGCCTACATGGGATTTCTAGAATCCAGATTATGATTTTAAGCTAGTAATTAATTCTGCATCTGGCTCTCATTTCTTTTTTGGATAGCTTGGTACCAATTAACAATAGTCACTACGACATGACCATATGGTTAAATTTGAGGTTATAGGTATCATAAGCACCTTTGATTGAAATAGAGTTAGACAGGTTAATACAGCTAATATAGCTGGTTTGTTTTTTACATATAGTTTTTTTTATAACCAAAATACACATTTTTGTTTTTTTTTATAAACTTGGGTTGTGATTTGTGTCCCGAAAAGATAAATAATTTGGTGTGAATGGACTAAAGTTTTATTTGGTAATTCTGCAGAATTACTGTACAGTATGTACAAATTTTGATGAAACTTTGGAATATTTATATAGGGTGTTTTGACGGACCTGATCAGAAAATAAAGTTTTTTTTTTGTTTTTATCCATGGAAAATGATTGAAACCATAGTTGTATTTTAAAGATTACTTCAATTATACTGAATCTAACATTTCCTGGGTTAAGATTGTTTTGTTTTTATGTTATTTTTTTTCTAACCTCAATCATACAAAACTATTATAACATATGTAAATATTTTTCGCTATTGTACATCAAAAGAAACAAGGTTCTAAAAAGGAAGTATGTCTCTTTTAAGTTATATTTGAACAGTAAAATCTATAATTTAATTAATATCATTTTTTTACTACCTTTTTAAGAAACTGAGTTTCAACAAAAAATTAATATTTTTTTCTTGTTTATATTTGATCATTTGATTTTTATTTGTTCTTCTTTATGAAACAAAATAAATGTTGAGGTTTGTAAACAAAATGTAATCCTGATCTTTTATTTGGTTCCTGCATTGATACATTGGTAACATGGTGATAGTAAGGAAAATCTGTCACCATTGTTGTTAATTGTGTCAAAGTAAATGGAGGTCTATTATCATTTCAAAAATAGAAAATTGACAATATTTTTCTTAAAAGAACCTCACGACCCTAGCTCTACCTAGCCGAGGTAAATTTGGGGAATATTAAAACAACATCAATAATATACAAAAAGTTATATTATATGAAAAACAATAATATAACAAAGTGGCCCCAACTCTATTTCAATTATAACATCCTTAAGTCTTTCCCCCCTCCCGCCCTTTTATCCACGACACGCTACTGGCAGAACCTTAACATGTGTTTTTATTTCAAGTACCTATGTATGTGGTTTGACTGGATTAACCCTCTCAAGATCAGACTGACTCACTCACTCACTCATGTATAGATCATCAATATTCTACTGTACTTCCAGACATGCTACAAAGCTGAAATTTGGCAGACTGATAGAAATTATGACCAAACCCCTGGAAAAAATCAAAAAACCTCAAAATTTTAATTTACCCACCTCCCCTATACATTTAAAGTTATGTAAAAGTAGCATCGCCCACTTCCAGAAATGCTAGAGAGGTGAGCTTTGGCAGACTGATAGGAACTATGATAAAACTGTGGGAATAAATAAAAAAATCCCAAAATTTTAATTTACTCCCCTCCCCTATACATTTAAAGTTATGTAAAAGTAGCATCGCCCACTTCCAGAAATGCCAGAGAGTTGAGCTTTGGCAGACTAATAGGAACTATGATAAAACTATAGGAAAAAATCAAAAAACCCCAAAATTTTAATTTACTCCCCTCCCCTATACATTTGAAGTTATGTAAAAGTAGCATTGCCCACTTCCAGAAATGCTAGAAAGTTGAGCTCT
Organism: Aspidapion aeneum; assembly: GCA_963576565.1. NCBI lineage: Eukaryota > Metazoa > Arthropoda > Insecta > Coleoptera > Brentidae > Aspidapion > Aspidapion aeneum. The sequence continues at coordinate 1,359,656 of OY755048.1, read as the reverse complement.
GGGAGATGATAAAACTATAGGAAAAAATTAAAACACCCCAAAATTCTAATTTAATTCCCTCCCCTATAAATGTAAAGTTAAGTAAAAGTAACATTGCCTACTTCCAGACATGCTAGAGAGCTGCGCTTTGGAAGACCGATAGTAACTATGATAAAGTTATAGAAAAAAATTAAAACACCCCAAAATTCTAATTTACCTCCTTCCCCTATAAATGTAAGGTTATGTAAAAGTAACACTACCCACTTCCAGAAACGCTAGAGAGCTGTACTTTTTAAGACTGAAAGACAATATGATAAAACTATATAAAATTTTTTTAAAACACCAACATTTTAATTTACTTCCCTCTCCTATAAATGTAAATTTATATAAAACTAACATTGCCCACTTCCAGAAACGCTAGAGCGCTGAGCAGTGGAATTCTGATAGAAATTATGATAAAACCATGGGAAAAAATTTAAAAAGTCCAATATTTTCATTTACTCTCCTCCCCTATAAATGTAAAGTTATGTAAAAGTAACATTACCCACTTCCAGAAACGCTAGAGAGCTGAGCATTGAAAGACTGATAGGAACTATGATAAAACTATAGCACAAAATTTAAAAACACGACAATTTTAATTTTTTTCCCTCCCCTATACATGTAAAGTTATGTAAAAGAACCTCAAAAATTTAAGTAAGGCATTGCAAAAGTTTTGAACAATATTCCGCATATTTTACTACTTTAAAAATTAAGTATTATCCAATTCCTTTAAAAAAGAAGTGAAATCATAACAAAAACATTTCACGTAAAAAAAAGCCAAGTACGTGAAAATGGCATTCCGTAAAAAGAATTGAGATAAAAGTAAAGCCAAGTTCTCCAATATAAATTTCAAAATGAAAGGTTCTGACTAGTTTGGAAATATTTTTCTAAAGTTGGATATTATGCGCTATGAGAAGCCAGCGTGGGAAAGGCGCAGTTCGAGCTAGCTTGTGAAGGCGCGAGTGGGAGCGGCTCGCGATATCGCGCACGTGAGATGCCAACCTTCGACGTCCCAATTTTTTTTTTTGATAAAAATAATATACTTTCTCTTATTACTTTCCTAGCCCGCCCAGCAATGGCTAGAGAAAGTATTGTTTCGAAAATGTGTTATTTGGGTGTATTTTGACCTACCCTGGCAGTATCGTCGTGATGTCTATGTGTGTTTGTGTGTATGTAACCTAAACCGGCCAACCGATTTTCATGAAATTTTTAGGTAAAATAGTATTCGATACTGTAACCAGCTGATTAGATTGTGGTCGAAATTTGTCAATGCTAATGGCAGTTTTTTGACAGTTAAAAAGTTTTTAAATTAAAAAAAATTGTATAACCAAAAACTTGGTAGGAGCTTTCGTTTCAGACATATTTACAAAAAATTGTTGTTAAGGTTCATATAGCATGGAGTTTACTTGGAGTGTGGTCATGGTTTAGGAAGGTATTAGATCCGTCATGGATCCATTAATTTTTTTTAGCGCAAGGGTAAAATTAAACACTCTGTACTTACCAGTACCTATTCACTTACCTATTGGTACATTTCTCAACAGCTTTGTCCCGTACTACCTATTTTTTGAACGGTAACAAAACAGTGTGTGAATGAGAATCCTCATTCTCCCAGTGCAATTCGAAAAAAAACTGCTCGAAAGGTGTTGCTCCACATTAGTTTAAAAATGTCGGACGACTCCCCATATTTAGACTGGATTTTTATTATTTTTATTTATTCCTAAGGGTTGTGTCGATATAATGGCATTGTAACAACAAAAAAAGATGACCCATATCGCAAGGTATTTATGAAGAATTTATATAAATATTAAAAACTATTGTATTTACGGGAAAAATGAGTTAAACCTTCAACCAAAATGTAGACTTTTAAACCTAGGATTGTAGGACTTAGCACTTAGCACCCTTTAGTAAATACTGGTGTTAGAGTTTATAAAACTAATTTTTGTTTAAAAAAATTTCCTTTTTTAAAGATGATATTTAAAAAACTTGAAAAGTGGTAAAATATAGGCAACTCTCCCCTAATATACACACACACATATACATACATACATACAAACTAATACCTTCTCTAGCCATTGCTACGCGGGTTAGGAAGTTAAAAACTGTAATTTTCCAAAATTATCCTGTTTTTCATGTTTAAGCCACCATATTGTATTTGGCATGAGTTTGATAGATGTCCAATAAGCGGGATTGTATTCCCAAAGGTAAGGGCTTTCAACCCCAGTTCGACTTTGCATTAACACGAAAAGTGCCTTAGTTTTCTGTTGGTTTACCCACCAGTTTCTGTTTTGACATTTTTATTGTTTTCTGCATTCATAGATGGTTAAGCAATTTCGAGTTATTTTTTGACATTTGAAGTGGAAGGGATAATTGCTTTTTGGCTTTGCCCAGCACTAAACAGTATTTTTTTTTCAGAGTGTTTGAAGAAAACTCCGAATTCCTAGAGGTGTTCAAAAATTTTCAAAAACTAAAATCAAAACAACGGCGTAGCTTAGAGCTGAAGGAGTATGCCAACATAGTGATGACCATGTTAAATGAAGCCATCAAAAGTTTAGATGACTTAGATGCATTTTTCGAAATTACAACAAAGATGACAACGTATCATAATGGGATGCCAGGATTTAGGAGTCAATTCTTTTGGGTAAGTTAAATAAAAAGACCACGTTAATTATTAACAAATCTTGATGTTGACACTTTAGGGTGAACACAACTCAACAGTAGTTGGGACAAACGAACTTTCCTGTCAAATATTTTACCGCCACCTACACTGAAAAAAATCCCGGCAATTATATCTTGTAGTTGGCCTATGTTCAATTGATTTAAATAACTGTATATTTAAGACAATCGCGATTGATTTGAACTAACGATTTTCACATATTTAATTTAAACACATGTTTAACCAAAAAAATTTATTTAAATGAAATACTCGAGTATTTAAATCAAATAATTTATATTACTCAATTTATGATATATTTGACTTAAATGCATCAGTACCGGCGTATTCTTTTATTTTTTGTTGAATATTTTATTTTTTCTTTTGTTTTCAGCTAAAATATTACCGTAAACCGAGGTAACTTTATGACTTGGGTATTACTTTGGGACATATTGTATTTTTCCACTTTGTACCTTAAACAAATATTGACGCAGTAAATATGACAATTTTGGTAGTCAGTCTTGTTCATACGCTAATAATAAAGAAATAAATTAAGTTTGCCAACATTGCCTTACTTCTGACAACTGCAGTAATTTTTAACCGCTACAGCTGTTTTCGCGCATTTTTGGAAGCTCTGCAAACTTTCTATTGTGCAGCCAAGCTTATCATAGGTACCTTAATTCAGGTAAGTACGTCTTATGTAATTATACTTTGGCGATGTTTTGATAATATAACAAAAAAATATCCACATCTACAAAAAATATATATTTGTTTACATAAAAAATTATAACATGCTGAGCTAAGTTGTGTGAAACCAACAGAAACAACTACTTCGAGGGAAAATACTCCTAACAGCATTGAATTATACTGATGGTTTGATGCTTTCGTCGGGAACTTGTTAAAACTATTTGGTTTTCACTCTCTCCAACGTCGATCACAAGGATACGATACGAATGATCCCTGTTTGGAACACGTCCTGACAATCTGCAGGAACAGTGATCAATGCCAATCCATGACCGGTTTCGGCCTTTTTGGGCCATCCTCAGGTGAATGCAGGCGATAGTCCCGTGTAGAGCATAAGTTGTGTGAAACCAACAGAAACAACTACTCCGAGAAAAAATACCATATACATAATATTCCAATACCCACGGTAATTTCCAATTCTTGATGATGGCAATATCAAATGTACATAAGAGTGTCCTTCTTGCGGAATTTAGTATAAACATAGAGTAAGATAGCCTATGGCAGGTTCGGTTCGGTTCGGTTCGGTTCGGTTCATCATATGTATTACTCTATGGTATAAAATGTCCTACAAACACAACTTTTTCTGGGTATTACGCCACTAGTAAGGAAAAATTACTTTAAAAAATTATAAAAAACCACTGCGTTTCTCCTAGAAAAATAAAAATCACTAATTTGTCAGTTGCTTTCTATAAAAATAAATAGTTGCCTAGTAAAACCTAAACCACTTATCTTTTAATTGAATTTGAATACGCTACGTTTCGATTGCCAATCTACAATCGTTTTCAAGCTTTTATTTATATTTTCTCTCAAAATCTAAATGTTTCTTGTTCAAATATATTTTTTTATTATTATATCGTTGACAAATTGTCAATATTCTGAAGTTTATCAAAAACAATTGACCAATCTAAACAAAACACAAGGTAACATGATACTATTTCAAGACATTATGTCAGTCAATGTTGTTTTCAAATTTAAAAATAAACAGAACAGGGTGACTCATTAAAACTAGAATCAATAAGGTCTCTTTTTTATAACCATTTAGAAATTTTTACAAAATTATGATCATTGTGGGATTATATTACTATTATATCAAAATCTATTTAAATATTGATGCAATTTTAGAGTTACTTACTATTTGTATTAAAACTACATATTTTCAATGGCAAAATGATTTTTTTCAACAAGATTTTGGCATGGCAATGGGCTCCCCACTTTCTCCTTTAATGAGTAATATTTTTATGGAAGATTTTGAAAATAATATTTTGCAAGAATATCAGTATAAACCCATAGTTTGGTTTAGATATATTGATGATATTTTTAGTATTTGGCCTTATGATGAAAACAAACTAAATGAATTTCTATATTTTATGAATAACAAAGAAAGTACTATTAAATTTACATTAAAAAAAGAAACTGATAACAAACTTCCATTTCTAGATGTACTTATTGAAAAACAAAATACTTTTCAAACTTCTGTATATAGAAAACCAACACATACTAATAGATATTTAAATTTTAAATCAAATCACTCTACTATAATAAAAAGAGGTGTTGTTAAAAGTTTATTTGATAGAGCAAAGATAATTTGTTCTGATAATAACAGATTTTTATTAGAAAAAGAATTAATTAAAGAAGTTTTAATAAAAAATTCCTATCCTATAAATTTTGTTGAAAATTGTTTTCATAGAATAGAGTTTCCTAGAAGAAGAAATGCTAATATAATTGATTTAGATACTAAAAAATTATTGATTCCTTTTATACCAGGTATATCAGACAAAATTAGAAGAATAGCAAATAATTATAATATAAAAACAGTTTTTAAGACAGAAAATAAACTTAGATCTATTCTAACAAAAACAAAACCAATAAATGAAGAGCAGAATTCAAAAAATGTAATTTATAAAATACCTTGTGAATGTGGTAAAATTTATATAGGTGAAACTTCTAGGCCACTTGAAGTAAGAGTTAATGATCATAAATATAATTTGAGAAGGGGTGATTACGAGAAATCCAGAGTTTGTCAGCATTCTTTTGAGAGTAATCATAGAATTAAATGGGGAGAAACAATAATTTTACAAAAAAAAATCTAATGACATTAAAAGAAAATTAAAAGAATCAGCATGTATTTATTTAAATGAAGATAACTGTCTTTCAAGTATTTCTATAGATATAAGTAAAGCTTGGCTTCCTATTCTCAAACAAGATTTGCAAAAAGGTTTTTTCAAAATTAATTAATACTGTAATGAAATTCTGATTACTGTTTTTTTTTTAAATAGATTTTGATATAATAGTAATATAATCCCACAATGATCATAATTTTGTAAAAATTTCTAAATGGTTATAAAAAAGAGACCTTATTGATTCTAGTTTTAATGAGTCACCCTGTTCTGTTTATTTTTAAATTTGAAAACAACATTGACTGACATAATGTCTTGAAATAGTATCATGTTACCTTGTGTTTTGTTTAGATTGGTCAATTGTTTTTGATAAACTTCAGAATATTGACAATTTGTCAACGATATAATAATAAAAAATATATTTGAACAAGAAACATTTAAGATTTTGAGGCAAAATATAAATAAAAAGCTTGAAAACGATTGTAGATTGGCAATCGAAACGTAGCGTATTTAAATTCAATTAAAAGATAAGTGGTTTAGGTTTTACTAGGCAACTATTTATTTTTATAGAAAGCCACTGACAAATTAGTGATTTTTATTTTTCTAGGAGAAACGCAGTGGTTTTTTATAATTTTTTAAAGTAATTTTTCCTTACTAGTGGCGTAATACCCAGAAAAAATTGTGTTTGTAAAATGAATCCGCCACAAACATATAGATTTTATTTATAAAATGTCCTGCTTGGTCATTTTTAAACATGCATGATTTTACTCATGCATATTATTTTATTGGTTTATATCGTCCCCACACGTTTGACCCGTGTCGTCACATTGATTTATCGGCGCACAGTGGCCAAAAACCCTATCTATGTAAATGTACAGGGTTTTCCCGTATATTTTTACACCATATCTAAAATGTTTATTTGAATAGATATGAGAATATGATAAATACAAAAGTTTCTTATTTTTTTACGAAGTTTAAGAATTTTTAAGTCGAAATGTCAAAAAAAAATTCTAAATATCAAAATTTGACAGGCCGATGGTTTTTTTAAAGGCAACATCCTGTATATTATTCTAGATATTTATTGATCTTTTATCCCTGATTTTAAAAATATATAACTTTGTATTATTTTATTCATTAGTTTTGGAGATATATGCGCTTAAATGTTTAAAATACTTAAATCATAAGAAAAACATTTCATGAAAAAAAAACCAACTACGCGAAAATGGCATTCTGTAAAAAGAATTGAGATAAAAGTCAAGCCAAGTTCTCCAATACAAATTTTAAAATGAAAGGTTCTTACTAGTTTGGAAATGTTTTTTTAAACTAGAGCAATAAAAAGAAAAGGTTGGAAAAAATGATTTTTCAAAATGTTAATGCCTTATTCGACTTCTAAAAGTGTTTTCTACTTTCGTGCGAGAAGTACGTACTTCTTGCCCTCATTTGCTGCGAGAATTCGAATGTCGCACACCGAAACCAGCAAATTCCAATCCCGCACAAATTTTTATTAGTGGAATTGTCTTTTTAAACCGTAATTTTTAAATGATTAAATATAATGTTTTTATGTTATTTAATGTATTTTTAAAAAAATATTTTATAACGTTCTAGTAATTATTAAAAAAATTGCATTTTTTGGAAAAACAAATAAAATACCGCTTTACCATATTGATATCTCACAATAGCACTTGACCTTTTAAAACTTGAATTTTCTATGATTTAAAATATTAATAGTAGGTAACGCATTTCTGGCATAGACCACTATGCCTTGCGCATTCATTTCGCCTCAAGAGCCGGTTTAGCTCTCGTCACGCCCGAGGAAAACTATAAAAATAGTTTTTTGAGGATAGAAACCTATGCTGCACTAGTGCGAAAAAATTTTGTTTCACTTAATTGCTGGCCCGGCCATCTAAGCACGTTGTTCGGCCATCTGCAATTACATGCGGCAAAGTAATATTTTTGCACTTGTTAAATTTACTATTTTCTACTAGGATGTGGAAAACTCCACTTTTCTGCACGCAAGAAGTTAGTTTTTAGGGAGTAACTGACACAATAATTACACAGTCTGCTATAATTTTTAATAAAATAAAGAGAAACTATATAATATGTGTTTAAATCATTTTGCGAAAAGATGATTTTGCATATTGGGTGTACCGGACCTGCACCACTTGGAAACCTTAGCAACGCGGTAATAAGACAACTTCAATATTTGTTTACATTTCAATTTCGTCTAATTTGAGATGTTTATTTATAAAGTACATTAAATTTTTTGAAAAAAAAAAGATACTCATAGGTAAATTAATTTAACCTAACACAGGGGGAAAATGTCTTTACAACCCTTGACGGCTTGACCGAACTCCGTTTCGCGTCGTGCGGTAAATTAGTGTCACGGTTCAAGGGGGCCGTAAGGGTATTTTTTGGGTAGGGAGCGGTGTGTAACCGAACCCCAAACAACGAAGCTCCCTTAGGTTGAACCTAATTGTACCGCACTGTCGAATCGAGATAACAAGGTTAACCCGATTCGACCGTATCGATAACGATAAGGGCAATGTTAGCCTTGGCGTCCGCCGGGAAAATTACTTGGCGGATGGATCAAGACCAAGGCTAAAAATGAACACAGTTTTAGAGGGCTACAACTTATTTATTGAAAGGTCTATGGAAACTTTGAGAGGAGGTTGGTCCACCCACTTACCCTTATTTAGTCTACACTGCTATATCCCCTTTGTAGAATAGGTTCGTCTTGTCTCTATCACAAAAGCTGTGGACGCTACGCACCCGTGACACTCAAAAGTCGATCGACTTGCTAACCCAAATTTTAACTCACCAATTGCAGACCCCCCACTTACAGACCCCCCGAATATAGACCCCCAATTACAGACCCCCCAGTTATCGATTGCCCCGTTATTCACTGCCCCAAAAAAACCTTCTTCGGTCTACTTATCACTCCGCCCTAGGTCACGATAAATACGTGCGTGCCAGTGGCGTATATAAGGGGTGGGGTTGGGGGGCCCGGGCCCCCCCCCGAAGCTAAGATTTTTTTAGATATTTTCCACATATTTCCTGAATACAAACATAAAATACGGCCTCATGGGTTCTCGGGCCCCCCCAAACTGCCACCCCGAAACTTTTTTCTATATACGCCACTGTGCGTGCCCATATTCCAAATATTCGTTGTTTGAATAGGCATCACGTATTTATCAAGATGCATCTAAGGTTACCAATAATTATTTATTATTCCTTACAGTAGTTACTTTACCGCACGCCGTTCGGTAAAGGTACTTTACCGGACCCGCATCATTTGGAAACCTTAGCAACCCGGTAATAAGACAACTTCAATATTTGTTTACATTTCAATTTCGTCTAATTTGACATGTTTATTTGTAAATTACATAAAATTTTTTGAAAAAAAATGGTACTCATAGGTAAAATATATTGTACATACCTAACACAGGCGGAAAGTGTCTTTACAACCCTTGACGGCTTGACCGAACTCCGCTTCGCGTCGTTCGTCCAACTGCCGTCACGTGCGGTAAAGTATCACCTTCCACACTTGTTAGGTAAAATTTTTGCACTGTACAGGTCATTATATTTTTTCCCACCCTTTTAGACCATTAATAATTGATTAAGGAATATAAAAGAAATTGTGTTCGAATTCGCGAATTTTTACTTCTGAATTGCATCTTGACTTTATTTCTGATGCTTACCATATTTGACAGCCGCTCAAATTTATAGTTTTTGTAAATTGGATGCTCCTTATATTATTTAATTAATAGATTCGGCTTGGAATATAGTTTCCAACAATACCTGATATGCCGTAGTGCCGTAGTTTATGGCCATAGTTTCTGAGATATTAGCAATTATTTTTTAAACTGATAAAAAGGTAACAGTCCGCTCTTGTGTTCATTTTAGTATGCTTATTCCAAATTACGTTAGTCCCCATGTATCAACAGTGAGAATGACATGTAAACTTTGTTGTCGTTACCGGTTGACATTTTGAGCGTCACAAAAATTAATATATATTTGTCATTGTCACTGTTTATACATGGAGACTAACATAGTTCGAAATAAGGACTCTGAAATTAACACATAAGTGGTAATGTTATTTTTTATTTTTTATAAAATTATCGCTAACATTTCAGAAACTATTTATTAAAACTGTGACATATAGGGTATTTTCGCAAGGCATATTCCAAGCCTAATCTATTAATTAAATAACATAAGGAGCATCCAATTTACAAAAACTATAAATTTGAGCGCCTGTCAAATACAGTAAGCATCATCAGGATAAAGTTAACATGCAATGTAAAAGTAAAAATTTCGCGAATTCGAACACAATTTCTTTTATATTCCTTAATCAATTATTGATGGTCTAAAAGGGTGGGAACAAATATAATGTGACACCCTGTACAGTGTAAAAATTTAACCTAACTTGATACTTTACCGCACGTGACGGCAGTTGGACGAACGACGCGAAGCGGAGTTCGGTCAAGCCGTCAAGGGTTGTAAAGACACTTTCCGCCTGTGTTAGGTACAATATTTTACCTATGAGTGTCATGTCAAATTAGACAAAATTGAAATGTAAACAAATATCGAAGTTGTCTTATTACCGCGTTGCTAAGGTTTCCAAATGGTGCGGTAAAGTAATAACAAAGGGGAGATTTCTTTGTATTAAATTTTATCAAGTTGGTGTTCTTAGTGATTTTTATGACTATAACTTTGTTGCTACGGGAAGGTTTCTTTCCGAATTAGTGCGGAAAAGTGCAACTTTCCGCACGCAAAATGCATGATGATACAAAACAATATTATTTATTAATTTTTCAGAGAGATATTTACTAGAGGCAGTGGTTTATTTTTCACCCCTGTAGAAAAATAATATACCTATCTACCTAAAACGTGCGTAAAGTAACATTTCTGCACTTGATTGCTGGTTAAACCACTAACCACTCGTTCGGTCATTTACAAATGCCTTCGTATTTTATTATTTTCTGCTCGCATGCAAAAAATACCTACTTTTAGAACTGTTTTAAGATAAGTTTAGTGCGAAAGGTAGAATTTTTTACACTGTTATTAGATTATATAGAAAATCGTAAAATTAATTGTTTGAGTTTTAGGACTTCTATTGTAAACTAACACAGCACCATTTTAAAGACAATAGTGTTGAACAAGTTTCCCAACTTGTTTTCTTTTGTAAATAATTTTCTGTTCTAAAAATTAGGGAAATTTCTGTAAGAAACCACACAAGATTCCTTTTCAGAGCAATTTATTAAAAACTAAAAATTCGAAACACCGTCTTTGAATATTATAATGATATCGATAGCTCATTTAAAAGGAGGCCGCTTTGGCTGCACTGCGAAACACTTGATCTGTTTATCCAATTTTTAATAAGACAAACAAAATAAATGGGTCGCCTCTAAAATTACATTAAGCCTTGATAACTATATTAATCATAACAAAAACATTACATGTAAAAAAAGCCAAGTACGCGAAAATGACATTCCGTAAAAAGAATTGAGATAAAAGTAAAGCCAAGTTCTCCAATACAAATTTCCAAATGAAAGGTTCTTACTAGTTTGGAAATATTTTTTTAAACTTTGCTATTACAGCCAAACTTCTTTATGTTCAATTTAGCACTGTGCCTAAGAGTCATTTACAGCCGTAATAGCCAAGTTTAGAAAAATATTTCCAAACTAGTAAGAACCTTTCATTTGGAAATTTGTATTGGAGAACTTGGCTTTACTTTTATCTCAATTCTTTTTACGGAATGCAATTTTCGCGTACTTGGCCTTTTTTTACATGGAATGTTTTTGTTATGATTTCACCTCTTTTTTAAAGGAATTGGATAATACTTAATTTTTAAAGTAGTAAAATATGCGGAATATTGTTCAAACCTTTTGCAATGCCTTACTTAAATTTTTGAGGTTTTTTATTTTTTTTCCATGGTTTTATCGTAGTTCCTATTAGCCTTCCAAAGCTCAGCTCTCTAGCGTTTCTGAAAGTGCACAATGTTACTTTTACATAACTTTACATGTATAGGGGAGGAGAGTAAATATATTAGACTTATAAATTTTTTCCCATGGTTTTATCATAGTTCCTATTAGTCTTCCAATGCTCAGCTCTCTAGCGATTCTGGAAGTGGGTAATGTTACTTTTACATAACTTTACATTTATAGGGGAGGAGAGTAAATGAAAATATTGGACTTTTTAAATTTTTTCCCATGGTTTTATCATAATTTCTATCAGCATTCCAATGCTCAGCTCTCTAGCGTTTCTGGAAGTAGGCAATGTTAGTTTTATATAAATTTACATTTATAGGAGAGGGAAGTAAATTAAAATGTTGGTGTTTTTAAATTTTTTCATATAGTTTTATCATATTGTCTTTCAGTCTTAAAAAGTTCAGCTCTCTAGCGTTTCTGGAAGTGGGCAGTGTTACTTTTACATAACTTTACATTTATAGTGGAAGGAAGTTAATTAGAATTTTGGGGTGTTTTAATTTTTTTCCATAACTCTATCATAGTTACTATCGGTCTTCCAAAGCTCAGCTCTCTAGCATGTCTGGAAGTAGGCAATGTTACTTTTACTTAACTTTACATTTATAGCGGAGGGAAGTAAAATTAGAATTGGGGTGTTTTAATTTTTTCCTATAGTTTTATCATAGTTCCTATTAGTCTGCCAAAGCTCAACTCTCTACCATTTCTGGAAGTGGGCAATGCTACTTTTGCAAAACTTTAAATGTATAGGGGAGGGGAGTAAATTAAAATTTTGGGGTTTTTTGATTTTTTCCTATAGTTTTATCATAGTTCCTATCAGTCTGCCAAAGCTCAACTCTCTAGCATTTCTGGAAGTGGGCAATGCTACTTTTACATAACTTTAAATGTATAGAGGAGGGGAGTAAATTAAAATTTTGGGGTTTTTTGATTTTTTCTAGGGGTTTGGTCATAATTTCTATCTGTCTGCCAAATTTCAGCTTTGTAGCATGTCTGGAAGTACAGTAGAATATTGATGATCTATACATGAGTGAGTGAGTGAGTAAGTGAGTGAGTGGCAATTCCGACGTTTTTTGAAATTTCGTAACTACTTTACCACTTTATGGAATTCCATGACACAAAACTTGGAGGGGTTGTTAACTCCATGGAGATCTACGACTGTGTAAAGTTTGAGATTCGTAGCTCATTCCCAAGTAGAGTTTTAGGTAGGTCAAATATCGGCTGAAATGTTTCAAGAAAAGATGGTTACGGCGTGCGAACTTGTCGAGGCAATGCCGTGTCCTCAGATTCGTATCAGCATAATTTATAAAAATGCTCACACTCGGCCATTCTGACAATGGGTCTGTCCCTTAAAAATAAATTTCGAATTAATTGATTCTAGTTTTACAAAACTTTCAACGTATAAAATATTCAAAACCTTTCTTATAGAAACATTTTGTTATTATTACACAAACTAGAAAACGTTTGTCTTATGTTATTCTTACACGTATTTATCTTATCTTATAATATATTAAAGCTATGAAAATAATGTTCTGTGATAAAAAAATATCGTTTCTAATCATTGTTTTTTCATGGCATGTCTTCAGTTGGTAACGTTTATCATAATTTCAGGTGAATAGTGACGTTCGCTAATAGCAGCTTTTGCCAGACGTAACTTTTACCAAAAATTATAGGGGAATAGCGACGTCCGCTAATGGCAACCTTTGCCAGAGATAACGTTTACCTCTAAAATACAGTGAGTAGCGACGTTCACTAATGGCAACGTTTGCCAGGAATAACGTTTACCTCTTAATTATATTAAGTAGCGACTTTCGCTAATGGCAATGTTTGCCAAGGTAACGTTTATCTTTAAAATGCAGTGAGTAGCGACGTTCGCTAATGGCAACGTTTGTCAAGGTAACGTTTACCTCTAAATACAGTGAGTAGCGACGTTCGCTAATGGCAACGTTTGCCAGAGATAACGTTTACCTCTAAAATATATTGAGTAGCGACTTTCGCTAATAACAACGTTTGCCTTCAAAGTTATTCGTTTTTGATATTCTGTACAGTGATCCATTTTTTGATATGATCGGCTACCACAACAGTTCGTTTTCGTATTCCTTCACGTAGATCTTCAACTTCATATTTATCATTAAACAATTTCTTTGTGATGCGAAAGGGGCCCTTGTATTTTGCTTGTAGTTTGTGACCATTAACGTATTTAATGTTTGTGACTGTTCCCAGTAGCTGGTATACTCGTTACTGAAAATCGTACATCCAATCACACTCCTCGAATTTTTGTGTCTCACGTCGGCTTTTATCGTATCGTTCTTTTTGCTTTTGTTCGTCTTCTTTAATATGATTGTCGTCACTCCAAATAGATACACTACGTTCGTTAGGGCTCTTATAACGTATTTACTCTTTGTATTGCGTTTCATCTTCTTTAATATGATTGTCGTCACTCCAACTAGATACACAACGTTCGTTAGGGCTCTTATAACGTAATTACTCTTTGTATTGCGTATTGGCTCTATTATTGTAATTTTAAAAGCGTGAACAATTACAACTTATTCTTTTAGCTCACACTACTACTACTATACTGCCGTGCTAAGGAAAACCCCCGTATTTGACAAAAATGACAAAAATGTGATTTTTGGCTTTTCCAACTTCTAATAATGTGCTCTATCTTTGAGGCCAATGAAAAAAGCCATACAACCTCCGAAGGCATTAAAATCTGATCACCAATTCCCCGTATGTGACTATTTTAAAAGCTTTTGCTAAGAAAGAACCCCGTATTTAAAATTTCCTTAAGAAAAACCCCGTACTTTATTTCAAATACGGGGTTCTTCCTAAGTAAACTTCAAATACGGTGATTTTATCTAGTAAACGCGCGAGTTTGGGCAGGTTTTGCGGGTTTTTTCATTAGTTGGTAGTATTTTGTTAAAGAAAGTCAGTGATCAGGACGTAAATATTAGAAGAGTACAAGATGAGTGGATTTTCAAATATGCAGAGGATGAAGATTGGCAGAAGTTAGATTTTCTCCAAAAACAATTTGAATCCCATGTACCTGCGCCTCTTGCCAAAACCCAAATGAATGGATTTGAGACTGAAAAAATTGAAAATCTTTTAAAAAATTTGGGCAATATAATGCCAGAAAATAGAAAAATATTTTGGCAGCAGTTACCTGGAAAAAACTGAGTACCTTAAATAATTATTGTTTCTTTAGTTTTTAAATAGTACAATGTTTTGTTTTTTTCTCTTACGGTGTAAGTTCCTACTTCAGAACTTAAGTAAGTTTTATTAAAATTTATTTTGTTCTTGTTTATTTAGTCTTGGTATAATGTTTTGTTATCTTTTCTTTAGGTCTAAGTTCCTAGGTACTTAAAATTAAATTACCTAATAAAAGCTCTTTTGTTCTAGTACACACTTGACGCCTTTAAAAATCATTTTCCTTAAAACTATTAACCATTTTCGTCACATACGGTGTTTTTTCTTAGCATATTACATCTTTTTTGTTAAATAAATTCCTCGTATCCGACCAAATTTAAAGGTAAATTAAAAAAAACAAAATATTTTATTGAATAATTGTTAACAATCACATTTTAAAACTAATTTCAAAGTTAGATTTCTAAATTTTTGTTCCAGTATAGCAGTGCAATAATTTAAACTTCAATGGCGTTTTTCTCCGTTGTAGGTAAATATCAAATACGGAAGTCTTCCTTAGCACGGCAGTATAGTAAGTAGTGTGAGCTATGGTGATCCTAATTTTCTCGAGAAAAAAAAAGTTGCTCCAATTTCAAAATTTTTTATATATCTTTGCGTTTCAGATGATTTTGAAACTTTTTTGTCTCGCCGTCTGTCTGTATGTCTGTCTGTCTGTCTTTTTGTATATCTGTCTGTATTTCTGTCTGTAACGACCAACCCGCATAACTCAAAAACCGCTTGTCCGATTTAAATGAAATTTGGTACCTAGGCTGGGTCTTGGGCTGTGATGGTCCCATTTAAAAATGAACGAAATCCACTGAACGCAAGCCAAGTAAAAGGGTGGGGGTAGATTTCAAAAATGAGAGTTTATGTGAAAATATGGCGTGTGTGATATCAAACGAAAGGTAATTAAGTCTGGAGTTAAACAAAATAAATTTTAAGTTATTTAAAAAAAAAGGGTGGGGATAGATATCAAAAATTAGAGTTTAAGGGAAAATATGGCGTGTGTGATATCAAACAAAGGGAATTGAGTCTGAAGTTAAACAAAATATATTTTAGTTAAAAAAAAGGGTGGGGGTAGATTTTAAAAATTAGAGTTTGCGTCAAAATATGGCTAGTGTGGTATCAAACGAAAGGTAATTGAGTCTGGAATTGAATAAAATATATTTCAGTTTTTAGTTATTTAGTTATATTAGCTCAGACGTACACTATAACTATAGTACCTAGTGCGAGGAGCTTAGGTGCCCATAGATTGGCAGAGTATTTTTTTATACTGGTCACAAAAGGACCAACGTGATCAATATGTATTATATGGAAAGGAATTGGCAATTTCTCTACTGGGTTTAATTTGCATTGTCGCTTTGAAGAATCCTTTTTATAATACATGCAGTTTAAACATGCGTTAACATATTTCGTTACAAATTTCTTCATTTTGGCAAACCAATAATTTTCTTGAATATGTTGCAAAACTGTGTCTATCCCTAGATGTCCCGAGTCATCGTGATATAAACGACAAATTTACATGCGTGTTGCACGTGGTACAACACATGCCTTATTTTTATCTCTTAACTTTCTATATAGTTTATTTTCTCTAAGCTCATACTAATTATCAAAATACTGCTTTGTATTATTATTAATCAGCTTGTCGGCTAATACGTCCCAACAAACATTTAAAGTCGTAACGACGAAACCCCAACTAGAAATAATTTCTTAAAAGTAACCGCAACGTACTCCCGCAACGTCTCAGTATACCATACAGCGACGTGTTAATTCTCTAAGTGGGGAACAAATTTCTGGTTAGAACTACTTGGCCAAGTGTTTAAAGTCACTGTAGTAACGACCACACTACTACGTCGCAGCCTAGTAGTTACATTAAATAAATAAATGTAAAAACAACAACTTTATTTTGAGAACCATTGTTTTCAACCAGAGCTGGGCAGTAATTGCCTTGAAAGTGCTTGTTGGTTATCAGAACTCAAGCACTTTTCTCAACAACTGCAAGCACTAAAAATTCCCAATGTGCAAAAACAGTAACTTCAATGTGAACAAAATGTCTGATTAATTCATAACATTTGGTTAGGATATTGCCTCTGTACCTCAGCAGTAGTCATTTGGATTGGGTTTGTACAGTATTAAAAAGCCCTGTTTTTCTACTTTCAAATAAATATCAGTGTGGCTTCCTAGAGCAATGTTTCTGCATTGAAACCAAATAACTACATTTACATTATAAATTAGGTAAACTTTTTCCCAATAAATATATTCCCTCTCAGCTGATGTACAGGGGTATCCATTTTAAGTGTAACCCCCACTATCCTGTTTATTAAAAAACTGGTAGCTAAGTAAAGTCATTAATAAACAATATAGTGGGGATTACATTTATAATAGATACCCATGTACCATGCCTGACAACAGCTTAATGTGTGAAGAAATAGCGTACCTATGTACATTTACCAAAAATCCTCACTGATGAAAATTTCAAAGTAATATGAAGTACCTAGGTAGGTGTTCTTTATTTAATTTCAGAATACAAAGGTAACAATAATAACATTTTGTCAAATGAAAATAAAACACTTTTTTGTTCTCCAATCCAAACCACGAACTAGGCCACAGCTTTCTGCAAAAGTTCTTGGATTACCCTGTATCTCTTGCCAAAATCTGCTGCATTCACATACATTTTTCTATTGGTTTCCTCTTCTATATTGAAAATGTGAATCCTGTAATAAAAAATAAAAAAATCAGACATATTGTGTGTCAGATGTAGTTGAAGATATGATATTGTCATAAAATAGTTTAAAATTTAATTAAACCACTATAAAAACGTAGCAATAATCAATATTGCTGAGTATGCACAAATTTCGTCTATAAAAGCCGATGCTGGAAAATAGACCGGCATCACTCTTACAAGTGATCAACCCAGTACACCACTGAAATATGTGGTCCCTACTAACCCAGGACACCACTGAAATATGTGGTCCCTACTAACCCAGGACACCACTGAAATATGTGGTCCCTACTAAATATAACCAAGTAAAACCCCACTATGGTGGTTAGGCTTTATGGCCCATAAGGCCGACTCTTTCCGGCCTATAAGGTCTATTCCTTATGGCCCCTAGGTCAACTCTCCCCAACCAGCATCCCCCCTTATTACATTATTTAATTTGGCATTCTATTCTTGTTAACCTATTTTATGTATATACAATACACATATAGATTTGGATTCTTTATACTTAATTTTCATATTCCCCTTAATCCCTCAGTCACAGGGCACTAAATAACAAACCTTGTGACATATATGGTAGAGAAACCACTTGTCACAAATATAGTCGTGACAATATGATATAGTATTTTAAGACTATAATATATTTGCCTACAGAATATCACTATTGTGAATAATGATAACCCAACCAGGTTGAATTCAACCTCCTTGTGATAACCCATAAAAAGGGCCTATGTTCCCTCTCCTATATTTTTCTATTTGGTTTTCTGTGCCTTGTAGTGTAGTTTGCAATCCCTTGATTATTTCTCTATGTAGATTTTACTTGACTGCACATAATTTGCACTGTAATATCGATATTTGATAGAGATTACTATTACAGAACACCAAGATTTATTAGCTTGTCTAACGAACTGTCACGATCGGCTGTTTTTCGATCCAAGATGGTTGCCATAGGACAAACAAAGCGTTTTCCCATAAGCCGCAATGTTAACAAAAACGTAATTTTAAAAAAAAGTGAAACGATTTAATTTACCACTGTCCAAAATTCACTCGCCTTTGTAAATATACTTTTGGGTATAAGAATTTTGTTTTATTTTAATATTTTTCTCGCGTTTATACGTTCGTATTTGTCTTTAAGAATTTTGGCGAATGCGATTGAAAACTTTATTTTATTTTACTTTCTGAGCATGTTCAATTGCATCTTCGCGCACTCAACCAGTTGAATTTGTACATTGGGGGTGTGCGCGCTTCGATATATGACAATTGCTGTCGAAAAATCACTTCTGTGTGAAAGACGTCACGAACAACACGCTGCAAAAACAGGGGTAAGTGCATCTTCAACTGTTCGTAATTATTTTCAGTTCAGATTTCATAATTAATTAAATTATTCGCAGGTGATTGGTAAACTAATTTTATGAACCAGCAATCTAATTAATTTTTCGCTTTATACCAATCATTTTTGGCCCTACGAGCCGGACGCGTTTGAAAGTTTTTATTCGCTTCGCTAATAATAAAAAGTATAATAGGTTTTTTTCATTTTTCAACGTGTTTTGGTTTTCCGTCTTTGACGATTTATAAAGTAATTTGTTTCGGAGAAATAAATTCAAGGTCATTGAATATGAACTTATCATTCCAGTTTTTTTCTTTAACATTCTTTCCTAAAATGAGTAGTAGGTTTTAGGCAGGTTACATATACATAAACAATTGCACGTAATTTATCGGCATATGATATAGGCTTACCAGTATATAGGCTTACCAGTAGGTCCTATCTGCATTTTATTTTATTACTGCTGCTTTAGTTTAGAACTTTTATTGCAGCTTTATGGGTGCCATAGTATTATTTATTGTGTAAAGAGGTTTATAATTTAAGCTTCTTACTTGCCTATATTTACAAATTATTGGGATCGCTAGTAGATAACTCGCTATTGCATGTCGCTAAGTTAATTAATTATCGCTAATTCGCACCGCGCAATTCCCCTTAACTATTAAAAAATATTTCGCTTTTATTTATTAGTAAATATAAATAAATAGTTCGTTTTCGCTCTTATTAACTGACAAAGGTAAATAAATAATTCGCTATTTTCACCGTTACTTAATTTATAAAAATTTATTAATTCGCTAAAATAATATGGTTAAATTCAATTAAAAATTATATTATTAATAATTCGCTTTCCCTTTTATTTATTAGTATCACTAAATAAATTGATAATTTTACCAATAATTGATTTTAATAACGTGATTTTATTTGGCTAAATTGTTAAAAATACCGCGTAATATCCCTAAATTGCTAAAAATAATTAAAAATTTAGTTTTGCTTTTCTTTATTATACCCATCTGCATTAAATAAAGGATCATCATGTCCGCGGCTAAGATTAAATCGTATAAGACCCTTCGCACAATGTGTCATAATCAAATGAAAGAATTAAAAACTTTTGCTGACTCGGCTTCTGATGCTGACGAGACGGCTAAACTTCAGTTTAAAATTATGTACGCTCAAATTGATCAAGTGGTTAACGATTTTGCTAAATATCATCAAAATCTTATATCTTTAATGTCAGCGACCGACGATTTTGAAATTGATACCGAAGAAGGAGTGAGAAAAGACTTTGAATACTTACGATCTTACAATTACGCTAAGTATACCGCGCTGTTTGAAAAGCCAACACTGAAGGTTGAAACCGACGCATCCTCTGCTTCGGGACTATCTAGTGGTAATCGACCGCCAGACTTGACTAATTTGAAAGTTCCAAAATTTTCCGGCGATATTAGACACTTTAGAAATTTTATGGACATGTTTAATGCGCTAGTTGACAACACAAATATTTCGAATATAGAGAAATTTAACCATCTTTTAAACTCCCTAGAGGGACCCCCGCTAGCACTGGTGCAATGCACACCTTTAGCCGCCGCTAATTATTCAATTGCTCTCGAATCGCTAAAAAACCGCTACGATAACAAACGGCTTATTGCTTTTTCACATTTAAAAACAATGGATAATGTTCCTTACGTAACAAATTCTAAAAATTCAAAACAATTGCGCACACTAGTTGACGTATATAGTGAAAATCTCTCCGCCCTTAAGGTACTTGGTTTTCCCACAGATGATTGGTCTTTTTTGCTATACTATAATTTCAGTAAACATTTAGATCAGGAGACCATGACGCGATTTGAACTTGAACTTAATGATCCATCTCAAGTTCCTACTTTTGACGATTTAAAGAATTTTGTACTAAAACGATGTAACGCTATAGAAGCGGTAGAATTTTCAACTAAACCTGATTTTTCTTCACCTTTAAAAACAGAAACAAAAAATAGATTTTCTTCTAATCAGTCAAAACCTAGACAAACTTCTGCATTTTTTGGTAATGCAAGTCGAAATAATAATACCAAGTTAAATAATTCAAATCAATCTTGTCTTTTATGTCAATCACGTGACCATAATATTTACAGATGCTTAGAATTTAAAAATAAAAATTCCTCTGAACGTTTTCAGTTAGCTAAAGACAACAACTGGTGTCCTAATTGTTTAAGTGGGCAACATAACCTAGCTTTATGTCAATCGCAGTCTGTTTGTCGTTACTGTCAATCTAATAGACATCACTCTCTTTTACATATTTTTAAAAATAACAACAATTACAGTCCACATACTTCTAACCGCACGAATCTTGAAAATAATTACAATTCTAATGTACGACCCCCCTTTTATAATTCGCAATACAATAACCCGCAAAGTTCTTCACAAAATAATTCGCCTGCTTTTAATGGTAATATCTCGCCTCAGCAAAATAATTCGCCAACCTCTCGCGCTTTTCAGCAACCGCCACAAACAGGTATGGAAAATTTACCTCAAAATTCGCAAAATACCTTAAATTACTTCTCCAATTCGCACGCTCAGAATACAGTTTTATCTACCGCTATTATCGAGGTTATGGATTCTCGTGGCATTTTTCAAAAAGCTAGGGTTATTCTTGATTCTGGCTCAGAATGCAGTTACGTCTCTTTGAAGTTTTTCAAAAAACTTTCACTTCCACGCTATAGTTTATCCCTTTCTATTCAAGGATTAGGATCTATGAATGAAGTTACCTCTCAGGGAGGAGTAACTTGTATTATCAAACCGTATAATCAAACGGAACCACGCATGTCAGTCGACGCTGTGATCTTACCCAAGTTGTGTTCGGAAATTCCTAGCACTTATTTAGGTAATATAGATACTTCTGATTTTCAAAATGTACCCCTCGCGGACCCTACGTTCCAAGAACCCGCTAATATTGATTTTCTTTTGGGCGCTGATATTTTTCCCTATATTTTACGCGAAGGGCGCATTGATAATGGCCCCAAAAAAACCAATTCTTCTTAATAGTATTTTTGGCTATATTATTATGGGAAAAAATAAAAATAATAAAATTAAATCGCAATCACATTCAACCGCTTTATTTTGTTCTGTAAATGAAACCGATTCACTATCGCTAGACCACGCTTTAAAACGCTTTTGGGAATTAGAAGAGCTACCTAAAGCAAATTTTTGCTCGCCCTCCGATATTCTTGCCGAGAAAAGCTTTGTTGAGACTCACTGTAGAGACGAAACAGGGCGATACATGGTAGAACTACCTTTCCAAGATAATACGCCTCCGCAATTTGATTTTCATGCAACGCGCTCATTGGCTTTAAGAAGATTTTTTTCGCTTGAAAAACGCTTAATTTTAAATCCTAATATTTATAAAAAATATTCAGATACTATTCAAGAATATATTAACAATGATTATCTTGAAATTATTCCTGACGAAGAAATAAATAAAAACTCTTTTTACTTACCCCATCATTGCGTAGCCAAGGGTGACAATATTCGAATTGTTTTCGACGGATCGTCTCGTCCAAATCAAAATTCACCCTCGCTAAATGACACCCTTCTTACGGGACCAAAACTTCAAAAAGAAGTTTTTGCTCTACTTCTCAGTTTTCGTATTTCTTCTGTGGTCTTTACTTGTGATCTTAAAAGCATGTTTACACAAGTTTTAATTGCCCCTATTCATAGGGATTTTCAAAGAATAATATGGAGATTCACTCCCAACGAGCCCATAAAAGACATGCGTTTTAAACGGGTCACTTTTGGTCTGAGCTCTTCTCCATATCTCGCTAACCGCGTCATTGCTCAATTAGCACAGGATGAAGGAAACAAGTTTCCTCAAGCTCGTGAGGTACTCAAAACCTCAATTTACGTTGATGATTTAATTTGTAATGCAAATAACCTCTCAGAAGCTAGAAATTTACGCGATCAACTTATAGAACTATTGGGAAACGGTGGGTTCGAACTTAGAAAATTTGCAAGCAACAATAAGTCATTTTTACAAGACCTTCCGGAGTCTTACTTGCACTCAAACTCGTTTAATTTCGATTCAGAATCTGAAACAATAAAAATTTTAGGCTTACAATGGATTCCTTGTAAAGATATTTTTACCTATCGCGTAGATCCATTGGAACGAGAATGTACAAAACGCACGATTCTGTCAGAAATTGCAAGATGCTTTGATCCACTAGGATGGCTCTCACCTCTGAGCCTGTTCTCCAAAGATCTATTGCAGCTTCTGTGGAAACAAAAATATGACTGGGACCAGGAAGTTTCCCCCTTTATACGCCAACGTTGGTTAAAATATAAATCTGAGTTAGGCCTTATTCAAAACTTTTCTTTACCGCGACGTTTTATTATTGATAATTTTACAGAATGTCAACTTCACGCTTTCTGTGATTCGTCAGAAAAAGCTTACGCTAGTATAGCGTATTTTCGCGTTTTACAAAATAATAAAATCTGCACTTTTCTCATTGCTGCTAAAGCAAAAATCGCTCAGGTAAAAACAATTTCAATCCCGAGATTAGAGCTAGTAGCCGCTGTTTTACTGGTTGATCTTGTTTCCGCAATTTTAAAAATTCTAGGAGATAAAATTAAAATTTCTAAAATTTTCGCGTGGTCAGATTCCACAATCGCTCTTAGCTGGATTAAAAATCCCCCTTATAGATACAAAACATTTGTCGCCAACCGGGTTGCGAAAATTCAAAATAAACTACCAGCTGCAATATGGCAGCATGTACGCACAAATGATAATCCCGCAGACTGTGCAACAAGAACTTTGTTGCCGTCAGAATTGTTAAATACGCCCCTTTGGTGGTGCGGTCCAGATTGGCTTTCAATGCCTGATGAGCATTGGCCACCAAGCATTTATTCTGAACCATTGGATTCGGACGAAGTTCTTGGTGAAGAAAGGAAAATAACTTTGGTCGCATTTACAGAAAACACGTTTTTTGATATTCTTTTAAACAAATATTCTTCGCTTTCTAAAATTCAAAGGATAATCGCTATCTGGTATCGTTTTATCTGCTTTAAAAGAAATCTTGCTTATCGTACTGGACCCATAGTCCTGTCAGAACTTAATCTCGCTCTTATTTTTCTGATCAGGCATGTTCAAACAGTCACATTTTCTCAAGAAATCTCAAATATTAATGCGAAAAAACGCATTTCAAAGCCTTTTAGAAAGTTAGACGCTTTTCTTGATAATAAAAATATATTGCGGGTTGGAGGTCGCCTCCGATATTCTGATCTTTCATATGACCAGAAACACCCGATTCTTTTACCACGACAACATAGATTAACTACGCTCCTCATTGAACACTATCATAAATCTTATTTGCACCCAGGTTTGCAAACTTTACAGTTCTTAATTTTTCAAAATTTCTGGATATTATCTCCTAAGCGGGCGATAAGAACCGTTATCGCTAACTGTAAAAATTGTTGGCGACTTAATCCGAAACCTTTTGAACCAAAAATGGGAAACTTACCCAAATTACGCATATCTGCTGTCAAAAGTTTTACCGTAGTCGGTTGTGACTATGCGGGTCCAATATCCATATCATTAAGCAGAAAAGTTCGCGGAAATAAAACGCTTAAGGCTTGGATCTGCATATTCGTTTGCTTCTCTACCAAGGCTCTTCATATCGAATTAGTTTCGGATTATTCTAGCGAAGCTTTTCTGTGTGCTTTAAGGCGTTTTATGGCACGTCGAGGAAGGGTCTCAAAAATAATATCAGACCAAGGAACTACGTTTAAGGGTGCAAATAAGGAATTACAGATAATATTTAAACAAGCGGCAGCCGCGGAATCCATTGAGTGGTTTTTTCACCCCCCAGGGGCGCCACACTTTTCTGGATTAGCAGAAAGTGGAGTAAAGGCGGTAAAAACGCATTTGTATCGCGTTATCGGAAGCCAGATTTTAACGTACGAAGAGCTTTATACGGTCTTAGTACAAGTGGAAGCGCTATTAAATTCTAGACCATTGTCTCCTTTATCTAGCGACCCCAATGATTTGTCTGCGTTGACACCAAATCATTTTTTGACTCTAGAACCTGTTTGTAGTTTACCCGATCCTGATGTAACCAGTATCAAACTAAACCGCCTCTCTAGATGGCAGATTATCCAAAGATTACATCAGGATTTTTGGGCGCGTTATTCTAAGGAATATTTACATACACTGCAGCAGCGGTCCAAGTGGCTGGAACCCACTTGTCCCGCCCCTGCTATAGGTACTATGGTACACATAAAGTCGGATAATTTACCACCGACAAAATGGTCGCTTGGTAGAATTATTGCCCTTCACCCAGGTGAAGATCAAATCTCACGTGTTGCCACTGTGCGCACTGTCTCAGGAATATTTCAAAGACCTCTGGTAAAGCTATGTCCTTTACCGATGGATTTTGAACCTGAAAACATTTAAAAATTACATCAATGTAATTTTTAGGCGGGCAGAATGTCCAAAATTCACTCGCCTTTGTAAATATACTTTTGGGTATAAGAATTTTGTTTTATTTTAATATTTTTCTCGCGTTTATACGTTCGTATTTGTCTTTAAGAATTTTGGCGAATGCGATTGAAAACTTTATTTTATTTTACTTTCTGAGCATGTTCAATTGCATCTTCGCGCACTCAACCAGTTGAATTTGTACATTGGGGGTGTGCGCGCTTCGATATATGACAATTGCTGTCGAAAAATCACTTCTGTGTGAAAGACGTCACGAACAACACGCTGCAAAAACAGGGGTAAGTGCATCTTCAACTGTTCGTAATTATTTTCAGTTCAGATTTCATAATTAATTAAATTATTCGCAGGTGATTGGTAAACTAATTTTATGAACCAGCAATCTAATTAATTTTTCGCTTTATACCAATCAACCACAAAGATGCTGTTTTAAGTATTGATCCTTTGTACACATGGGAAAAATGCGTTTTTCTTAAAAAAAATCAATTAAAGCCAGTAAATCTCAAATAAAAGGGACCATGTTTTGTTCAAAAAGTCAGGTTATGTTTTTATTTACTTTTGTTTTTTTTAAACTTTTTTTCTAGTTTTTTACTCAGTTTGAATAATTATTATTAGTTTCTGTGCTGTTATGAATTGTGGCAGCTGGGGAGATCTTGATAATGTTAGTTTTGATGGAATGCCAAGTATTTTGACCTTAAAAAATCATCTTGATTTAAATGAACTAGGTATCAGCTCAAAGAAGGGAAAAGAAAGTGGATAAGTGCTCTATTACCTGACTTAACAGAGGATAAATTGAAATATTCGAAAGTTTTTTGTCAGGTTTGTTTTGGATAAATATGTAACTTCCATTTTGGCAACATTTTCTATTGGGATCTTTTTTTGTGCTCGAGTGGACCTTTTGCAGAAGTGTAACATAGAATTGTGTTAAACTGTAAGAAATACTTCACTATGATTTTTTTGCTATTCTAGGCAAGCAACTTTCAAAACTAGAATACAGCAATGATCCTGACTGGGTCTCTCCTGAATAGATAATTGTTTCAAAACAGTTGAAAAATTAAAAAAATTATGGTTGAAAAAAGGGTCTAGAGAAGAAAGAAAAGGAAAACAATATGAGGTTAAAGTGTGGGTAATGATCTGAACCAAGTTTGTACACCATCCTACAGAACTCTTAAATAAACTCTTGGTAGTGTAGCGTTTCCTGTAATAAATATTTATTTTACAGACCTCAAAACAGTGAATTTGACAATCTCCCTAACTCAAACCTCTTTCTATCTTAAACTATTTTAGTGCAAATTGTCCTTTATTTTCATGCTTTTTGACACCTAAAACTCATACACCGTAAAATTTATATAGCATCTGACTGGACCTACTATGAGTCCTGTTGTGAAATTTCCACGGTACTCTTCTGAGCTTATTAGCAAAAAAAAATTTTTTATGGCATCAAAACATGAAAAAAAAAGTCATCTTTGTTGACTTTGATGACCACAAGAAAAACAAATAAGTTCTCTCAGATTTTTTTTTCAATTTCTCTCACTTGGGTCCTAATGGGTCATATGCTGTTACGCCCAATTGTAGATACATAATTGAGCAAATATTGTTACAAAAAAACAGTAATAAAAGTAATAGTAACAGTAGTAATACAACAGCGAATATTGTACTGTTGTAAAATTTGAACAGTACTGTTGTGAGCTGATGAACCTTAGGTTTGACTGTACTTAAGCCCTATGTATTATAGTTCATGGAAAATCATATGGTGATGTACAGTGTGTGACGCCAATGACAAGAAAAAACTGTATTTTAATTTTGCAAGTTTTTTTTATATAATGTTTACTTTTTAAATAAACATATTTTGTAAAGTACTTATTAGAAGTTTGCTTGACCAACCTCGGTTGGAACTCATATGTGCATATTGATCTGTTGGACTGACCTACTTATAAGTTGTGCCTCTTTTTCATGTCACTACTGGAGGGTTAACACAATTAAACTTTGTCTAAACCGAAAAATCATAGTGAAATATTTTTCACAGTTAAACGCTATAGAAGGCCTATTACTTAGCAAAAGGTTTAGTCAAGTACAACAAAAGATCCTAAAAGAAAAAGTTTAGTCTATTTCCATTTCGTCTCTGTTAAGTGAGCCTTGAAGTGAGCTCTTTGAATAGAACTACATATCCACTTTTCCCCACCTTGGGCTGATAGTTCATTGATTCATTGGTCAAAAAACTTCAAATTTAATGAAAACTAACATTATCACTACTTCCTCCGCTGCCACAATTCACAACAGCAAAAAAACTTGACATAATAATCAGTGGTGCACCCAGAAATATGTCTTGGGGGGACCCGAAACCTTTGGGGGCCTGATATCTTTGGAGGGCCCCCAGAGGTCCCATGATGTTGTACTTTATGCTATTTTTTTTGTTTATTCATGAAATATATGGAAAATATCTAAAAAAATATGTGGTTTGGGGGGGGTCCGGGCCCCTAGTCCCCCACCCCCTTGGTGCGCCCATGTAATAATTCAAAATAAGTAAAAAAACTAGAAAAAAAGTTAAAAAAAAACAAAATAAACAAAAACATAACCTACTTTTTTGAAGAAAACATGGTCCCTTTTATTTCAGATTTTCTCGCTTTAGTTTAATATTTTTAAGAAAAACGCATTTTTCCCATATGCACAAAGGATCCGTTCTTAAAACTGATTAATTTTTGAGACTAAAGCTCTTGTCGTTTTTGTGAAATTTACGTTTTTGTTAACATTACGGCTTATGGGAAATCGGTTTGTTTGTCCTATGGAAGACATCTTGGATTTGATCATATGTTTTGTTAGACAGCCCTATTTGATTAAAAATCAGAACAGAGAAACAAAATTTTGAAGGCTAATTATTTTACTGACACGAATTTTAGTGACCCGAATTTTACTGACAAAGATTTTTATATTTTTCCATGTTAGACCGAATTGTGTGTGGTCGAAACAAATCCTAACTATTAAAACTGCTACCACTGCCAAACAGTTATAATATATGTATATGGACGTGGCCTATAGCTTCTTTTTTATTTATGAAAATTTAATTTTGGTGTCGTGTCAAATGTTTTTTTATAGTTTTTAAGAGAGACTGTCAAACTGTCTATAAAATCGTTATTTTTTTATGGAATGATATCTTTTTATTCTGTGTATTTTTTTATTTTTATTTTATATTGCAATTTAATGATTGGGTTTAAAATATCTATAAATAATTAATATAAAAAGATATTTTTAAATGTTTAAGATAAAAACTAATTAAAAAATAAATATATATAAAACAATAATTTTTTTTTAAATAATCAAATATTGAGTGTGATACGTAATTTTAAAGGAAATTTTACGCGGATTTTAAAATTTTTATCAAATGAGGGTCATTTCATAAGAAAAATACCCACTTATGTAATATCTCAAAAATTAAAAGTCACAGATGAAATTTACTTTTACAGATAAATTCTTTATTTAAAAATTCGATAACAAAAAGCAATTAACACCAACATGAAGTTTTCATTAATGCTTATCACAAAGCGGTTTTGATATTTAAAAAGGTCTCGAAAATCGAGCCCAGGACTTGCCTACTCGTTTGTATGTATCTCGGCTCGAAATACCTAAAACCCCAAAAAAACATCGAATTTGGCTCACCCTGTACAGCTTAGTTTTATCTACAAAATACCTTTTTTCACTACTACCTCCTTCCCCTAGCTTCTGCCACCAAAAAACCAACTACTACCACCAAAAAACTAACAACTAGGTACCACCTTCGCTTAGGTTCTACCACCAAAAAACCAACTACGTACTATCACCTTTCCGTAGTTTTCTACCGCCACCAAAAAAATACTCTGCCAATATATGGGCCCCTAAGCTCACACTAGGTACTATAGTTATAGTGTACGTGTGAGCTAATATAACTAAAAACTGAAATATATTTTATTCAACTCCAGACTAAATTACCTTTTGTTTGATACCACACAAGCCATGTTTTGACTTAAACAACAAAAACAAAAACTAAAATGTATTTTGTTAAATTCCGGACTCAAATACCTTTCGTTTGATATCACACACGCCATATTTTCACTTAAACTCTAATTTTTAAAATATACCCCCACCCTTTTTTTTTAAATAATTTAAAATGTATTTTGTTTAATTGCAGACTCAATTACCTTTCGTTTGATATCACACACGCCATATTTTCACATAAACTCTAATTTTTGAAATCTACCCCCACCCTTTTATTTGGTTTGTGTTCGGTGGATTTTGTTCATTTTTAAATGGGACCATCTCGACCCAAGACCCAGCCTAGCTACCAAATTTCATTAAAATCGGCCAAGCGGTTTTTGAGACAGACAGACAGACAGACAGACAGACAGACAGACAGACAGACAGACAGACAGACAGACAGACAGACAGACAGACAGACAGACAGACAGACAGACAGACAGACAGACAGACAGACAGACAGACAGACAGACAGACAGACAGACAGACAGACAGACAGACAGACAGACAGACAGACAGACAGACAGACAGACAGACAGACAGACAGACAGACAGACAGACAGACAGACAGACAGACAGACAGACAGACAGACAGACAGACAGACAGACAGACAGACAGACAGACAGACAGACAGACAGACAGACAGACAGACAGACAGACAGACAGACAGACAGACAGACAGACAGACAGACAGACAGACAGACAGACAGACAGACAGACAGACAGACAGACAGACAGACAGACAGACAGACAGACAGACAGACAGACAGACAGACAGACAGACAGACAGACAGACAGACAGACAGACAGACAGACAGACAGACAGACAGACAGACAGACAGACAGACAGACAGACAGACAGACAGACAGACAGACAGACAGACAGACAGACAGACAGACAGACAGACAGACAGACAGACAGACAGACAGACAGACAGACAGACAGACAGACAGACAGACAGACAGACAGACAGACAGACAGACAGACAGACAGACAGACAGACAGACAGACAGACAGACAGACAGACAGACAGACAGACAGACAGACAGACAGACAGACAGACAGACAGACAGACAGACAGACAGACAGACAGACAGACAGACAGACAGACAGACAGACAGACAGACAGACAGACAGACAGACAGACAGACAGACAGACAGACAGACAGACAGACAGACAGACAGACAGACAGACAGACAGACAGACAGACAGACAGACAGACAGACAGACAGACAGACAGACAGACAGACAGACAGACAGACAGACAGACAGACAGACAGACAGACAGACAGACAGACAGACAGACAGACAGACAGACAGACAGACAGACAGACAGACAGACAGACAGACAGACAGACAGACAGACAGACAGACAGACAGACAGACAGACAGACAGACAGACAGACAGACAGACAGACAGACAGACAGACAGACAGACAGACAGACAGACAGACAGACAGACAGACAGACAGACAGACAGACAGACAGACAGACAGACAGACAGACAGACAGACAGACAGACAGACAGACAGACAGACAGACAGACAGACAGACAGACAGACAGACAGACAGACAGACAGACAGACAGACAGACAGACAGACAGACAGACAGACAGACAGACAGACAGACAGACAGACAGACAGACAGACAGACAGACAGACAGACAGACAGACAGACAGACAGACAGACAGACAGACAGACAGACAGACAGACAGACAGACAGACAGACAGACAGACAGACAGACAGACAGACAGACAGACAGACAGACAGACAGACAGACAGACAGACAGACAGACAGACAGACAGACAGACAGACAGACAGACAGACAGACAGACAGACGGCGCAACAAAAAAGTTTCAAAATCATCTGAAACGCAAAGATATATAAAAATTTTTGAAATCGGAGCAACTTTTTTTTTCTCGAAAAAATTAGGATCACCATAGCTCACACTACTATAGTATAGTATATGTGTGAGCTAACAAGTACTATTATCTTCGCTTAGCTTCTTTCACTAAAAAACCTATTACCACTACCTTCTCCTAGCTTCTGTTACCAAAAAACCAATTCCAACAAGCTAATGTGGTAGAAATTGTTTTTTTCATGATAGAATCTGAGGGACGGTGGTAGCTGTTGGTTTGTTGTTGGTAGGAGCCAGAGCTGTCACAAGTACATTTTGAAAGTACTTCAAGTACAAGTACCAAGTACATTAAGATTTGTAAAAGTACTTGAAGTACTAAGTACATTTTCTTTTCAAAAGTACCAAGTACATTATAAAAGTACTTGATTTTCCCCAAGTCTTTTACTTTTACAATAAGAACACTTCAAGTACTTTTAATATGTCACAAAAAAAAATGCCAAACATTTCAAAAATGTTAAAAGATGTTATTAAAAAAACTTCTAAAGGTGACAAAAAATTTTGTTTCTTACCTTGCCTTCTTTCTTTTTGGTGGGGCACTTACCGTCAATAATTTCTAAATCACTCATAGAAAGTACTATTTTTATAATAGCCCACAAAACTGCTTAAAAACTTGTTTAAATCAAACTAAATAAATAATCATAACAAACGTAAATATCCAAGGAATTTTTTAGGTGTATCTAGTCAGACTAAATAAACTTTCGGGTTCTTTAAACCAACCTCCATCAAACGTAGAAACTACGTCTGCTGCACTACCGTACTACCGGCACCCCGCAATAGATGGCATGACTGCTGTAGTAGTTTCTCACACTGAATTTGAATTTCAAGTTCCACGAAATAATGAAGGTGCGTGCAAATAATTAAGCCTATAGGCATTATTCTTTGGATAAGTGTGTACCTAATTAATTAAGACGTACCTATCAAGCTTGCTAAAATACTGGACTTCCTTCC
Source organism: Aspidapion aeneum (assembly GCA_963576565.1). NCBI lineage: Eukaryota > Metazoa > Arthropoda > Insecta > Coleoptera > Brentidae > Aspidapion > Aspidapion aeneum. Next base: position 1,327,568 of record OY755048.1, on the reverse strand, counting down.
CAAGTTAATAGAAAATCCGGACTGGTGACAACACTGAGGTTACCACTTGTCTTCGGCGCATTAAAGTTATATCTCACCTATATCTACATTGTACTTCAAGAATATTTTATTGTACTTGAAGTACTTTGACTGTACTTGAAGTACTTATAATGTACTTGGTACTTTACTTGATAAAATCAAGTACATTTCCAAGTACATTGTTAAAAGTACTTCAAGTACCAAGTACAATTACCAGATTGTAGATGTACTTGAAGTACTTGTAAGTACTTGAATCACAATTTCAAGTACTGTACTTGAAATACCTGACAGCTCTGGTAGGAGCTAACTGAAGGTCGTGTTAGTAGTTGATTTTTTGGTGTAAGAAGGTAAGCGAAGGTTGAAGTAGTTGGTTTTTTGGTGGTAGAATCTAATGGAAGGAAGTATAGTAGTTGGTTTTTTGGTGATTGAAGCAAGGCGAAGGTAATTTTTGGGATAAAACTGAATTGTAGCTAAGTGATAGCTCACTATAGCTGTTTAGAAGTGGTAACAACTTGGCCTTTATGTCGTATAAATTAGTATTTGTTTTTACCACAAACAAGGCGGCCTTTTATCGAAAATACGAAAATTCGTTGGTCATTAAAATGATGGTCATTAAAAGTCTTGTCTACTTCACTTAATTTACTCTGTATATTTTTCTCTCTTTCACACACATGAATCCGTCCTGTGGACTTGCCGTCAGTTGCTTCGTTTCCATGGCGATTCAACTCAATTTCTAGCCCTCGCAGCAGTAGCTAGAGAAGTATTGTTTTCGAACAAAAATTTACTACCGCTACGATTTTCATGAAATTTTCAGGTAAAATAGTCTTCGACACTGTTACGAGCTAATTACTCGTAGATTTGGGTCAAAATCCATTAACGCTAATGACAGCTTTTTGACAGTTGAAAAATTGACAATATGCTAACTTTTAACGGAGCATTGCATCAATATGCGGATATAGTAGAACATATTTTGTGGTATAACCAAAAACTTCATAGAATCTTTTGTTTCTCAGATATTTACAAAAAACTGTTTTCAAGGCTGACATAGCATGGAATTTACTTGTGGTGTGCTAATGGGCTGAGAAGGTATTAAATCCGTCATGGATACATTTATGTATTTTATTATTTATGATTTTATAATTTAGCAATAACGATTCGTTACGCATTGTGTTATTATTTTTTTTTCTCTTTTATAGGTGGCTGTAGGTTAAGTTTAAAATATCTACTTCTTTCATAAAATTTTTCTCTACTCTATGTAATTACCATAATTGGTGTTTGCAAAGTATCCATTAAATAAAAAATTGTTTGTGCTCAAGACCACACGGCAGAAGTGTAAACTTCAACAAGGCGAAATTAATAATACTGGCCTTCATCTGCATCATCATATCGCTCTGCTACTGTTCCTCTCACAGTTAGTCGACTCGAGCCGACTTCACCTGAATGAGCGTTACATAGCCGAGCCTGACGGCTTAGTTCAATTCAGTACCCACAAAAACTGCTAAACGCGCCTAAAGAAGTTTACACTTCAAAAAATTATTGAAATATATAATAAATAAAAAATTGTGTGTGCTTAAAACTACACGGCAGAAGTGTAAACTTCAACAGGGCGAAATTAATAATACTGGCCCATAACATATTCTGCAAAGCGGACCGAACCGAACTCTTCTGTGTACTGGCCTTTATCTGCATCATCATATCGCTCGAATGTTTCTCACAGTTAGTCGACTCGAGCCGATTTCACCCGAATGAGCGTTACATAGCTGAGCCTGACGGCTCAGTTCAATTCACTACCCACAAAAACTGCTAAACGCGCCTAAAGAAGTTTACACTTCAATAAATAAATTTAAAAAGTTTGAATAATACCCGAGCATATATCATTTGGTATTCTTACTTGAATATCTTTGTTTGCTGTGTTACCGCAAATAAACCTTTCCTTTTAAAATTGTTGTACTTTCCTTTAAAATAGGGTTGTTAGATATCTCCTTTTTTCCGGGATTCTTCCCACAACACAAAAATTTTGAAACTACTTTTTAACATACGTTTGCGTAAAAGTGCATATCACGGGACGGGCATCATTCTTAAAGTTGCGCGGTCGCCTATTGTTGCACCACTACTGCAATTTTTGTATTTATTTCGGGAAACTAGTGCAACTTTTTGTATTCTTTTGAACAAATGACAAATTTTATTGTTCATTTTGTGGCACGTATTCTCCTAGCTCGTGTGGCAATTTTTTGGCAGTATCAAAACGGTGTCATTGGACCATAAGTGGCAAACTAACTTTCTTTAAAGAATTCGCTATAAGTATCTTCGATTAATTATCATTATGATACATTTTTCTATTTAATTTTAACAGTTTAAATATATGTATTTTTAAAACATGTCCCGTTTTTTTCTCCTTGTCCCGTATTTTTGTGTTTTTTTTACTTCAGTCTCGTTTTGACCTTAAACAAACCTGGCAACCCTACCTCAAAGCCTACCAATATAACCTAAAAATTGACCTAGGATCTAACCTAACTACGTTTGCCAAGTTTACGTATTTGTTTCTCAGAACAACAGAACCAAATTTTTATGAAAACAAAATGGTATATTACAGGGTCTCTAGTACCCCGTACCTATAAAAAAAACAAAACTTAATAATTTCTTCTTTATTTCTTTTAATAGTATAATCCGAACTCAATTCGCATCACAGTAGACCAACAGACGCGTACACTGTGATTCGCATGAAAACGTAGCAATGAGGACGGGAACATTTTCGACGAGTCGTTAAATACCGAGATGAATTCCATCAAAGGAGCATGCGCCAAAATTAACGTCAAAATGTCTAATTTAAATTATTGGCGCGAATACCGTGATTGGCGCGAGATCGAAGAGCTTAACGTATTCAATTCAATAATGGTCAATTCTAATTTTTATGTATGATTTTATGTAGGTACCGGGTGGTTTTTTATAACCGGAGCACTCAGCAGCTGTATCATTGAAAATAAAGGGCTATAATAAACTGTAGATTTTTTTGGTTAATTATGACCACTTTAAAAGCCAACATATTTTTTTTCTATCCGTCACCATGTACAGGGTGTCCCAAATTCGATGTTTTTGGGGGGTTTCGGGTATTTTTAGGGGGGCTAAAAACAACTGATCCCCCTTTGCGACATCTCCCCTAGAAATACCCGACACCACAAAAAAACAACGAATTTGGGACACCCTGTACAGGGTGACAATGAAGTCGATTTTTTGAGAGGGAAACACCCTGTATATTTTTGCATTTTAAGATTCGTCTTTTCTTTCTGATTTCAAAAATATACAATATCTATGTGCTGCGATTAATATTTTTTGCAGTATTTCTTCTATATGATCTTATGCATTTCACAGTTATTTTGTTTTGCCATGGGAGTATTGACAAATTTAAATGCGCTAAATCTTAAAAAATGTTTATCGTAGCATAGACATATTAAATATTTTTAAAATCAGGAAGAAAAAACAAATCCAAAAATGCAAAAATATACAGGGTGTTCCCTGTGTTTAAAAAAATCGCCTTCATTGTCACACCCTGTACATGGTGAGGGATGCGAAAAAAATATTATGGTTGTTAAAGTACCGTGTTAAAGTCGTCATAATTAACCAAAAAAATCGCCACATGTGTGGAAAAGTTCTTTTTCACAACAAAAGTATTGAATAAAGATAGAGTTGTCAACTGTCAACATTACTTTTCCGCACAAGTGTTGCAAAGTATACTTCTCCACACATATGCGAAAAAGTGATTTTCACTAATAATTAATTATAGAAATTTGTGTAAATGAAAAGTCTTCGTAGGAAAAATAGCGTAGATAACTTATGAGAAAGTGACTTTCTAACACTTATTGTGTGTTTGCCCTCGGCTCTCGCCGCGAAAACACATCCACAGTCATGTAAAATTTGCCAGTTTCTACACTTGTTATGTAATATACTATTTCGTCACTTAAAATTTGATTCTTTTAAAGTACAATTTAATTTTAGTTGTCATAGAAAAGTATGGTGTGCAACACATGTAAAAATCCTAGCTTTCACACTCGTTTAACAAATTTAATTTGTGCCTGAAGCTTGTAAATAAAAAGAGCCTATATTTCCTGAGAGATCTTTATTATTATTTGTACATCATTATTTTTATTGCTCACATAAACTTTGAAAGAAATACAATAATGTCTTCTTATGTAGTCATCCTTTCTGAAAGAAAAAAACTAAATAACAATAATACATGTTTGTGGATTTAATTTTTGTGATTCTACCCTAGGCCTGCCTTCAAACATATCAAACACCCCACCCCGTACCGACTACAAAAATATCACTCCTTTACTACTGCTTTTGTAAATAGTTGTGATCAAAAGATGAATTGTTTGAGACGTATGGTATATTTATTCCTTTTAATACCGAGATGAATTCCAAGACGTGCGCAAGCGTTGATCTGTCACTTCTGCCAACCAATCAACTGAGAGATATTTCAGTATGGTTTTATACATAGAGAAAATTTTATTTTGTCTCTGGGTTTTATACAGGAAAACTTTAATAATTCCCAGTTCTTTTTGATGAAAATTCGACGTTTTTGTGCTGTGAAAATGCTGGTGACGTGCAAGTTGTGTGACAAATTATTTAGTGCCCAATTTAATATATAAAAATGTTGAAATTTCACCGAGATGAATTCCATCAAAGGAGCATGCGCCAAAATTAACGTCAAAATGTCTAATTTAAATTATTGGCGCGAATACCGTGATTGGCGCGAGATCGAAGAGCTTAACGTATAATAAAAAATTCAAGGTATTAAAATAATGGTCAATTCTAATTTTTAGGTATGATTTTATGTAGGTACCGGGTGGTTTTTTATAACCGGAGCACTCAGCAACTTTATCATTGAAAATGAATTGAGATTTTTTTGGTTAATTATGACAACTTTAAAAGCCAACATAATTTTTTTCTATCCGTCACCACGATAGTGTCCCAAATTCGATGTTTTTGGGGGGTTTCGGGTTTCTAGAGGGGCTAAAAAAAACTGATCCCCCTTTACGACACTCAAATTTCAAAAGAAGCTTAAAGGTGAAAATCGCATTTTGATATAGCAAGCCGTTTTTAAACTGCGGGGTGTTTTTAAAAAGTCTGCATTTTGGGAAGGGGTCTATAACTTGTTTATTTATTAATATTTTTTATTTCTGTGAAAACATTCTTAAGACACTTTTTTAAGAGGAATTCAACTGTTAAATTAAATTTCACAACGTTTAGTTTTTGAGATATCACATAAAATTAATTTTTCTTTATGGGAGGATCCCTTTATTTCTTTATATTTTTGTATTTTTTTTATTTTTACCACATATTTTAGTTTGCTTAGTGGGTTTAAAATATTTTAATATTATAAAATTACAAAAATAAAAAAATAATAAAGAGGTGATTAAAAAATAAAAATAAAGAAAACAATAAAAAAAGAAAAAAATTAAAGATTGAGTGTGATACATCATTTTAAAGGAAATTTTAAGCTGATTTTAAAAATCGAATAAAAAAAGAGTTATTCTGTAAGAAAAATAACAACTTTATGCAATATTTTAAAAACCAAAAGAGATAAATAAAAACCGTTTACATCTGTCAATTCTTCAAGAAAAGATCTATAAGAAAGCTAACAAACACAAAATTTTCATAAACAAAAAAGTTATAGACCCCCTCCCAAAATGCAGACAAAAACACTCCGTAGCTTAAAAACGGCTTGCTATATCTAAATGTGGTTTTCACCTTTAGGCTTCTCCTGAAATTTGAGCGTCGCAAAGGGGGGGGTCAGTTTTTTTCTATCTCCCCTAGAAATACCCGACACCACAAAAACACAACGAATTTGGGACACCCTGTACAGGGTATGACAATGAAGTCGATTTTTTGAGAGGGAACACCCTGTATATTTTTGCATTTTAAGATTCGTCTTTTCTTTCTGATTTCAAAAATATACAATATCTACGTGTTGCGATTAATATTTTTTGAGGTATATGCTGTATTTCTTCTATATGATCTTATGCATTTCACGTTTATTTTGTTTTGCCTTGGGAGTATTGACTCTCAACTCCAATGTTTCTTCAAGTATTTCTTGATTGTGTTTGTATTTCAAATCATCACACAGATCCAAGTTTTTTGGGAAGGAGCATTTACATTCTAGTCATCTAAACATAAAAACACTTTCTGCATAGGAATACCTTTGTTTTTGTATGTCATGTTTACTTTGACAGTGTTTATTCAAATTAAATTGGGCACTAAATAATTTGTCACACAACTTGCACGTCACCGGCCTTTTTACAGCACAAAAACGACGAATTTTCATAAAAAAGAACTGGAAATTATTAAAGTTTTGCTGTATAAAACCATACTGAAATATCTCTCAGTTGATTGGTTGGCAGAAGTGACAGATCAACGCTTGCGCACGTCTTGGAATTCATCTCGGTATCTAACGACTCGTTCGAAACCGGTGTTAACCTGACTTCTTGGTAAATTAATCGGAAACGAATCCTAACCCAGAGCCACCTAGGGTCCAACACTTTTTTCAACCGAATAGCAATACAAAATTCGTTTTTTTTTCGGATGCTTAAAATTGGCTATAGAGGTTGCAATAACAGACGCTTCAATTGCATGGCAGTATCAGAACCGCTCTTCTTGAGGTGAACAACACACAAGCCGGCCTCTTTTTATGATTTTGTCCGGTTTAGATAAAAGACGTTATACAAAACGTCTATTCTGTTTTTGTCCGATTATCACTAATTCTTTTTTGACCGCGGACGGTTTGCTATTTCTTGTTTTGATGAATGACGTTTATGATATTTGGTTTCTCATAATTCCTTTTTCGATATTAGAGTATTATACCATTTTTTTTTATCTTTCTATGATTTTTCTTTTGTCCTTTATGATATACTGTGGGGATTTCCTTACTAAATACAAAAATAATTTTTAGTACTTGGGTTACATAACCAGGCCATAATTTTAAGATTTGATCCATATATTTTGGTTTTATTTTGACTTCCTTTGACACCCATAAGACCGATAAGAACTACTTAAGTAGCCAGAAGAGAGATTAAAGTCTGTCGTATATTTTGTTCTTGCAAAACAATGCCTGCGCCACTTCAGCTCTTTAGCACTACCGCTTAAATTAATTGACACTTTTGCTTATAAGCTCCGCATTAACCAGTAAGCGACACTCAAGGCGGTAGCTTGCATTAAAGCCTTCACAAAAATAAGCCGATTACTAGGTACTATGTGAGGCGAAATTCACGACACTGATTGTTAATAAAATAGTATTGATGTGTGTAGGACAAGAAACCCCAAAACTCTAATTTACTTTCCTCCCCTATACATATAAAGTTATGTAAAAGTAACATTGTCCACTTCTAGGAGCGCTAGAGAGGTGACCTTTGGCAGACTGATAGGAAATTTCACAAAACTAATGGAAAAGATTTAAAAACACCAAAATTCTAATTTGTTTCCATCCCCTATAAAAGTAAATTTATATGAAAGTAACATTGCCCACTTCCAGAAACGTTTTGGAAGGCCGAACTATGATAAAACTATAGAAAAAAATTGAAAAACCGAAAAATTTTAAATAACTTCCCTCCACTATAAATGCAAAATTATGCAAAAGTAACATTGCCCACTTCCAGAAACGCTAGAGAGCTGAGCTTTGGAAGACTTTTAGGAACTATGATAAAACTATAGGGATAGATTTAAAAACACCAAAATTTTAATTTACTTCCCTCCCCTATACATGTGAAGTTATGTAAAAGTAACATTATCCACTTCCAGTAACGCTAGAGAGCTGAGCTTTGGAAGGCTGATAGGAACTATAATAAATTTATAGGAAAAAATTTATAAACAACAAAATTTTAATTTACATCCCTTCCCTATAAATGTAAAGTTATGTAAAGGGCTGATAGGAACCATCAAAATTTTTAATAAGGATTGCAAAAGTTTTCAACAATATTTCGCATATTTTACAACTTAAATAAATATCATCCAAATCCTTTAAAAAAGAGTAAATCATAACAAAAACATTTCATGTAAAAAAGCCAAGTACCTGAAAATGGTATTCCGTAAAAAGAATTGAGATAAAAGTAAAGCCAAGTTCTCTAATACAAATTTCAAAATGAAAGGTTTTTACTAGTTTGGAAATGTTTTTTTTAAACTTTGCTATTACAGCCAAAAGTCATTTGCAGCCGTAATAGCCAAGTTTAGAAAAACATTTCCAAACTAGTAAGTACCTTTCATTTTGAAATGTTCTGGTAAAGTACTGTTAAGCGCTGGTTAAATTTTTGTTAAAATCCTTTAATGCTAACAACGGAGCATTGCATCAATATATGCAGTTTTCGGAATATAGTAACACTCATTTTTATCAATAATTTATGTTACAACCAAGTAGGAGCTTTTGGTTTTAAGATATCTATAATAAAAACTGAAGCATGGGCGCACCAGGGGGGGGCTCGGGGGCCTGGTTCCCCGACTGCTCGTAACCAGAAAAAATAACAATTTATTTATAAGTTATCTCTGTTCACACTGTTACAAAATCAATATTTGCAGTTCAACTGAACGTTAAGCAAAATCTAGGCAGTTTTCTTAAGGCCACTTACTAGAATAATCAACAATCAATCATTAAATATATATATTTATCGGTTTCACAACGTGCTACGTCTTCCGATACCCAATCTCCACTCGTTTCTGTTTGCCCATAATTCATCATCTAGGCCTCTTATTCTTATTTCACTGTCTATTCCTTCTCTCCAGCTTCTCCTTGGCCGTCCTCGTTTTCTTCGGCCAGTTGGTTTCCATTGTTAATCATCATCATTCCAATCATTAAATACAATTTCTTTATTTGATCAAAGAAGGGGCCCCACTTACCAAATAATGATATTCTCTGACAAGAACAGGAAAAGACCTAACAATTACTTTCACATCCGTATATCCAGGCCCAAAGTAGCCCCGGGCTCTAAGTAGCCCATGGTGGTCAGCAACCCCAGGGGCCTGGCGGGGATCGCCACCCTCCCGTCCTCCCGCCTGGTCCAGTCCGGGCCTGGTCAAAGAACATCCAAATGTGACTTTTTTAATGTAATATTAAAACTTTTTGGGCCTTTTGCCATTCGCTAGCCTTTACTTTGCAGACTAGGAATTTAAAATGATTTTTATCATACGTATTTAACATTTTTTTTTGTAACATTGTATAATAAATTGGTATGTTTGTGACTGTATGGTATACGCACAATATATATTGTAAGATTGCCCCGAAAGAAACCTCTTTGATCTTACAAAGTTCTAAGCCTCCACAATTATAATTGAGTTACAATTTTTTAATTATTGTAAAAATTGCTGCAACACGATCGGAGATCCCTTTAATATCAGTTTTATTGGTCTTTTTAAAAAAGCAATTATCGTGCTATTATGCATATTCATAATGTTGCGGCCATAAAGTATTTTTCTTAATGAAGTGGGTGTTAAAAATGCTGAAAAGATTGGTACAAATGTAAAAGAAAGTAATTCTGTAGATCGTTAATAATATCGCACTCAAAAATTGCCTTGCAGTAACACCGCTATTCTTACCTTCTTTCCGATTTATATTATGTATCAAATACTCTACATTTATTAGGGAAATCATCTATGGCCAAGTTTTAAAAAAAATCTAAACTAAAATAAAATGAAAAAGTTATGATTTCACTTTCTTTTTAAAGGATTTGGATAATATTTGAGTTTTAAAGTACCCATAGTAAGACGCTGAATATTGTTCAAAACTTTTGCGATGCCTTATTCCGATAGTTATAACCTTTTTTAATTTATTAAACTAAATAAATTTCTATTTCTATCAATTTGTGCTTGGGGAGGAGAATTTAGAGTTTTTTTTAAAGAACTTGTCTATAATTTCTGTCAGTTTGCCAACTCCCAACTTTCTAGCTCCTCTGGAAGTGGGCAATAATAGTTTTACATAAATTAACATGTATAGGAGAAGGAAGTAAATTAAAATTTTGGAGTCTCGAAATTTTTTCCTATATTTTTATCATAGTTTCTATCAGTCTGCCAGTTTGATATCTAGCGTGTCTGGAAGTGAGCAATGTTAATTTTACATAATTTTAGATGTATAAAGAAGGGAAGTAAATTAAAATTTTGGGGTTTTTTAATATCTCCTGTAGTTTTATCATACTTCCTATCAGTAAGCTCTCTAGCGTTTCTTAAAGTAGCCAATGTTACTTCTACATAACTTTCCATGTATAGGGGAGGAGAGTATATTAAAATTTCGTTTTTTTTATTTGTTCCAAGAATTTGGTTATAATTTCTATCAGCCGGCGGAATTTCAGCTTTGTAGCATGTCTGGAGGTACAGTAGAATTTTGATGATTGAGTGAGTGGCAAATTCGATGTTTTTTAAAATTCCGTAACTACTTTACTGCTTTATGGAAGGCCATGAAACTTGGCGTGATTTTAACTCTATCAAGGTCAGCGACTGTGAACCGAAGTATAGGTACAGCAATGCGCGAACTTGGCGGGGCACTGATATTACAAATTTTGCCGAAAAAAACTAGTATATCTGGGGTTTTTTTAGACAGTTTAAATAAAACCTTAACCCTAGTTTTTGAATTACAGGAATAAATTTTAAGATTTTGAACCCAAAAATAAATAAAATGATAAAATAGTCTATTTTTTCCTTAAATTAGCTTCTCTGTCCTTCTTTTGCATGTGTTGCGTGGGCATCGAAATCACGAGTCGTTAAATACCGAGATGAATTCCATCAAAGGAGCATGCGCCAAAATTAACGTCAAAATGTCTAATTTAAATTATTGGCGCGAATACCGTGATTGGCGCGAGATCGAAGAGCAAAACGTATTCAAGGTATAAAATAATGGTCAATTCTAATTTTTAGGTATGATTTTATGTCGGTACCGGGTGGTTTTTTATAACCGGAGCACTCAGCAACTTTATCATTGAAAATAAATTGAGATTTTTTTGGTTAATTATGACAACTTTAAAAGCCAACATAATTAGCTCACACATATACTATACTATAGTAGTGTGAGCTATGGTGATCCTAATTTTTTCGAGAAAAAAAAGTTGCTCCGATTTCAAAAATTTTTATATATCTTTGCGTTTCAGATGATTTTGAAACTTTTTTGTCGCGCCGTCTGTCTGTCTGTCTGTCTGTCTGTCTGTATGTCTGTCTGTCTGTCTGTCTGTCTGTATGTCTGTCTGTAACGACCAACGCGCATAACTCAAAAACCGCTAGGCCGATTTTAATGAAATTTGGTACCTAGGCTGGGTCTTGGGTCGAGATGGTCCCATTTAAAAATGAAGAAAATCCACCGAGCACAAGCCAAATAAAAGGGTGGGGGAAGATTTCAAAAATTAGAATTTATGTGAAAATATGGCGTGTGTGATATCAAACGAAAGGTAATTGTGTATGGAGTTAAACAAAATACATTTTAGTTTTTTTTTCTTCAAAAAGGGTGGGGGTAGATTTCAAAAATTAGAGTTTACGTGAAAATATGGCGTGTGTGATATCAAACGAAAGGTAATTAAGTCTGCAGTTAAACAAAATACATTTTAGTTTTTGTTTTTTTAAGGGTGGGGGTAGATTTCAAAAATTTGAGTTTAAGTCAAAACATGGATTGTGTGGTATCAAACAAAAGGTAATTTAGTCTGGAGTTGAATAAAATATATTTCAGGTTTTAGTTTTATTAGCTCGCACGTACACTATAACTATAGTACATAGTGTGAGCTTAGGGGCCCATATATTGGCAGAGTATTTTTTTCTATCCGTCACCATGTTGATGAGAGTTAATTATCGTCCTTAAGGTTAGATCCAGGTCTAGAGGTTAATAGGTTTAGGACTTAGCGTATTCAAAAGACAATTGAATTTTGCTGACGTTTCGACTATATTTTTAGTCTTAAGAAGACTAAACCGAACCGAAGCTCTGAAGAAGACTAAAAATATAGTCGAAACGTCAGCAAAATTCAATTGTCTTTTGAATACGCTAAGTCCTAAACCTATTAACCTCTAGACCTGGATCCGTCACCATGTACATAGTGTCCCAAATTCGATGTTTTTGGGGGGTTTCGGGTTTCTAGAGGGGCTAAAAAAAACTGATTCCCCTTTACGACACTCAAATTTCAAAAGAAGCTAAAGGTGAAAATCGCATTTTGATATAGCAAGCCGTTTTTAAACTACGGGGTGTTTTTAAAAAGTCTGCATTTTGGGAAGGGGTCTATAACTTGTTTATTTATTAATATTTTTTATTTCTGTGAAAACATTCTTAAGACACTTTTTTAACAGGAATTCAACTGTTAAATTAAACTTCATTTGTCATGTTCAGTTTTTGAGATATCACATAAAATTAATTTTTCTTTATGGGAGGATCCCTTTATTTCTTTATATTTTTGTATTTTTTTTTATTTTTACCACATATTTTAGTTTGCTTAGTGGGTTTAAAATATTTTAATATTATAAAATTATAAAAATAAAAAAATAATAAAGAGGTGATTAAAAAATAAAAATAAAGAAAACAATAAAAAAATAAAAAAAAGAAATATTAAGTGTGATACATCATTTTAAAGGAAATTTTAAGCTGATTTTAAAAATCGAATAAAAAAAGAGTTATTCTGTAAGAAAAATAACAACTTTATGCAATATTTTAAAAACCAAAAGAGATAAATAAAAACCGTTTACATCTGTCAATTCTTCAAAAAAAGATCTATAAGAAAGCTAACAAAAACAAAATTTTCATAAACAAAAAAGTTATAGACCCCCTCCCAAAATGCAGACAAAAACACTCCGTAGCTTAAAAACGGCTTGCTATATCTAAATGTGGTTTTCACCTTTAGGCTTCTCTTGAAATTTGAGCGTCGCAAAGGAGGGTCAGTTTTTTTCTATCTCCCCTAGAAATACCAGACACCACAAAAACACACGAGTCGTTAAATACCGAGATGAATTCCATCAAAGGAGCATGCGTCAAAATTAACGTCAAAATGTCTAATTTAAATTATTGGCGCGAATACCGTGATTGGAGCGAGATCGAAGAGCTTAACGTATAATAAAAAATTCAAGGTATAAAATAATGGTCAATTCTAATTTTTAGGTATGATTTTATGTTGGTTCGGTTCGGTTTTATAACCGGAGCACTCAGCAACTTTATCATTGAAAATAAATTTAGATTTTTTTTGGTTAATTATGACAACATTAAAAGAACATAATTTTTTTATATCCGTCACCATGTACATGGTGTCCCAAATTCGATGTTTTTGGAGGGTTTCGGGTATTTCTAGAGGGGCTAAAAAAAACTGATCCCCCTTTGCGACACTCAAATTTCAAAAGAATGTTAAAGGTGAAAATCGCATTTTGATATAGCAAGCCGTTTTCAAACTACGAAATAAAAAAATTTATTAATATTTTTAAGAGGAATTTAAGTGTTAAATTAAATTTCATTTGTCACGTTTAGTTTTTGAGATATCACATAAAATTAATTTTTCTTTATGGGAGGATCCCTTTATTTCTTTATATTTTTGTATTTTTTTTATTTTTACCAAATATTTTAGTTTGCTTAATGAGTTTAAAATGTTTTAATATTATAAAATTATAAAAATAAAAAAATAATAAAGAGGTGATTAAAAAATAAAAATAAAGAAAACAACAAAAAAATAAAATATTGAGTGTGATACATCATTTTAAAGGAAATTTTAAGCTGATTTTAAAAATCGAATAAAAAAAGAGTTATTCTGTAAGAAAAATAACAACTTTATGCAATTTCTTAGAAACCAAAAGAGATAAATAAAAACCGTTTACATCTGTCAATTCTTCAAGAAAAGATCTATAAGAAAGCTATTTACACAAAAACAAAATTTTCATAAACAAAAAAGTTATAGACCCCCTCCCAAAATGCAGACAAAAACACTCCGTAGCTTAAAAACGGCTTGCTATATCTAAATGTGATTTTTCACCTTTAGGCTTTTCTTCAAATTTGAGCGTCGCAAAGGGGGGGTCAGTTTTTTTCTCCCCTAGAAATACCCGATACCACAAAAAAACAACGAATTTGGGACACCCTGTACAGGGTGTGACAATGAAGTCGATTTTTTGAGAGGGAAAACCCTGTATATTTTTGCATTTTAAGATTCGTCTTTTCTTTCTGATTTCAAAAATATACAATATCTACGTGCTGCGATTAATATTTTTTCAGATATATGCAGTATTTCTTCTATATGATCTTATGCATTTCACGTTTATTTTGTTTTGCCATGGGAGTATTGACTCTCAACTCCAATGTTTCTTCAAGTATTTCTTGATTGTGTTTGTATTTCAAATGATCACACAGATCCAAGTTTTTTGGGAAGGAGCATTTACATTCTAGGCATCTAAACATAAAAACACTTTCTGCATAGGAATACCTTTGTTTTTGTATGCCATGTTTACTTTGACAGTGTTTATTCAAATTAAATTGGGCACTAAATAATTTGTCACACAACTTGCACGTCACCGGCATTTTCAAGCATAAAAACGACGAATTTTCATCAAAAAGAACTGGGAAATGGGAATTATTAAAGTTTTGCTGTATAAAACCATACTGAAATATCTCTCAGTTGATTGGTTGGCAGAAGTGACAGATCAACGCTTACGCACGTCTTTGGAATTCATCTCGGTATTTAACGACTCGTAAAAACACAATGTAACAGGGGCCTGTGTGTGACAGTGGTACTGTCACCTCAAGTGGCCAAGGCTTAAATGTTGTAAGCTACCAACTTAGGCTACAACTTATATAAATTATAAAAAGATTAAATGTTACTATATGTTATTAAATTTACACGATCTCGAAAGGGAATTTGGCGGTTCTTGGAGGAAAAGTATGCTATAAACGTTTTTCTCAAATGTATAACTAATAGGATAATCATACATACCTTTTCAATTTTCTTCTTGCAGCTTCACACTTTCACTTCTTATATTTATTAGTTGAATATCGACTTTTTACTACTATTAAACTTTTGTATTCAAATATTTACACTTCTTAAACTTTTAGGTTTTATAAATCTTTTATATATTTGTTGTAAATATATATATTTATCAACATCTTAAACGTTGATTGAATGAGTGAAACTATTCAATCAACTGTTTAATTTACTTAATATTACTGTTCAGTTTGGGATATGTTATTAATTAAAAATGCCGATTTTAGGGCAACGAATGGTTTGTATTTTGTTGATAAAAAACCATAAAACAGTTAAACACATTATTTCAAAACACTGGAAACAGTAATAATTAATGACTTTACAATCAATAAACTCTAAAAGAAAAGACCAAAATAATTATGAATATTAAAGTTAACAGTTTTATACAATGTTAAAATAATTAATAAAATAAATAATTCCCCAGTTGAAATAAAACCCTCCTTAAGAAGTGTAAATGAAAGTGTAACGTACCAGGCAAAGGCAAACTAAAGAGTAAACTCCCTGACGACTTTCGAAAGTTTCCCGTCTCAGTTAAAGCGACACTGCGCTTGAAGGGACAAATATCTTGGCGTTGATTGGCTAGAATTCTACTCCCTTTCGCCTTGGCGAGAAAGAGATAGACTGCGCTTTAAGCACTCCACTAAGAGACAAAATAGCAATGCAAGCCAGACTTGAAAACCCGTTAGAAAGTAAAATTACACAGTGTGTTTTTTTTTAATTGAAAATAGTTTAAAATTTGTTTCCAGTTACAAAATAAGAATTATTTTGATGTTAGTGGCTCAAAGGACATATTAGCCGAATACAACTTTTATTAAAATACGGCAAACCTGAAAATATGCCTAAAAACAAGTCGCCGGAGTTGCCATACATTTTACTTAATCTTAACCTAGTCTTGCATATAATTAATGCTTGTTGATGTCAAAACAATATTTAATTAAAAATCTTTAAAAACTTATAAATGGCAAAAATACCATTTATATTCAAATCCCGTTTTGTTACATTACTCCCCCCTGATTAAGTATAAACAATTTTTTTTAAACGCAAGTCGAAATAAAATGGTTTATAACAACAAGCATTAAGTAGTGCAGACAACACAAATCTAAACTAAAACTATAACGCTCTTCGTTTCCATTTTTCTTCTGTGGATGATGGTCAACAAACATTCTGGCTGGAAAAAACTTGAAGTTCCATTCTGGAACAAAACAGCAATACTGGATCAGGTACAACATCTTAGATCAGCTAGTCAGCAACAAACATGGTGAACGATCAGTAGACTCCAAACAGTACTGAAAGAATCAGAATATCAGTGCAGCTTAATAACAACGATAACTTAAACTAAATGAGGGCAAAATAAAATTGACAAATAAACCGAAAAATATATAGAAATAAATAATTTTAACACACATTGTTCGAAAACTACTACCTTAAGGTATATATTATATACACGCTTATGCAGAAATTTGTGGAGACAAAAAAAAAGTGATTTAAGTTCACGTAAATAAATTAAGGGAGTCTCCAAACCAAACCATTTCCTCCATAGTGTTAAACAAACACTAGCTACGCAGCAAGAGCTGAGTTTCCACATTGGCCATCTTTGAAACTAAGGGTGAACAGCAGACTCTGTATTGAATTTGGAAAGAAGCATCCAATTGCAGCTTTGCACAGCGACGGTAAGAAGACGTCGATTGTAGTGATGATGGCAGCTTGGCAGATCTAATGACTTTAATGGTGGAATGGCTGCTTGGTTGATTAAATTGTTTGTGGAAGAAATTTGTTGGTTGGTTGACAACACTTTGCAATAGCTGACCTAAAAACAAAATAATTTTAATACAAGAAAAACAATGTTTTCAATGACAATAAACCAACCTTATGTAAAACAAAATTAATTGTTTAAAAAATATATATTATTTAAATAAATAAAAAATTGAAAATTTTTGATTTTATGATTATATCTCATAAATAAGTTTTCGCTGAACTAAAACTAGTTAGACGGTAAAGAATCTACAAAAGGTTGTCTAACCCAAAAAACGTGTTTGCATAAAAAAAAACAAATTTTAAACAAAGATAAAAGCAAGAAATTACAAACACTAACTGAAATATTAAAATTGATTCTTTTGAAATTTTAAAATATATTTATACCGAATAAAAAAAAAACGTTTAATTGACAATAATTTTAAAAAAAAATTCAAATATCTTAAGACAAAATTAATTTACAATAACGAGAAAAAAAACGTTTAGTTGACAATATTTGAAAAAAAAAATTAAGTTGGTTTATTGTTTTCAATGTAATAAAAAAACAACCCTACCAGGTTAACACAATAAACTTTAAAACAAACATGGAATACTCTATCGAAGCAAAAACAAATCATATAAAAATAACTCATGTGATCGAAAGAATAACTGAAAATAAATACAAATTAGCAAAAACGAACACAAAATGATACAAAAACTGAAATACAAGTTTTTATCATAGTTAAGATTTTAATGATTCAATATAGAACCAATCAATAAAAAGAAAATCATGAACAAATGAAAATAGAACAAATCCAGCCAGATGAATATACACATTTTCAAAATCACTTAGAATAAAGCTCCTCCTAGAATTTTTACAGTTTTTCCGAATTTTCTTTAAAATTTCTTTCCTAAAACATTTCCTGTTTCCAATTTAAACTTTTCCTTCTTAGATCTTTTTCTACTAAATTTCGCTTTCAGTAAAAAAAATAACATTTTTCGATTTTAGATTGATTTTCGGTGTGACTTTAGTATGTTTGAAAATGATAAGTTGGGTTTTTCATTTTCTAATTAATTTGCATTTTATTTTATTTTCCAATTATTTGTAAGCTGGTTTTACACAATTTTGAAAAACTAAGAACAGCAGCAAAACAAAGTAGGTTAATATTGATGTCATTGTTTGAAAATTAGACATCTTTGCTTCAAAATACTTGACTTAATGTAAGCAAATGTTTTAAAATTTGACCAATTTAGGTTTTATCGAATTTCATACACACATACACAGGTGGCGATAGACGATTTTAAAGTGCATGAATCAAAACTAACAAAATAAAATAATCTTAGTTCATAATAAAATTTTAAATAAAATTATGTCTCATTATATTCCAATTGAAGCGAATGACAAAAAAAAAATTAAACAAAAATGACAATTGATGGTTGCTTCAATCGACTCTTTTTGGTGTTATGAAAAGAAAAAACTCTCTTGGGTGATGAAGTCATTTCTTATTTTTCCAAAACTACTAAATAAGAACTATTTAGAGTCCAAGCAGGCAAGGGCTTACTTCGAAAATATGAAAAAAATAATAAAAAAAAATACTTTAAAATATTTTAGGTATAACATACTTTTTTTTCCAATTTAATAAGTTGACGAAAAAAAAACAAAAGGTATCTTAAACGATAAGGTTCTTTAGATAACGCAAGACTTAAAATGAGCAAATATTTAAAAAAAAATAATAAAAACAATAATAAATGAAATAATGCTTGCTATTATACGAAAAATAAACAATCTTAGAAAGACTAAGTTTTACGCTAAGTTTTCCTTACGCGATCAACTAGTGATTTAATGATTTGATTATTTACGCAAAAAGTATACATAAATTACTTTTTGTTTATCATTAATAGAGGAAATTATGTATAGGCTTTAGTTAATAACAAAATTACTTAAAGATGATAATAGAAATAAAAATAATACAAAAATCATAATTTAGGTGTTCTTGATTAGTGCTATGCCTGTGCACTAGCATATCATTTTAATAATGACGTTATAGAGAATATTTTTATTTTATCGATTAACTAGGACAGCAAACAGAAAGGAACAAACTAACAAAAAAAAAACATTTTTAGAAAAAGACAACATATTTTTGTGATTTGTCATAGTTATATAGTCATAGAAAAGTTCTACAAAAACAATTGTACTCATAGAGTAAAAGAAAAGTGGAGATTTTTTTTTAAGTTGTTTAAAATAGTGTAGATTTTAAAAAAATATATCAAAATTAAAAAAAAATATATCAAAATTTATCCTTAAAATGGAATTTGCTTGGCTTAAATGGTACAGACTGTACTTAAAGTTCATATAGTCGAATATTTTCCATATAGGAGAAAAAAACATTAAATTAAATATTGTTTTATTGATAAACAATACAAAAATTCAAAAATAGTTTTACACAATCAAATGTTATTAATTTGGACAATATTGATTTTATCAAGTTATAATATAATGAGAAGAGAAAAAAAAATAGAAAAATGTATCTTAGCAATGTTAAGATTGCTATGATAATATCCAATCAAAAATTACTTCAAAATGGAGAAAAAAAAATATATATGTACATAAATCGAAAAATTTTAACCGTTGACGTAGTTTTTATTCGGTTTATGGGATCTTAGAAAAGCACTGATTAAGAGCAAATGACCCTTTTAAAAAAAAAACAAAGCTTTTTGAAATAATGGACTCTAAAATATACTATATATAATCGATTTTACGTTAATACTTTAACCAAGGTGTTGATTTACTATAACACACATATCCATCACAAAAGAACAAAACCAAAAGGCATGTGTGGATTTTAACAAAAAATAAAATGATATTTTGTTTTTTTTAAATATTACAAAAAAAAAACAATTAAAAGTTTACAAAATATCTAAAATGTTCTGGTCACTAGAAAAAAAAATGACTTTACCAAAATAATAAAAAGTTAAGTGTTGGACTTTTTCCGTGTAACACAAAAAACAAGATAAAAATTACATATCTGACAGATGATTGATGCAGATATTATCTGAAAAGATACAATTTACTTCTACTAAAGCAAAGTACAAAAGAGATTAAAGAATTGGTTTTCACGTATAATAATAGATTATAAAAGCTCTGTATACCTCAAGATAGAACTGTGGCATAACGCGATAGAGACACTGTCTCTAAGTCCAGCGATTGTTATGCCAACTACCAATCTCCACAGTTAATTAGTTATTTTTTTATAGAATTTGTGCTTATGCACTTAGTTTTATGACAATTAGTTTTACGGGTAACATTTTACAGAATAAAAAAAACAGTTGTTTGCTGTACACTAGAAATTTTTTTATACAAAGATTTTATTTACTTGATTTTAAATATACTATTCCATTAAGATGTTTTTAATTTAAAACTTTCTAATTCAAATGAGACTTTTTCGTTAGTCTATAGGTGTTATCACTGCTAAAGCCAAAGACAGTGGTTTTATTTATAAAATTTCAAGACAAAAGAAAATATATAAATTTCATAATGTAAATATCACCAAATGACATAAAGATTAGCTTAAATGGCTTATCAACCCTATAAAGTAAAAAGAGTAAAAATTTGATCATAACATTTTATAATGAAAGAAAATACTTCTTTATTCTGCTGTTCTTGTCTGTTTTTCCAATCTCTGATTATTTCTTGATGTTAATATCTTTTTTTAAAATATCACTGATAAACGGTTTTCATTTGATATGGCATGACTCAAGAGTCGTCTACTCTTTATGGTTGTATCTTCTAGGTTTTTCCTATTCCTATACCATTAAACACTAAATTTCTAAAAATCCTAACTTTTAGTTACTATCTCAAATATTATCTAATTAACCTATTTTTTAACCAAGTCAGAAAAATTGTCCAAATGTCTACCATAAAACCTGTTTTAAAATAATATCCCATCATCACTTCAACACAGGTTTCAAAAACGTATAGTGACTCTTGTATACCAAATCTAAATCATGTTTCGTCACAATAAAAAGAATAGGTAGATCTACCATTTTCTATATTGAAAATTGTATTGTGAAATATAAAATTTATTCAACGACAACGCTTTTGTCTCCCTAATTAGAAAACATAAGACACTGTGGATTCAACACTAACAGGAAGTGGCCATCTTCACTGGAGTTAGAAAAACACAGGTGTATAAAAGAAAGAAACTAGTCTACATCTTCTTGTTAAATAAATTTTCCGGTCTATTGTTTATCCAGTATAACTCAAAAATGAGTTCCCGACATGACGGAATAGAAAATTACCTAGGTCTCCTACTGAAATCTACTAGGTGTGACGTCACTGTCTTCATTATCCTACCCTGATATAACTTTTTATTCGTTTCATAGGTAAAGTTTTACCTCTACCTTGAATAGTTTTTCCCAAATTTAAATTCCCAGTTTTACAAAATTATTTGACTTGAAAGAAACCCAAAAATCCAACCCATATATTTTTCCGCTGTTTTAGACCAGTTCACCTGTAGACCATGTAAGCTATAACATGACGATTATTAATTCAGTAGTTTTCTTGATAAAGATTGGTTAAAACATTTAACTGACTATACCGCAACCCTATCTTTCAAAATTGAGTTACGATATTAGGAGATACGGCAACAAACAAAACAAATATAGACCAATTGAAAATTTTAATTAAAGGTATACCATTGAAACACCCTCTCGAGTGGAGAAGAAAAATTTTCCCAATTTACTCCTCAGCCTTCTTCTCAATGACTGGGGAGTTTAAAATCCAGCTAAAAACACTCATTCCATAAAAAAAAACATTTTATAAAATAATCTATAATATAATGATACAAACAGCGAAAAAATTAATTCGCCCTCGTCTTACAAAAAAACAACAAAAGAAAAAGAAAACGCGACGATTCCACTTGGCGAATTATTATTGGTCTATTGTTTTATAACATTCCTTATACATCAGAAGATGCATATAACAAACACAGATCCATTTTGCTATACCATATAGCCATATCAAAGTTACGTTAAAAGAAAATTCTAGGACGCTTTAATTCAAAAATACTTCCCTCTCACATATTTACTCAACAGATAGTAATAGACTTTTGTCATTTATAAAAATATCTCAAAAATTACTAAACAATTTTATAACAAATTGTTCTTAAAAACTTTCAACTTGATGTGTCAGTCATTTACAACTCAATACAAACAATACAACACCTGAAAATAAAAATAAAAATATTAATTAAGTAAAATTTTTGAGGGAAGTCTCCAGGGAATCGTAGACCTCTACAGTTGTTGAATGTCATGGTCTTCACCTATAAAAGAAAACGAAGTTATAACACTAATTTTATACATGGTTTTAACAAATATAATAAAACTTTTTCTTTAAAACATCATTCAATGAATTTATTATGCTTTTGACATAGTGTTTAGACACTATTATTTTTCTTTTCATTAAAATCGGTCTCGTAGTTATTAAAAATTAAAACAAGTTTGTACAAATTTTAAATGAGTGCTCATAAATTACGAGGATTAGATGATAATTAAAAACTTTTTAGGCGAATAAAACAATAAAACCTCTACAAATGCAAAATTTTAAAAAGTTAAAATGCTAAGGCATTACTTAATTAATTTATGTTATATATGTCTATGTAATGATAGACAGGCTTGCTTTTGCAATGCAAGAAAAAAATATATTTAGTGTCAAAATTGCAAATATTGAAACAAAAAAAAACTTAAAAACTCAAGACAAAGATTGTCCTTTTTGACATCGACGATCTAATCTAAAAACTCAAGAGAGAGATTGTCCCTTTTGACTTTCAGATTGATCCAGGATCTATATTAATATTTTTGTATAGGTTTTTCAATACGTGTGTAGCTTGAGCTATTACGAAAAAAAATTAAACTTTTTGGCAAAGAATGGGTAGGGGATGAAATGTCAACTACCTCTGATTCAGAAAAATGAATCGTTTATTTAAACAACTACACTTTCCATTCCATTCCAATGGAAAGTGTCGAAATGGATGCAATAAGAAGATTAATGAGAATATCCAGAACTGATCATACAAGAAATGAGATCATAAAAGAAAGAATGGGAATCGAGGAAAGCATAACTGATGACATCACTAAAAGGCAACTGATATGGTATGCCCATGTACAACGGATGAACGACGAAAGATTACCAAAACAGGTCCTAGAATGGCAACCAATAGGGCGCAGAAAAAGAGGGCGTCCTAAACTGGAATGGCAACAGTCAATCCAAAGATCAATGAGTCAACAAAAAAACCTGACGGAAGATGACTGTCATGATCGAAGGAGGTGGAGAATAGGCGTCCGACAACGTAAAAAAACCGTTCTAAACCGACATAGTAGTAGTAAACATCTACTGTATAGAGTAAGTCCAACTACAGCAAAATAGTAATAACACATTTAAAAAAAAACAGTCTTTTTGAAAAAAAAAGAAGTAAGCTCTGAAGATAATTGCATAAATTTTTTTTTTTTTTATTAAACAGGATAATAAGATTACAGTAAGTTAGCAAAGAAACAAATGTACTAAATCTTTTGGTTACCAAGATATTTACGCACGCAAGTTATTATCTCTGTGTGCAAATAACTTAAAACTTTTGAGATTCAGTGCTATTTACGTATGCTAAGAATATCCTGGATGTATGTATCTATCCAACATTTTCTTGGAACACAAAGAAAAAAACGAATGAATACTAAAAAAAGAAAGAAAACTTAAATTCGTTGGACACTAACACAAGGTGCGGTCAAAACTGTGAAGTAATTCGATTAACTGTGCAGAGAAAACTTAACTGAAAAATTATAGAACTTTATGCATATAATAGCTTAGCTAAGAAGGCATTGTGTTATTAGTACTTTTCAAAAAGAAACATACAGTAAAAAGTACGGAGTAGGCCTTGATAGCCCGCGATAGAAAAACGATAAATGCAATGGACTGTATAAATTAATTAATGAAAACGCGAGCAAACATAAATATATTGATATGAAATTACGAAATAATCAAAACGTCCATAGGTAAAATATTTGTGCCACACAACGGTAATCAGATACAAATGCACTCACCAGTTTTGCAGCCACTTTCTCCACTCCAAAGGGGCCCCTGATTGGATCTAATGATGTCACCACGTAGCTGAAGGGCTGAAGTTTCTAGTTCTATGCTTCAGTACACAAAAATCGAGCACTTTCAGGTGTAGATATTTGAAATAGTTGGAGAACGAAATTAACACGCCATTTTCTCGAGGCGGTCGACAAGGATCTCACTGGTTGTTGGTGCGCATGTCCAAATACGCGAAATGCGCAACACGCACCTGACCGTCCCCGCCGGGATACAGTTCGATGACCCGACCGACCGGCCATTTCAAAGGCGATTGAATGTGATCACTTGTTATGATAACCAAATCATTTAATTTGATATTTGGGGACGAATCAGCCCACTTGTGTCGCTGTTGTAGCGTATGCAAATACTCTATAGAATACCGTTTCCAAAAATCATTATGTAGTTTTTGGATTAGTTGCCATCTCGAGAGCCGATTTAGGGGAACCTCGGACAAATCTGACTCCGGAATTTCTGAGTTAAGGGGTTCAAGTGTCAAAAAATGCCCAGGGGTAAGAGGTTGAAGATCGTGTGGGTCTGAAGAGGCAGGAGATAAAGGGCGACTATTAAGTACGGCTTCTATGCGACAGGTAAGGGTGGACATCTCCATGATAGACAACTTCTGGTCGCCGACAACTCGTACAAAGTGAGTTTTAAAACTTTTGACGCCAGCTTCTGCCAGGCCATTGAAATGTGGACTGAGAGGAGGTCCTAAATGCCAACGAATAGAAAGTCTGGTGGCAGCACTTCTTGCGTAATCCAGTAGTTGGTTACGAAACCCTATAAAATTACTGCCTTGATCTGACCAGCATTGCGTCACGCTTCCGCGTCTGGAAATGAATCGATGGAATGCACCTACGAACCCTTCGGTGGACAGTTCCATGGTTAATTCCAAATGCACGCAATGTGTGGCCGTACAGACAAACACACAGACATACGATTTGAAAGCTTTACAACCACGGTAACGATGAGGAATCACAAAGAAAGGTCCACAAAAGTCGATAGCTACACTCGAAAAAGGTTTAAGTTGATCGATTCGATGAGCGGGAAGTGAACTCATTATGGGCGGTCTATAGGGTTTAGGGTTGATTCTAAAACATTGCAAGCACTTGGATATGGTTCTTTGAATTGCCCGTCTGACAGATAATATCCAAAATTGCTGTAAAAGCAGATTATGTAATGTTTTAAACCCAGGATGAAGATATTGTCGATGAGCGGACTCGATAAGAAGAGTAGTTAAACGATGGTCACTCGAAAGTAAGACGGGGTGTTTTGCAGAATAAGACAAAAGGTCAGATTTTTGTAATCTGCCACCGACTCTAATGATATTATTCTCATCAAGAAAAGGTGAAAGTTTTCGCAAAGGTTTCGGTATTGGTTTATCCTTAGATAACGCGGAAAAAAGCTCAGAAAAACAAGAACCTTGAACGCGTTTGATAAGAAGGTGTAACGCACTTTGCATCTCACCGGTGGTAGGAAAAACAATTTTCTCAAAAATGACTTTTTGGTCCGGCGGCTTAGTGGGTTTTTGATAGGAATGGTTTTGAAAAAGGTTAACTATTCGAAGGACATAACAAATGATACGTTGAATTTTTGATATAGATGAATATTTGATAAGAAGCTGATCTAAGAAGTTGACATCAATTATCGCATTGCAACAGACTTTTGGCTTTTCCTCCAGATTAATATCTCCGAAATCAATCGGCATTTTTGATTTATGAAAATCGGGCCATTCGTTTTCGGGAGACCACAAAAACCACGGTGCGTTCCACCACATGTCATGTGACATGAGCTGTGAAGGGGTGGCCCCTCGTGACGCAATATCGGCTGCATTCAAAGCAGAAGGAATGTAGCGCCACGAGTTTGAGGGAATGATTTCTTGGATTCTACTTACTCGATTTCCAACAAAGGTTTGCCAGCGATTAGGAGGGGATGAAAGCCAGTGCAATACGACTTGCGAATCGCAGAAAGTAACGATATTTGTAAAAGTTATTTTTCCTTCATAGCTAGATAAAACGAAGTCAATTAATTCGCTTAAAAGAAATGCGCCTAGGAGTTCTAGCCTAGCCAAAGTTTGTGACTTTATAGGCGCGACCCTAGATTTTGCAGATATGAGAGAAACAGATATATTGTTTTCCTCTTCTACACGAAAATATACGACGCCATTTTCCGGAAAACATCTACATGGAGTGGTTCGAGGGCCATGCGATCAACACAGCAAGAGTCAAACCAAAACTATGGCTACGATACATGGATGACACATTTATTATATGGCCGGAAAATGATGACGAACTACAAAATTTTCTACACCATTTAAACGGTATTCGACCAACAATCAAGTGCACCATGGAAATTGAAAAAGATTCGGCCTTACCTTTTTTGGATGTTCTTGTCAAACGATTAGACAGAAACATTCAAACCACTGTATATAGGAAACCTACACACACGGGACAGTACCTAAATTTTAAGTCTAATCATTCTGTTGCAACAAAACAAGGAGTTATAAGAAGTTTGTATTTAAGAGCCGTAAATATTTGTAGTAATAATGAAGAATTAACCACAGAAATTAACAACATTAAAAAGGACTTACAACAGAATGGTTATTCCGAGAAATTAATAAACTCAACGATATTTAAAATTAAAAACAAACTAAATGTACCAA
Source organism: Aspidapion aeneum (assembly GCA_963576565.1). Classification (NCBI taxonomy): domain Eukaryota; kingdom Metazoa; phylum Arthropoda; class Insecta; order Coleoptera; family Brentidae; genus Aspidapion; species Aspidapion aeneum. The sequence goes on along the minus strand of OY755048.1, from coordinate 1,301,080 downwards.
ATTCTCAAAATAATAATCCGTTAGGTGTTATTAACATTCCATATGTTCAAGGGATTTCAGAAAACATAAGACGAATAGCTAAACACTATAATATAAAAACAGTATTTTCTTCGCGAAATACGATAAGAAGTTTTGTAACTAAAACAAAACCAGACAATCCCTCAAATAATAAGGAATGTATTTACCAAATCCCGTGTGAGTGTGGTAAATCATATGTAGGTGAAACGAAACGCCCTCTTCGGGTTAGAGTAAATGAACATCTAAAAAGTACCCAATTAGGGGATATTGAAAAATCCGGTTTAGCAGATCATGCTTGGTCAAATGATCACAGGATTCAGTGGTCAGAAGCTAAAGATTTACATAAGGAGTCGCATTGGCGAAAACGAAAGTTTATTGAAGCTGGGTATATAATTCAGAATAAAGAAGTTTTCAGTCAACCAAGCACAGACATACCAAACATATGGAAACCACTCCTTAAGGAAAACAGGCGTCTTAGGATTAAAAAAAGGGGGCGGGCCGTCACACCTGACTGCACACCAAGTAGTATAAGTAGTAGCCTAGAGACTAGATTGTTTAGTTCACACTTGATAACGGTTAGAGATACTTACTAACCGAAACGTCGTGTTTTAAAATAAATAAAGACAATGGAAGTCCGAAATTTTATTTTTTTTACACAATCATTGTCTACGAGTTTCAAACAAAGATCTGTTTGATGTCAGCAATGTAGGCAATAGGATTAAGACGAAACGTAAGGAGTAAAGAAGCAATATCCTTTTGAAGTTTCGGTCCAGATAACAATATGTCATTGAGACTAATATTTTTTGGGGTGACTGCCGAACAATCCCAGACTACCCTTAATTTTGTACTTAAGCTTTCCGGCTTTAGTACGCAATGATATGCTAAAAAACACGATACGTCGACCTTTGGTTGACTAGATAAAACTAAACTCATATGATTAGAATCGATATAGTCTTGCATGAAACTGGAATAGGCAGTGTACAGATTAGGATTTTTGATTAATCTATTTTCTAGAAGTAAAAATCTACGATAAGCTTGCGGATAAGTATTTCCTAGGCCAGGGTTTATTTTATCTTTAAACGGAAGATCTACCATGAATCTACCGCTCGGTTGCCGTAATACACTAGCAGTAAAAATTGATTCTGCTTGTTTTTCTTCCTTTGATAAGATTTGTTTGTTAGGCAAATGTTCGATTTCCCAAAACCTAGGGAGAATGACCTCTAAAGGAGGTGAATGACTCGTTAAAAAACAACTGGTTCGTTCCGTAAGACTACCCACTTCGTCAACCTTTCCCATGACGACCCAACCAAAGATAGTTTCAAGGGCTGAAGGTTGCCCTATTTGTCCAAGAACCCTGCCCTCCTTGAATATCTGTGCGAATAGCTCGCAACCAATAACTAGGTCCACAGGTCTAGATTTGAAATAAGATGGGTCGGCAAGTTTAAGGTTTTCCAAGTGTTTCCACTGATTATCGTTCAAAGTGAATGTAGGCATATTGGAACATAATTGTGGAACGACAATTGCTTCGAAATTAAGTAAAGGAGTGACCTGTCCTTGTGGCTTAATGTGACATTGAACGAGCCCTTTGGAAGTAAAAGAAGACATCTGATTTAATCCGAATATTTCAGTGGTGTAACTTCGCCTAGGAAGATTAAGACGCAGAATACACTTTTCACTGATGAATCCTGTCTGTGATCCAGAATCAAGCAGTGCCCTTACAGGTTGAAAATTTCCGCAACCGTCCATAACATCTATTATGGCGGTGCATAAAAGAAAGGTACCTGAAGGTCCTGAGGCATTTAATGACACATGAAGATTATTGACTGGTGGTGTGTGAATGACAGGACTAGTATCTTGGCTTCCAGACTCTTGATTAGTTTCTAAGATATGAGTTAAAGTGTGGTGCCTTTTACTATTGCAAGTCCTGCATGAATATTTGGATTTGCACGTATCTACACCATGCAAGGGATGAAAACACGCTAGACATAATTTTTTCTGCTTGACGAAAGATAGGCGATCGATAGGTGAGAGATCAAGAAATGTTTGACATTTCGAAAGCACGTGACCTTGATTACACCGGAAACATTTTATTCCCGTACTTGAATTAGTTGAGGTGCCAGCCAGTCCTATAAAAGGCGAATTGGATGATTTATAGGTAGGCTTTTGCCCAAACTGATTTCGCATAGAATTTGAATTTTGATAGGTAGGCTTTTGCCCAGACTGATTTTGCATAGAATTTGATTTTTGATAGATAGGCACCTTTTTGGGTGCTGTTGATTGAGGAAGTGATTCCAAAACTTTACATCTTTTTTCTAGAAATTGAAAAAGTGACTGAAAAGTGGGAATTTCGGTATTAGTATTGGCGTGACTCATTTCGAAATTTGAACGCGTCGGAATATCCAATTTTTCTAACAAAATGAAAAAAATAATAAAGTCCCAACTGTCAACGTCAAAGCTAAGTGATTTTAAAATTTCTAGGGATTCAGAAAAGGTGTCAATTAAATTACGCAATTCTTTAGCTGACTCGTTTTTTAAGGTGGAGTTCATAATTGAGCTTAAAGCATCATTTGCGAGATCTCGCTTGTTTTGATATCTATTGACTAATTTGTCATAAGCAATTTTATAATTTTGATCAGATAAGCTAATCCCTGATATCAATTTTAAAGGCTCATCCTCGAGATATGAAAATAAATATTGAAGTTTTCGAACGTTACTTAGACTTTGATTTTGATCTATAATGTTATTAAAAAGATCGAAAAAGCTTGGCCATAATTTTTTATCACCTCGAAATATGGGAATACCTAACTCTTTGAGTTTTGCAGTTTCGTTTTGTCGAACATATGATCCCGAAAAGGATGGGGCCTCAACCGGAAATATTTTAGAGTAAACGCCCTTACACGCATAAAAATATTTACGAGCATCTGAAAGGATCGCATCCTGCGTTTTAAACTCCTCGTCGTCCGCGTCGTCTATCAACATAATGACGTCATTATGCGCCAGCATGCATTTATCGAAGGTTTCATCCAAATCGGAATACCTCACTTGAAACTCGTTTCTCGCTTTTTCATCCTTTGCCGCGGTCTGTGAAAACACATAACACTCGGTGATCGCAGATAAAAAACCCTTGCGTTTTTGTACGGCTTTTTTGACAGACATGATTTTACCTTTGAAATGACGAAATTGTCGGTAAATATACAATTAACGCTAAATTAATGCTTTTGAAATAGAAAAATGACGAATTGTCGAAAATATGCACTAATTTATCGCAATTGATGAAAATTATTTTAAATATCGAAATGATATGGAACACATATAATCACAGAAATGTCGGTAAATATACAATTAACGCTAAATGAATGCTTCTGAAATAGAAAAATGACGAATTGTCGAAAATATGCACTAATTTATCGCAATTGATGAAAATTGTTTTAAATATCGAAATGATATGGTACGCACACTGAACGTTTGTTTTGTTTGTTTTGATTCCTTCTCGGTTTTGTTTATACCACGCGCTGCTATGGTAACGGGTCTACCGTTACCATAGCAGCGGACCAAAAACAAGTACTGCGCCGACACCTTTCTCTAGTTTCAATACGATGCGAAAATTCAAGGCCGCCTTGTTTTTCGGCATGAAAGTAGTGGCCGACCTATTAATACCGTCGTATGGATTTAATTTAAAATAATTCGGCTCGCAAGGAACACTTATGATAGCCCGCGATAGAAAAACGATAAATGCAATGGACTGTATAAATTAATTAATGAAAACGCGAGCAAACATAAATATATTGATATGAAATTACGAAATAATCAAAACGTCCTTAGGTAAAATATTTGTGCCACACAACGGTAATCAGATACAAATGCACTCACCAGTTTTGCAGCCACTTTCTCCACTCCAAAGGGGCCCCTGATTGGATCTAATGATGTCACCACGTAGCTGAAGGGCTGAAGTTTCTAGTTCTATGCTTCAGTACACAAAAATCGAGCACTTTCAGGTGTAGATATTTGAAATAGTTGGAGAACGAAATTAACACGCCATTTTCTCGAGGCGGTCGACAAGGATCTCACTGGTTGTTGGTGCGCATGTCCAAATACGCGAAATGCGCTTTGTCCTTCATACAATTGTGTGGTTTTAAAAATATATATAAACAACTGCGAAATTTAGCGGGAGCTAACAGGCCTGGCAAATAGACCTTTCTTTTGGGCTACTTTTTGTTAGCAGTTGATAAAGATTACTATGATCAAAAAAAATTACATTAACAGATAAAACAAATCAAAATTATCGAACGAACATTTTCACATATCTTTTAAATCTTAACATGAACAAAAAAAAATACTAACCAATAGGTTTAAGTTTTAGTAATTATCTTAAACAAAAATGAAGGTTTAAAAGCTCAAATAACACGTTTCAGGTTGACAAAAATAGACACAAAAGGTCTTAATGACTTCATGGTATAATTTATAAAAATGAAATATAGTTTTATATTCATTGATTTTTAAAAAAAATGATAGATAGAAATTTATGTAAGCTGTTTTCAGTACCTCACTGTACACGCGGGTCTATTGTGTACCACTGTAATTACTAATTTTTTAACGTTTTACACGACGTGGAGAAACTGATTGTTTTGCCAATATACTTATATATTAACTTAGTAGCAAAATTTTAAGAAGAAGAATGATCTAGATCTTACGAAAATGTACTGGTCAACTGTAAAAAATTTTATGAAAAACTTTATATCATATAGATATGAAAATACCAATTTTTTTTAATTTGTAAATATAAATCCTATATATTTTTTAATTTAACGCACAAAAATCGTCACATATGATGTGATTACGAGAATATTAGGAATTATGTACATAAGCCATTGTTGTCTAGAGTTAGCTGGACAACTCAAAAATAACCGACCGACCTTAATGAAATTTAAATCAAGGAACTGCATTTCTCACTATAGATCTTTGTTTGAAAAATATAAATTTAATAGTACCCGTTGTAACGTGTCATTTTTACGTTTAAGACAACGTTACATATTTGATTATTTAGGTAAATAATCAAGGCTCTTTGATTCGTCTTTCTGTACACAAAGTAAGGGTATTTTATAGAGCTAGGTTTGGAGGTTATATAGTGTCTAGGAAATTACCTTAAAAGGAGGCATTCCATCGAATTACTGTGGACACTACGCACATCGCATTATCTGGATATCGTAATTGGAATTTAAGATCACAGGCTTCGGGAAAATCACATAAAAATTTTGATTGTTTTGTTTTTATCTGTGGAATTTTGTGATTCTCTTGTCGTCATGAAAGTTAAACAGCTGTTATGCTGGGGAATGGCGGCGTTGCCGCATCACAAACGGATTCAGTAACAGGAAGGAAACATTTAGATGAACATTTCATTCCCTTACGTTTATTTTCGAGGATATTGGGACAATCCGAACCTCATAGCTAGTTGTGACAGCACGAAAACATATTTAGGTCCACGGTTTGACCAGTAACAACCGAGGCTCCGACCACTTTGATATCTTTATTAATTTGATAGGGAGAGGATGGAATAAATACGAGTCGTGCACTTTTGTAAATCGGAGATAAACGAGGGATAGAGAGAGATAGAGACTAAAAGAATAAACGAAATGGTGTGAGTTAACATCTGAACACTCTTGTGCCGAGCTTCTTAGCAGTAGTTCAGTGTGTATTTTTAGGTTCAGGTTCAGAAACAACTTTATTAATGTAGAAATGTTTTACAAAAATGGCGTCAAACCATATGAATCTTAGAGAAAACATTTATAAAGAGCAAAGGAAACTTTTGACGAAAACTGTAAATAAAATACAACTAAATTCTACACTTAGTATAGCTTTACTCATATGGGAATTGGTTGAATGTTCAAATATTCCTGGGGTTGATACATGCTCGAATCTCCAGTGATTGAATTTACAATTGATGGTTTCAATGCTGAGCTTCTTATAGTCCGTCTGGTTATTTTCCTCTTACTTGATATGTTGGCGGGGGTCCGGTAGGCAAATGTTCGGTCAAATGTATGGAGGGTGTCTCGACGTCCTTGTTATAAAAATTTCAACCGTGGAAATAGATCCGACAACACCTCAAGGTGCGTTTTACGTACTTCCTATCCCCTTGGTCGGTGCTGCCCCCTATAGACCTGTATAGAACTATTGCTGTACCTCATTGGTTAGTTTGAAAATCGCGGGTTTTTCTGGTTGGTTGGTATTGCGTTTTACTGTCCCCACTCCCCACCAAATTTACAAAACGGTTTCCGGCCACCTCGGTTTTTGTGTTCTGCTTGGTCTCTTTGCTAACAAATTTTGGCTGGGTCGACAACAGTTTCTGGGATCGCCATTGTTTTTGTGTAGTGGCACTGCAAAAACTGCAGGTTCTGTCCCAGAGACTGTAAAGAGTGAGTCCGTCGTGAGGCGTATCTCGTGGACGGCTCATATCCTCTACATAGAGGGATTTAAGTCGGCCTACGCCATTTGCACGGAAAGAGCATTGGTAAGTTCGATTTTATTTTTTCATTTTTTTTTATTATTTGAGGACTCTTCAAGATAATAATTGCCTCCCAAATTGTAGTTATTTTTCGTGTGAAATGTACTTTTTTTGACAACAGACGTGGGGAATTTTTGGCGTTTTTATATTTTTCTTTTAACCACGTGTTGGATAAAAACTATATATTGTTTTTCTCCTTTGTCTACAGCCCTGTCCATTCCATCGGCAGCGGTGCTGGACGCTGGTGGGAAGCCGGACGAGCCAGTTCTAACCCTGGGAAAGGTACGTAGGGTTATTTTAGTTCATCTGTTTAAATCTGCTGTATTTTATTGAGTCGACATGGGGTTCTCCAGGAAACTGAAACATTTCATTTTCCACAGGGTTTTACGCTCGGGGCAAGGAACCATCAACACTTGAGACCATGTGCTGCCCTAGCGTGATGTGCTAAGCGGCAGTAGGGGAGGCGCGGGCAAGCCGGAACAGCAGTAGCAGGAGTATGTCGGGAAACCTACAACACTTCCAGGTTTACCAAATAAACACCAATAATTATTAAATAATTCAAGGACCAAGGTAGGAGCAAGCTTCGGACATAGTCTTTCACATAAATCTTCAATATAATTTAGACATAATCTTTTCATATAAATTTTTAATATAATTTAGACGTAATCTTTTCATATATAATTCTTCACAGTATAATTTCAACATTGCTTGTAAACGCAAGGTAACGGTATGACGTCATAACCACAATTTTGCGGCATATTTACTAAATTGACTTGTTTTCCTTCATTTCATTTATTTAAGACAATTTCTCCTGTGAAATTTGGAGTGCCTTGCTATTTTGGCCCTAACTGATTTGGTATTTTCTTTCCTCAGATCTAATTATACAAGATGAACTAAATCTTTGTGTTATTTGTACAACCCGATGACCAACTTTGCGGAGACAAAAGAGAGATGAGGTTATATGTTTTAGCGGTTTCGTTACACATGTTTACCTCATGGGGTGGATCTCGGACTGGGTTGCTGTCTGTCTCATTCTACCCAATGTAGAATGATGACAGCAGATATTTGGTCTAGATCTCCCCTATGATGGAACGATTTTGGAAGTATATATTTTTTTTAACATTCATATAATTGAGTCCTACGCTACTGACTCAGATGTAGGTACACTATGACCTGTTAAAGGAGTCCGTCTACCTGTAAAGTGCTTCTAGTTTTGTCATCATAATTCAATCTTTTAGAATTTTATTCTGTCTATTAGTCAGTTTTTTTGGGTTTTTAATTACACAAATACTCTGGAAGCCTCGGAAGTAAGTAGAATTTCATTGTTTGGCTGCAACGTTTGGGTTGAACTGTATTTTATTTAAGATCTTCTTTGTAAAACATTGGTATTAAATAATGTGGCGCACTTAAAATTTTCTTATTTCTGAACCCCCCCTTCTCCACTGTATAAAAGTTACCGGGCATATCAATGTTTTACCTAGCTGGAAAATACAGTTCTGCTTCCAGATATTTGTTTAATTATTCAGTGGGTTTCAGTGTCACAAAATGGCGGCGACGTCTTTAAGCTGCCACAAATGTCACACAACTTTTTTTTAAGGCCACAAATTGGCGCCCAAATTTTTTTTTAACTTTTTTTAAGGCCACAAATTGGCGCCCTACGTGTGTTTTGGCTAGTTTTTTTAACATCTGATGTAATTTTTTTTTTGGTTTTTTTTGAATTTGGAAAGACAAATGTTTTTTTTAAATTTTTTTTTGAGAAAATTTTTTTGTGGTACAGCCAAAGCCAGGTTAGAGGCTTTCAGTGGCTGTAGGTGGTTTTGACACTCAATCATTTTTTTTTCATAAAAAACAAGATCATTGGTTTTTGGAAATAACATTTTTTTAAATATTTTTTTAGTAATATTTGAACGTTGATTTGGAACTCGGTTTGTTGTTTTAGTAATCCTCTTAGTTTTTTATTAGCTTATCTTCACAAGTTTTTTAGATTCATTTTTATTTATTAAGGAAGAATAAGTGGATAAAAAAACATAGGAGTTTTTATTCAACAGCGTCCGAATCATGTTCTTAATTCTTTAAAGTTTTTGTAGGAAAAACACATTTTAATTTTTTTAAGAAAAATAAATACAACAATGTAAATTTACTTCAATTTTTTTTGTTGATTTATAGGTGGATGGACCTCCAGACATAGTCTTTTTAGGTTTAAATATATGCCAGAAGTAGTGTGCTTTTTTCTAACAATTTTTTTTTTGCAGGTTGCCTACTACTAATATGTTATTATTTCCTGCTTGTGATAAGATAGAAATTGTTTCACCGATTATTTTTTAGTGCAGTCAATTTATTTAGGTCAACAAGTTTTTTTGGTCATTTTAATTTTTTTGTGGGATATCACCGCTTGGAAATTGGAATATTTTTACAGGGTTTCACACAAATTTTTCTTGGCTGAGTTGTTTTGGAGTAAATATAGCTTGACAGATGGTAGCTTTGTTTAGTTGAAAGTATTGATTGGTAATGAAAGAAAGGGAAAATGAATTTATTTTGCTTTGTCATTTTCTTTTCTTGTTTTTTTTGGAGGTAACTGTTGATGACAATTAAGAACTTACATCACTCAGTTACATCGGGTCAGAGGAGGGTACTACTACTACTAGTGTCGGCTCGGGAGGTTAGGAAACACAAGGCTAAAACCCCTAGAGTGACACCTTGGCTGAAGATCAATGCCAGAGGTCCAGTTAACATTTTTTTTTGGGGTATTTTTTTTGGAGCAGTTTTTTTTAGGTCTTTGGTTGCCAGTTTAGTTGTCTAGTTGTGTTTTTGTGACTGGTCAATTTTTTTTTGGTAGAAAATACAGCGTTGGGCTTTGGAGTGCATTTTTAAAAAAATGACCTACGGGTATTTCTATCAATTAAAGTTTTCTGGTACACATTTATTTTTTTTCTGTATTTTTTTCTGCGTTCAGGTCATAGCTTGGTCATGGCCATTGGAGAGCAAACATTTATGTTTGAGCCCTGAGAAGTTTTGCCTGCTCCAGATTGAATACAGAGAAAATGAATTTGAAGCCCAACTAGATATAATACCACAAAAGAAATGTTTAACTGAGACAGATATAGATATAAGTTTTTTTTGATTTTTTTTAGTTCATTTGTAGAGTTCATTTGTAAAGTTCAGTAATTTTTTTTAAGTAATGTCATTTTGAGTCAGTGAATTTAAGAGAGACTTTCAACTAAATATAAATGCTAGTCGGTGGTAATTGGTAAAAATATTTCCAAATTTTACTTTTTTTTAAATAATTTAATTTTTCGGAAAAAATTATTTCCTTTCTGTTAACATAACTTCTCGAATTCTTGTTTTGGTCAAAACGGTTTGTATAGGGGTCGTAGTTTTAAAGGGTGACCAGACAGGTTATATTTTTTTAGGGGACCAAACGGGAACTTCTTGAGTTACAAAAAGGTGAACTTTTTTTGTCTTAGTTGATCAGGCAGGAATAAATAAATCTTTTTACTTCCAAAACATAATTTTAAATAACAAGATTTATTGGTTAAGTGTTTGGGTCTTATAGTAAAAAACGTTTTGTTTTTGGAGGGGACTGGTATGATATGAAATTATTTTAATTTCATGCCAAATGTTGTTTGACGGCAGATATGCTAGTCTTCAATTTTTTTTGTTAGTTTGCAGTTCAGGACAGTGACGTGTACTTAAAGGGGCCTTACATCTGCGCCCATTGTAAAGCAACTTCCAACATACTTGCTTAGCTTTTCACTTAATCTTCGTTTTGTTGCTTCTGAAATTAAAGCGTTATGTTGGATGACGATGGATGGTGTTAGACTAAGAAAGTACCTAGGTATTTAGGGATGAAAACTTGGAAGTTGTGGACAATCGGAAAATATTTTTTTTTTATTTCATTTTTTTTTAATTTTAAAATAGTTTCATACTGGTGACCTCAAATAATGAAGCAAATTTTTAAATTACAATACACTTTTGTGGAATAAATGGGAAAGTGTTCAGGTTAAACAATAAATTTAAGATGATTGATTTTTAAAAAAAAAGATTTCAACCTAAGAATAAATTTAAAAACAATAGGTTTTCTTTGATGTGACTAAACAATGATGAGGGCATCTATTTTTTTTCAGGGTGTAAAGGAGCTAGCTACCTTTTATATTGCAATAATTAGGGTTTTATTTCTCCCGCGAGCTGGGTGGAAATGAAAGAAATGTTTGGTTTGGAGTGTGGAAATCGAGGAACGAGGACTTCCTGCTAATCTTTTTAGGATTTCGCAACTTCGGTTTTCGCTAAATTAAAATACATCCAAATTTGGCCTACAGGCTGAATCTCACATCTTCCAGGACCTTGCAGATTCGCGGAGAAAGACAATTTTTGTGATCTGTTTAGTTATGATAGGAATTAATAGTAACATGCACATGAGGGAACTAGATATATTTAGGTTAAAAAGTAGTAAGAACACTGATCTGAACAGTTTTCCATAATAGTGTCCTATTTTCACAGGGTGCTTCAAAATATCTTCACCCTTTCTTTGAAATAAGATATTGTTTCGCCTGTGGGTGTTTGACCGTTTAAAAAATATATAGGGTACAGATGGGATTGGAATGGAAATCACAAGTTTTTGGGTTTTATTGACATTATACTTAGGGAATAGGGGAAATGTCTAATAAAAAGTTTTTTTGGTTTTAGGCCGAGTTTTGTTGAGATAACAAAAGTTTAATTGGGGCCGGGAGTTTTATTATGCTCTTTTAAAATTAATGTAATAGTTTTTGGTTCTTGATTTTGTTCTCTGGTTTTTACGCAGGATTATTCCCAACTGTTTCATTTCTAAATATCATTTGTAGGTGATGGGGTCTCATTAGCCCTTGGACATTTGGTAGATTTGCTTTGACTGATAGTTGTGGAGTGGGCCCAACTTAATTTTATATCTCGTAAACACCAGGAATAGGGATCTGAGAATGCATTAGGCAGTAAATTTTTTTTTGATTAGATGTTGTGTGTAAAGATACTTGAGTAGGCAGATTTAGTTTTACAACGTTCTTATAGGTGAACCTTGAAATTGTTTTCATATTTGTTTTTTGAAAGTACACACAAGATAATTCTTTACGGAGTTGAGTGCAAAGGTTCTTCACATTATAGTGGTACAGTAAATAGGTACTCACGTTGTTTATTTCCTTTAGTGATAATTTTGAACAAATATACTAACATCGTTTGTTTTTTTTGAACATAAATATTTTTTTAAACTTTTCCTAAACTGATTGGTTTTTTGCAATTACGATTTTTATACCTTATGATTCTTAAGTAAATCTAATTTTCAACATTTTTTTTGTATAGTAAATTAATTTTTCTAGCTCATTTACTTTCCACATTGCCACAGTTTTGGGAGAGAAAAGGGAATTGACAACTGTTTGTTTTTAAAGGAAAAGAACAAAAACTGTTGCATGACAACTCGAATAAGATTTTTCTGGTGTTGATTTTATAAAAAAAAAATTTTAAGGTTCACTAATAGGAGCTGCAACCCCACTTAAACATTTTGCTTTTTTTTTTGAAAATATTTTTTTAAATATTTTTTCTTTTTAATATTTTTTTTTAAGGAAGGAAACTTGATTTTCTTGTTGAAAATTTTTTTTTGGTGCATTGTAGTACCTTGTCCCTACAATGATTTTACCAGTTTATTTAAATATTTTTTTTTGTGAATTAAAATATAATTTCATTTCGAAACCTCGCGTTTTAACAACCTATCATCATTTGTTTTAATTTTTTTTCTCCCTACTCCAAACCACCTATTAGGGTAGAGTAATATTTTGAACATTGTAGTGAGCCACTATTTAATTTTTTTTATTATTGGGCTACTGTGGTCGCCACCAAAAAATTTTTTAAAAAATTTTTTGCGCACCTTTCGGTACGATCCTAGGGTCTTTTTGACCATGACCATGGTTTGCATCAATTTAGTTTAAGTTTTGGGAATTTCATTTTAATGAAGATTAGAGAGTTGCAGTCCTACCAAGACGTTATTTCTGTAAATTTTTTTAATAACATCGGTAATTTTTTTTTTAATTTTTTTTTAATTACACACAACATCCTTACTAGTCTAATTCGACGCAATTTCAGCGAGCGGATCTTTTTTTAATTGAGCATATTTTACGATTTCTATAACATGAACATCTGTTCCGATGTTTATTGCGTTCACTTATATATTAAGGGATGATGTGACATTAAGCAATGCATGTTTCGTGTAAACTCAGAGTAGGTAAGCAGGTTAAAGTGGGTTTTGATTTTTTCTTTTTAGAAAAATCATTGTATACGGCGATTTGGGTTTTTTTTGAGGAGTTTATTAGTGGAGCCGTTCTGCAATAGCAGGAGTATACCCTAGCTTTAACTGTGTACAACAGCTTTGGGATTTTTTGTTATAGGTAGTCTGTTGTACGTTCCATTTAGGGATAAATTTACCTATTCGGTTGCTGAGATAAACAAACATCACTTAACTTTAATTTTAATCCATTTCAGCTAGGATAAGCGCAATTATTTTTTTTTTGTTTTACTCACGCAGGAGTGGAACATAAGACCTAAACACTGCCAAAACTCTTGTCTCTCTTTTATTTTTTTTTTAACTTTTTTTTATGGCTACTTGTTAATTCTAATTTAGGATTTAAGTAGTTATTTCTCTCTGCAGGGTTGGACGTCATAGTTGGTTGTACAAATACTTAACATAAATTATGATTACATTTTTAAATGCAAATAAATTTTATTTTCTTACTGCTCTGGTGTTTTTCGGTTTTGTTCGCGTCTGCCCGTATTTAAGTTTTATATTTTCTACATTTGTGAGAAAATTTATAGTGATTTTCACTGGTGAATTTAAAGTGAACTTTGTGTTTGTTATTGCGTGGTTTATTTTTTATAATTGGGAGGTATAATTAACAGTTTTAATTAAAGTTTAAAGTTTGAAGATAAAAGGCACTATGGCTATTTCTTTGAGTCGGTTGTCTGACGTAAGGTACTTAGTCAAGGACGAATTAATCTATGAGTTAACATGGAGAGGCATAGCTATTGGATCGGTGGAAGAGATGAAACAACAGCTTATGTTGATCAAACAAAGAGAAAAGACTGATGCAAGTATGAGATACCCTCCGTATCCCTTTAAATTTGGCCAAGCTGCTTTTAGATGCATGAAGAAGCTTGATAGTCTGGTACCGCTGGTAGAGAAGTTCTCTGGTACGAGTAAAGGGGGAGAGTTTAGAAAAATCGCTGTGAGGTTGGAACACGTGTTGGCCAGGATAAATAACATGAATCCGTCTAACTTTGAAGAAAGTCAAACCAAAGGCATACTGGTTGCGGAAACCTTGAGCTTGATTGGGAGGTTGCAGAGCCAAGCAACAGATTTATTAAGAGTTGGCGTGACCTCAGATGATGATGAAGCATCTGAAACTCAATCAACGAGTCGAAGCTCAGACCACTCAACAAATGCTGGCAACACACCTAACCAGTCTCATTTCCCGCAACCACAGCTCTCGAGCACACAAAGAACTGCTCAACAGCCCACAAACCAACCGTCGGTCATTGCTCCATTGCAAATGCAAGTGCTAACGAACCCAACTCAAACATCAGTACAAGCACCACTCCCTATGCCGATTGAGAATTACGGTACAACAGCTTTTCAGTATCAACAACCGTCTACCGTTCCTTTGAGTTTAGCTGCCCTCCAAAGTAGCATAGCACCAATTGCTCAGTCACGACCATTTTCATGTTCGTCGCCAGTACCAATGTCAAGTGATCCTGGTACCTCATATCACGTTGCACCTGTACCTCCGCATAAGTGGAACTTAAAGTTTACAGGCGAGAGGGGTACGATCTCCGTCACCGCATTTTTTGAGAGAGTGGACGAGTTAAGTCAGGCGAGAGGAGTCAGCAAAAAGGTTTTACTGAATTCGGGCATTGATCTTTTTGAAAAGTCAGCTTATACTTTTTACAAAGATGTTCGAAGAGAAGTCCATACGTGGGAACAGCTGGAACAGAGGTTCATGGCAGAATATCTTCCTTCTTCATATGGCGAGAAGCTATTGAAGGAGATTCAAAAACGTAAACAAGGCCAAGGAGAGTCTATAGGGACCTACATTGCTGTCATGAACACATACTTCCAAAGACTTGGCTGTCCTGTTTCTGAAGAGGCAAAATTAGCTATCGTCTTCAGAAATATCGCGGACATCTATAAGAAAGGGTTGATTGCTACTGAGGTCAATAGCCTATCACATTTAAAAGATTTGTGTCGTAGAATAGACCAGAGATATGGTTTAGAAGAGGAGAATTTTACTCCTAGAAGAAACCAATCTATTGAACCTGACTTAGCCTACGTTGGCGTAGAGAGCGATAATGACGATTTTCCAACAGGGATCGATACAATTCAGATATCAGGCGCCGGGACATCAAATCAACAGAATTTTAGTGTTCCTGATAATAGATTTAATAGAAATAGGCAACAGCCAGCAAGCAATTTCGCTGCTAGAGCTGATAGAGATAGACAGCAACCAGCTAGTGGTCAGTCTAGTGTAAATGACAGAGATGGACAACCACCACAAGGTGCTAGACCTGGTATGGCGAACAGGGACGTTGTTTGTTACAGATGCAACCAAACAGGGCACATGGCAATCGGGTGCGCATTACCTAGAGGCAAACAGTGCTATTCGTGTGGTCAAGCAGGGGTTACAGTAAGAGAATGTCGTAATTGTAATCGTCAGGGAAACGGACCCAGGCGCTCGTAGGTGGTCGACCTTCGAGTCAGCCTGAACAAGAATCGACCGATAGGCTAACGTACGTTTTAGATTATGTGATAAGTCATGCTCGTAAAGATGAGAGGCCTTATTTAGAGGTGGATGTGCTCGGAAATAAGTTATTAGGTTTGTTGGATTCCGGGGCTTCACGTACCTTTTTAGGGAATCATGGTTGGTCAATCATCGAGAGGTTTGGTTTTTCACTTGATACGACAAAGAAGACGAGTTGTATTGTGGCAAATGGTCAAAGCACGAGTAGTATTGGGACAGTGCAGCTTCCTATGCGAGTTCAGGATAAATTTAGGTTAATCGAGGTCGTCGTCGTTCCTGAGTTGCCGCACACTTTGATTTTAGGATTAGATTTTTGGATTTCGATGGGGATAGTACCGAACTTAAGTACTAATTAGTGGCACTTTGCCGATAATAAAGATGTGATTTGTTCTTTAGAAACACCAGACCAACAAACTACTCTTTCGCCTTATGAATCAGAACGACTAGAGGAATTGGTCGATAAATATAAGACTATTATGGGTGACTCACTAGGATGTACAGACAGGGTAGAGCATAAGATTACAACAGATGCAGCACCGATAAGACAACGTTCATATAAGGTCTCACCGGTCATTCAAAAACTTATTGATGACGAAATCGACGAAATGCTGAAAATGGATGTGATAGAACGTAGTAGTAGTTCATGGGCTTCACCAGTGGTAATGGTACAAAAGAAAAACACAAAGAAATATCGTTTCTGTGTAGACTACTGCAAATTGAACTCAGTGACGGCGCGTGATAGTTATCCTTTACCACTCGTATCCGAGACTCTTGACAAATTGAAAGATGCTAAGTACTTGTCAACTTTAGATATTAAGAGTGCTTATTGGCAAGTACCAATGGAAGAATCATCGAAGCCACTAACAGCATTCATCTGTCGACGAGGTCTCTTCCAATTTAAGCGGTTACCATTTGGTCTTCATAATGCACCTGCAACTTGGCAGAGACTCATAGATAGCATCATAGGAAACGATTTAGACCCCTACGTATACGGATATCTCGATGACCTCGTAATTGTCACACAGAGCTTTTCTGAACATCTTAGAATTCTTGAGGAAGTCCTACGAAGATTGCAGAATGCAAAGATAACGGTAAGTTGGGAGAAATGCCAACTGTGTAGGCCAGAAATGACTTATTTAGGTTTCGTAGTGGACCGTCGAGGCATCCGAGTGGACCCTAATAAAATTAGAGCCATGTTAGAGCTCCAGAGGCCAAGAACTGTCAGAGAAGTTCGTAGAGTTGTAGGTACAATATCCTGGTACAGACGTTTCATAGAGAATTTTTCAGCGATAATAGCTCCGATTACAGCTCTAACTAAGAAAAATCAAAAGTTCGATTGGACTCCAGACTGCGAAAAAGCATTTATTAAGATTAAGGAACTTTTAGTGACTGCACCGATTCTTACATGTCCAGATTATACCAAAGAATTTGTCATTCAAACAGACGCATCAGGATATGGAATAGGAGCATGTTTAACGCAGCCTTATCCTGAAGGAGACAAAGTCATATGCTATTTGAGTCGATCTTTGACTAAGCAAGAACGTGTTTACACGACCACCGAGCGAGAATGTTTGGCATTGGTTTGGGCGATAGAGAAGCTCCGGCCTTATATTGAGGGGATCTCATTTAAGGTCATAACAGATCATTTTAGTTTAAAATGGCTTCATAGCTTAAAAGAGCCCAGTGGAAGACTTGCTCGTTGGTCTGTAAAACTGCAGCAATATGATTTTGAAGTAATCCATCGGAAAGGGAAAGATTTAGTTGTCCCGGACATGTTGTCTCGTGCAGTACCTATGATTGATACAATTTCGCAGCCCAGAGATGTTTCAACAGCAATTAAAGATCGATGGTACCAAAAGATGGTAAAGAGGGTCGTAGAATCACCGTTAAAATTTATGAACTGGAGATACACTGATAATAAGTTGTATAAATATGTCAAACAAGAATACCCTCAACTTTCACCATCTAACGAATATTGGAAAGAGGTAGTCCCCAAAGATCATAGGCGTAGAATTATTGGAGAAGCTCACGATCCTCCTACCGCAGGACATATGGGTGTGTATAAAACCTTCCACAGACTGGCAGAAAAATATTATTGGCCAAAAATGCGCCAGGACGTGGCAACTTTTGTAAAGAAATGCTTTGTCTGTGCAGCTCATAAAGGTGATACACAAGGTGTATCTGATCAGATGATATCTCACCCAAAACCAACTCGTCCTTGGGAAATTATTTCGACTGATTTATGTGGACCTCTACCTCGTTCAACAAAGGGTAATTGCTGGATTCTCGTCGTTACGGACTATTTGAGTAAGTTTTCCTTAGTTTTTCCAATGCGAACAGCCCCTACTCAAGCTGTTGTTAAGCATCTTGAGGAGCAAGTATTTATGGTCTTCGGAGTGCCCCGTTTGATACTTTGTGATAATGGCCCTCAGTACAAAAGTAATGAGTTTAAGCGTTTTGCTGAGAGTTATCAGGTTAAAATTCAGTATAATCCGTATTATCACCCCAGAGCAAATCCAACAGAAAGGACGAATCGCACGTTAAAAACCATGTTATGTTGTTATGTGAAAGACAACCACAGGAAGTGGGACGAACAAATACATAAACTTGCCTGCGCGATTCGTACTGCAACCCATGAGACAACCAGGATGTCTCCTTTCTTTGTTAATTTTGGTAGGAATATGTGTTTATCAGGTAAAGATTACTCCAACCCAGTTTTGTTATCTGAAGAGAACGGTGTACAATCCGCAGCTGAAAGTAAGAACGAAGGTTTCCAGAAGCTCTATGCTGATGTTAAGAGAAGGTTAGAGGTGGCTGGAGAGAAAAACGTAGTTCAGTATAATTTGCGTACAAGGGTACCCAACTTTGCTGTGGGTCAGCGTGTTTGGAAGAAAAATTATGTTTTGTCAGATGCTGCGAAGTTTTTCTCGAAGAAGTTAGCACCGAAATTCGTTGGTCCTTATGTGATTAGGAATAAAATTTCTCCATGGATATTTGAGGTTCAGGAACCATCGGGTAAAGTACTGCCAGGGAGTTGGCATGCCAAAGACCTTAAGTCGGCAGCGGACCTCTCCGATTAACCTTTTTAGGTTAATCGTCTTGAAGTTGGGGGGGGATTATGTAACGTGTCATTTTTACGTTTAAGACAACGTTACATATTTGTTTATTTAGGTAAATAATCAAGGCTCTTTGATTCGTCTTTCTGTACACAAAGTAAGGGTATTTTATAGAGCTAGGTTTGGAGGTTATATAGTGTCTAGGAAATTACCTTAAAAGGAGGCATTTCATCGAATTACTGTGGACACTACGCACATCGCATTATCTGGACATCGTAATTGGAATTTAAGATCACAGGCTTCGGGAAAATCACATAAAAATTTTGATTGTTTTGTTTTTATCTGTGGAATTTTGTGATTCTCTTGTCGTCATGAAAGTTAAACAGCTGTTATGCTGGGGAATGGCGGCGTTGCCGCATCACAAACGGATTCAGTAACAGGAAGGAAACATTTAGATGAACATTTCATTCCCTTACGTTTATTTTCGAGGATATTGGGACAATCCGAACCTCATAGCTAGTTGTGACAGCACGAAAACATATTTAGGTCCACGGTTTGACCAGTAACAACCGAGGCTCCGACCACTTTGATATCTTTATTAATTTGATAGGGAGAGGATGGAATAAATACGAGTCGTGCACTTTTGTAAATGGGAGATAAACGAGGGATAGAGACCAAGACTAAAAGAATAAACGAAATGGTGTGAGTTAACATCTGAACACTCTTGTGCCGAGCTTCTTAGCAGTAGTTCAGTGTGTATTTTTAGGTTCAGGTTCAGAAACAACTTTATTAATGTAGAAATGTTTTACAAAAATGGCGTCAAACCATATGAATCTTAGAGAAAACATTTATAAAGAGCAAAGGAAACTTTTGACGAAAACTGTAACTAAAATACAACTAAATTCTACACTTAGTATAGCTTTACTCATATGGGAATTGGTTGAATGTTCAAATATTCCTGGGGTTGATACATGCTCGAATCTCCAGTGATTGAATTTACAATTGATGGTTTCAATGCTGAGCTTCTTATAGTCCGTCTGGTTATTTTCCTCTTACTTGATATGTTGGCGGGGGTCCGGTAGGCAAATGTTCGGTCAAATGTATGGAGGGTGTCTCGACGTCCTTGTTATAAAAATTTCAACCGTGGAAATAGATCCGACAACACCTCAAGGTGCGTTTTACGTACTTCCTATCCCCTTGGTCGGTGCTGCCCCCTATAGACCTGTATAGAACTATTGCTGTACCTCATTGGTTAGTTTGAAAATCGCGGGTTTTTCTGGTTGGTTGGTATTGCGTTTTACTGTCCCCACTCCCCACCAAATTTACAAAACGGTTTCCGGCCACCTCGGTTTTTGTGTTCTGCCTGGTCTCTTTGCTAACAAATTTTGGCTGGGTCGACAACAGTTTCTGGGATCGCCATTGTTTTTGTGTAGTGGCACTGCAAAAACTGCAGGTTCTGTCCCAGAGACTGTAAAGAGTGAGTCCGTCGTGAGGCGTATCTCGTGGACGGCTCATATCCTCTACATAGAGGGATTTAAGTCGGCCTACGCCATTTGCACGGAAAGAGCATTGGTAAGTTCGATTTTATTTTTTCATTTTTTTTTATTATTTGAGGACTCTTCAAGATAATAATTGCCTCCCAAATTGTAGTTATTTTTCGTGTGAAATGTACTTTTTTTGACAACAGACGTGGGGAATTTTTGGCGTTTTTATATTTTTCTTTTAACCACGTGTTGGATAAAAACTATATATTGTTTTTCTCTTTTGTCTACAGCCCTGTCCATTCCATCGGCAGCGGTGCTGGACGCTGGTGGGAAGCCGGACGAGCCAGTTCTAACCCTGGGAAAGGTACGTAGGGTTATTTTAGTTCATCTGTTTAAATCTGCTGTATTTTATTGAGTCGACATGGGGTTCTCCAGGAAACTGAAACATTTCATTTTCCACAGGGTTTTACGCTCGGGGCAAGGAACCATCAACACTTGAGACCATGTGCTGCCCTAGCGTGATGTGCTAAGCGGCAGTAGGGGAGGCGCGGGCAAGCCGGAACAGCAGTAGCAGGAGTATGTCGGGAAACCTACAACACTTCCAGGTTTACCAAATAAACACCAATAATTATTAAATAATTCAAGGACCAAGGTAGGAGCAAGCTTCGGATATAGTCTTTCACATAAATCTTCAATATAATTTAGACATAATCTTTTCATATAAATTTTTAATATAATTTAGACGTAATCTTTTCATATATAATTCTTCACAGTATAATTTCAACATTGCTTGTAAACGCAAGGTAACGGTATGACGTCATAACCACAATTTTGCGGCATATTTACTAAATTGACTTGTTTTCCTTTATTTCATTTATTTAAGACAATTTCTCCTGTGAAATTTGGAGTGCCTTGCTATTTTGGCCCTAACTGATTTGGTATTTTCTTTCCTCAGATCTAATTATACAAGATGAACTAAATCTTTGTGTTATTTGTACAACCCGATGACCAACTTTGCGGAGACAAAAGAGAGATGAGGTTATATGTTTTAGCGGTTTCGTTACACATGTTTACCTCATGGGGTGGATCTCGGACTGGGTTGCTGTCTGTCTCATTCTACCCAATGTAGAATGATGACAGCAGATATTTGGTCTAGATCTCCCCTATGATGGAACGATTTTGGAAGTATATATTTTTTTTAACATTCATATAATTGAGTCCTACGCTACTGACTCAGATGTAGGTACACTATGACCTGTTAAAGGAGTCCGTCTACCTGTAAAGTGCTTCTAGTTTTGTCATCATAATTCAATCTTTTAGAATTTTATTCTGTCTATTAGTCAGTTTTTTTGGGTTTTTAATTACACAAATACTCTGGAAGCCTCGGAAGTAAGTAGAATTTCATTGTTTGGCTGCAACGTTTGGGTTGAACTGTATTTTATTTAAGATCTTCTTTGTAAAACATTGGTATTAAATAATGTGGCGCACTTAAAATTTTCTTATTTCTGAACCCCCCCTTCTCCACTGTATAAAAGTTACCGGGCATATCAATGTTTTACCTAGCTGGAAAATACAGTTCTGCTTCCAGATATTTGTTTAATTATTCAGTGGGTTTCAGTGTCACAAAATGGCGGCGACGTCTTTAAGCTGCCACAAATGTCACACAACTTTTTTTTAAGGCCACAAATTGGCGCCCAAATTTTTTTTTAACTTTTTTTAAGGCCACACCGTGAATGAAAAAACAAACCCGGGTTTCATGTTACCCACGGAAAAGTATGAGAGAAACAATTTTTTTTTCACGAAAGCTTGTTTGATCTATAAATATAATATCATAGTTTAATTGATAGATACCGTAAAGTTAAATGTGAATAGACGTATCAGGCCCGAAACTACGGGAGGGTAAAAAAAAAGGTGAAATTTCCCTCCCAAATCTTAAAATATATTTGTTTTGGACACACATAATACACTGGTCTGGACAATATGCAAAACAGTTCTATGCAATATTTATTATAATATTGCCTTCCCCAAATAAAATTCCGATACGCCACTGTTATGCGTACAGACTAACGAAGTAGGCTACGAAAGGGTTTTTCCCAGATGTGTGTTTATGTTAAAAATTCCTTATAACTATTTTTGGGTACCTACTAACACAAAGAATACTATATTCTCTGTTCTAAATAAAAGACCTTTTCGAAATACCCATGTGTTTTATAATTTTGTTTATCTTTGAAGTGGTCTTTTAAGAGATTTATCGGTTTACAAGTGGATTATACTAGGAAATACGAGACCAAAAAATATGAAATTAAATAACGGTTTTTTCCTTTCGAAACCTTTCTTGGATATTAAAAAAAAAATGCAGCCTAAATAAAAAAAAGTTTTACCATACTTAAATTGATTCAAGCAAATATACAGGGTATCTTTTTGCAACGGTATTTGCAATAATTTTCAAAAGTTGATTTAGTTTTTCAAAATAGTTTATTTGCTTGAATCACACTAATGAAGTCGTTTAACTAATTTATGTCTCGTTAACCAAAGGGTTTTATATTTGTTGTTTGATTTTAATTAATTTTATAATTAAGTTAGCCTATTGGTTATGTATAACCTAAATTTCCATATTTCCATATTGCGTTTTCTCTTTAACCAGTCTTTAATTATTAAATGGGAATTATGATATATTTATTTTAATAATTATTATTTATGCTAAATAATATTATTTTTAAGATTATGTATAAAATTATTACTAACTCAAAATACGCGAGTTTTTATTTTAGGAAAAATATCAAATACCTTTATCCAATTTCAAAGGTCAAGTCAAATTTAGAAAAATAGATTGATTTATCATTATCTTTGGTTAAATTTTAGAAACAATTATTAGTACTTCCCCTATATAGTATGGAAAAGGAACTGCTAAGCAATCTTTTTAGGTTATCTGGTATTTTGGTGTAAACCTACATATTACATCAAACATGGTACTTTGATCTTATCGAATTTATTTATTTAAATTGTTTATATTTTTAGTTATTTAAAATATGCTACTTAATTTGTATATCTTTTAATAAAAATCATACCTATATAGTCATAAAGACATGGACATGACCTGTAAACTTGGTCTTTTTAATAAAAATTTCAAGAAAATATCTTCTAGCTTCAAACTAATCAAAACGATTTCACTGTTATAACAAATTATCGTTTTAAAACAAGTAAAAAGGGTTAAGAAAAATCTTTACTCTGTTAGGACATTGATTTGTGACTTTCTTTAGCCTTATGCAATAAAAATGCTATGAGATTATGTTTTTTCCAAAAATTACTGTATGGCTTTACAAAATATTATTTCACTTAAGACATGGTCGATAGCACCAATACATTTGTTAAATCGATCGTACTTCTGTCAAACAAATGTATTGTAAACTGGATACCTTGGGAAAATAAAAGAGGTAGTGGAAGACCACAAATGAGATGAGCGCACGATTTGAAGAAACATGCGGACTAGATGGATGAACACGGCGTCATACAGGAAAGAGTGGAAGATATTGAAGGAGGCCTATATCCAAAGATGGATCGAAGAAGGCTAAATAAATAGATATATATAGCACCATTCTTTTTAAAAGGTAATGAATGTACTGTTAAAATTACCAATGCAAAACTTGTTTAATTACCGTGCGAATAAATACCTAACTCAAAAATTACTGTCAAAAAAAAAATTTTGGTTTTCTGTCTACTGTGTTCTGTGGTAACTTGTGAATGTCACACACATTATGCACAGAAAAATGAGATCTTCACTCTTGTTATTAGACAATAAAACTAGTGGTAGTTTATAACAAATAATGTTTAATTACAACTTGTGCAATGTCAGTCAGTGCTCTAGGTGGCATTTTAGTGTAAAATACAGATGATAAAATAAAGGACTTTATAAATAAATATTTTGACTCGATCTAAAATATGTACTGAGATAAACGCTTATGGGCAGTTCTCAATAGGTAATATAGTCCTTTCTTAAGTTTAGTTAACGTGTTTTAACTTTTAAGTTAATTGGTGGATAATTTATTTATCTTTTCAGTAAAGTTATTAGTCAATACAATGACATACGAATAAAAAAATAGGATGAAACTCTCTCTAAATAGGCTAAGTTGTGTTTTAAGATGGTAACTAGTAAACCGATATGGATGCCATTTTTATTTTTTCTACAAAAAAGGTTTAGTTTTCTGTTAGGTTAACGTTTTGATTTTTGAAAATATGATAAATAACATAAATTTTTCGCTAAAAGTGGTTATTTTATGGCTTTGTTTAAAAAAAGTCGAATTTTCTTAATATCCTTTCTTAGGATATAACTTTAGATCTTTTTTCGAAAAAAATAAGTCTTCAAAGTTAGACATGTACCAAATTTTAATGTTGACAAAGATCAGTATTTTTTTATCAAACTCCTTAATCATTTTTCTCTTTCTACATCATGGTTTTAACTCAGAATGATCTATTTGGTAATAAGTCGTTTTAGGTTTTAATTTCAAAAGTGTTAATATTTTATAAGATATTTAAGAGTGATAAGTTAATTTATTAATATAAATAGTTAATTACCTAATTACTTCGCATGTAGCGGATTAATTCCTTTAAGGGCAAAGATAATGACAAAATAAAGCAAAAATAATTTTTATTGTGATTTTTTCCCAAAATATTTTAATTATGGCTACATCTACATAATACCCTAACAAGAGACCATAAATTAGTTTATGACTTTACAAACAAAAACAAGTTTTTGTTCGGACAATCTAGTTTGCTTTACCTGAATCATAGAAAATTGAATGAAGGGTTCTACATAGGTTTTTCCATTTCATAATATTTAATTAGGTAAACCATTTTGCAAAAATGGCTTGACAATAACTTACGATAATAAACGACAATATACTTTTAATTTAATTAAAAATGAAACGAAATTCACTTGATTACCTACATGTTAGTGAAAGAAAATAAATAAAATAAAGTCTCTTTCAAAAAAACCAAAAAAATATACAGGAGGTTGTTTTTACATTTACCTCACTTTACTTAAAAGCTGTGAATTTGCAGATAGTGCTGATAATATCCAACTTAAGAAAAAAAATCAAATTTTCTTTTATGAAAAGAATAGTACGTACTTTAAAATTATAAAGCAAAAATAGTTCGACAGGTACGTCGTTTTAAAGAATGCTATGTTTGAATGCTATGTTTTGTAACATAAAACGTAAATTTTATTTTTAATTTGATAATATTTGAATAGAATCGATTTTTGCTGTAGCTACATTTATTTAGTCCATGGTTTTAACAAATTAGTGTTTTTTTTGAAAGATTTACTTGTGGACCTTATAATAAAGAAATTTCTCATAATCGACAAAGTTGTTACTGAGATACAAAGAAATCAGTTAGTCATGTTTATTTTCCAAAAAGAAACGTGTAATTTGGAAAATAAAATACATTTTGAAAATCTGGAAATATAAAAACATAAAATTTGAAAATACTTCGTGGTTGCTTACTGTTAGTTTGAACTGGTAAATCTCAATCATATATGTATGATATAGAGAGTACAAAAATGACAACAAAAAATATCTATCACAACATATTCTATACAAGATATTGCTAGTAGCTAGGTGTGTTTTCCGAGTTTATCCTGACCAGACACTTTACAGCAGTCCTGTAGCACAAATTTATGAGAGATGAAATTGCCATAATGATTGCAAATAGACTATAGCAGACTATTGCATGGAAAAAGTAGTTAGAAATTATAAATTTTAAAGTTATGATGCAATATCAACGGAAAATTACTTGAGATTAATTAATTACACCACTGTGGATACTTAGATGGTCAAATAATTTGGCTTAGGTACTTTTTGCCAAGTGAAGTTTTAGGTTTTCAACAAACAATAAAACCAAAATAAAGTAGAAATATCGATATCTACGAAGAAAAATACTTATAAAAAACAATGTTATAATGACTTAACATAAATTTTTGTATTATTTAAAGAAAAAATGTTATTAAATATTAATCAAAAAGGTTTAATGGTTCAAAAAAACAAAAAAAACTGTTATTAATGCAATACAATAAATAAAAAATATCCTGTTTTGTTTTTAATAAAAGATTCTTAAAAAAATTCAGCTAGAAAGACAAAATAGGCTTTTAATGGCAAGAGAATGATAAGTTTAATGAGACTTTATTTTAACAACACTGTGCTACAATTAAGACAAAATAATGGACTCTTTTATCCATTTTATTTAAATAATGTTTTGATGGAACAATTTTAAAAGTTTACCAACGAGTTTGGGAGTTATAACTCAAATCTAGAGTTCAGTAAAGCTTTATTAAGGCAAAAGGTTGATCCTTTCGCATGCTGGAGAATCCGTCCTCCAGATAGAAATGGAGAGCATTTTATTTGCTGGCATATTCGGATAGTATTTAACCTTAACTTTTCAATAAAAAAATATTCTACCAATTTATCTTTTAAAAATTTAAAGTGATCATATATCAATAGAAAAATTTTCATGACATTGACATTTTCCTTGTATTTACTGTTTCAAGGACAAAAAATATTAAAAAATTCATAAAATAATTGCAACACAGATTATAACGTTAGTAAATTAAACAACGAAAAACAGTTATGGCACATCTTCCAACAAATTAGTTTTGGTTTTCAAAAACTAGACAAGACTATTTCTTTTTAAACGAAAAATTTTACAAAAATTTCCTTTAGTTTTTCCAACAAAATACTACCAATGGGTTAACTAAAGTACTACTGAGTTTTTCTCAAACTTTCAACATAAAATTTTCACAAATTTTCAAAATTTTTCCCAAATTTTCCAAAATTTTTCACAAATTTTCCAAAAACTTAATTACCCTGAACTACTGGCACCACTTTGTAACAGGGGCCTGTGTGTGACAGTGGTACTGTCACCTCAAGTGGCCAAGGCTTAAATGTTGTAAGCTACCAACTTAGGCTACAACTTAAATAATTATAAAAAGATTAAATGTTACTATATGTTATTAAATTTACACGATCTCGAAAGGGAATTTGGCGGTTCTTGGAGGAAAAGTATGCTATAAACGTTTTTCTCAAATGTATAACTAATAGGATAATCATACATACCTTTTCAATTTTCTTCTTGCAGCTTCACACTTTCACTTCTTATATTTATTAGTTGAATATCGACTTTTTACTACTATTAAACTTTTGTATTCAAATATTTACACTTCTTAAACTTTTAGGTTTTATAAACCTTTTATATATTTGTTGTAAATATATATATTTATCAACATCTTAAACGTTGATTGAATGAGTGAAACTATTCAATCAACTGTTTAATTTACTTAATATTACTGTTTAGGTTTGGGATATGTTATTAATTAAAAATGCCGATTTTAGGGCAACGAATGGTTTGTATTTTGTTGATAAAAAACCATAAAACAGTTAAACACATTATTTCAAAACACTGGAAACAGTAATATAATAATTAATGACTTTACAATCAATAAACTCTAAAAGAAAAGACCAAAATAATTATGAATATTAAAGTTAACAGTTTTATACAATGTTAAAATAATTAATAAAATAAATAATTCCCCAGTTGAAATAAAACCCCCCTTAAGAAGTGTGAATGAAAGTGTGACGTACCAGGCAAAGGCAAACTAAAGAGTAAACTCCCTGACGACTTTCGAAAGTTTCCCGTCTCAGTTAAAGCGACACTGCGCTTGAAGGGACAAATATCTTGGCGTTGATTGGCTAGAATTCTACTCCCTTTCGCCTTGGCGAGAAAGAGATAGACTGCGCTTTAAGCACTCTACTAAGAGACAAAATAGCAATGCAAGCCAGACTTGAAAACCCGTTAGAAAGTAAAATTACACAGTGTATTTTTTTTTAATTGAAAATAGTTTAAAATTTGTTTCCAGTTACAAAATAAGAATTATTTTGATGTTAGTGGCTCAAAGGACATATTAGCCGAATACAACTTTTATTAAAATACGGCAAACCTGAAAATATGCCTAAAAACAAGTCGCCGGAGTTGCCATAAATTTTACTTAATCTTAACCTAGTCTTGCATATAATTAATGCTTGTTGATGTCAAAACAATATGTAATTAAAAATCTTTAAAAACTTATAAATGGCAAAAATACCATTTATATTCAAATCCCGTTTTGTTACAACAACGAATTTGGGACACCCTGTACATGGTGTGACAATGAAGTCGATCTTTTAAGAGGGAACACCCTGTATATTTTTGCATTTTAAGATTCGTCTTTTCTTTCTGATTTCAAAAATATACAATATCTACGTGTTGCGATTAATATTTCTTGAGGTATATGCTGTATTCCACGTTTATTTTGTTTTGCCATGGGAGTATTGACTCTCAACTCCAATGTTTCCTCAAGTATTTCTTGATTGTGTTTGTATTTCAAATCATCACACAGATCCAAGTTTTTTGGGAAGGAGCATTTACATTCTAGTCATCTAAACATAAAAACACTTTCTGCATAGGAATACCTTTGTTTTTGTATGTCATGTTTACTTTGACAGTGTTTATTCAAATTAAATTGGGCACTAAATAATTTGTCACACAACTTGCACATCACCGGCATTTTCACAGCACAAAAACGACGAATTTTCATAAAAAAGAACTGGAAATTATTAAAGTTTTGCTGTATAAAACCATACTGAAATATCTCTCAGTTGATTGGTTGGCAGAAGTGACAGATCAACGCTTGCGCACGTCTTGGAATTCATCTCGGTATTTAACGACTCGTCATTTTCGCTCTATTAATTCCACTTGCAGTAGTTGCACTTAAGTTACAACTTAAAATTGTGCTTACAAGTCGTACTTTGCTAAAAATTTATTATAAACGCACTTGTTTTAATTGATTATGAATTATAACAAATGTACAATAATTTAAGGAGCCACAAAAAGTAAGGTTAACATAAGTCGCGACCAAAAAGCAACTTCAAGATCTTTACGTTTTTAAAGTAGAAATAGGAGGGAGTCTCGACTTTGAAGGATTGCCATAAAAACAAAATCAAAGTCCTTGCGGCTTTAAAGTTGTCCGCAAAGGATATTTTCTCTACAGTATTACATCAGATATTACTATGATAACACAAACTTATGTAGTAAAAATTAAAGTTTTAAGGTAGTTGTCGGATACACCCGTTTGCGACTTTAATGATGCTTAACATTGTAGTGGTAATTAAGTAACATATAAATGTCGGAGCGACTACGAATGAACGACTCAAAAGAAAGTAAAACTTTGGCAACGTGCCATCGTGGTAGAGCAGACTATCAGATTAGACTATCAAGAAACAATTCTATGAGGTAGTTTAAAGGGTCGTTTTTTCGAAACTTCTACTTCTTCGTGATACTAAATAGTAGTCAGAACTAAAAAGTAACGAATTTTTGTTGGGATCTCCACATTTCTACCATAAGAAAGTAGCAAAACCTTTGAAGCTTGTAGCCGCTACTATAATTGTTAGTTGGGGTTTCTTAGCCTGCAAATTTGGTCATCTTGTAACTGTGCTGCGTTAATCCAGTCAGCTTCAGTTAAGTCGACTTAAAATACTTCTAATTCAATCCCTGAATTTAAAATAGGATTTCTGCTTAGGGCATCAACGTGTATCATTTTAACACCTTCTTCCGATGCGAGGAATTAGGTCTTTCTTTAATAATATCATTTTTAAAGCATTGCAATCAGTAACGACTTTAAACTGTATACCAAGTAGGTACACTCTAAAATATTTAAGAACATAACTACTGCCATAGTTTCTAGTTCATACGAATGATACATTCTTTGGTCACATGTTCTTAAAATATGTCACGGAGAACAACCCTTTCGATTTCAGGCATAGGATAAAAAGTTATCGCACTACATTTCTTACATTTCTACCGTATTTCTAAATTTTTCATAGACAACGAAATGCTGCTTTAAAATGTTCTTGGCTTATAAAATCTCTGCCTGCTAACAAATAGTACTTTAAATAGGTGTCTGGAACAATTATAGCCCTCACTACACTGAGGAAACGGTGCGAGGAAAGAACTTCTCTGAGTTTTTTTTAGCTGGAATAGCAAAAATTTTTGTTGGCATTTCAAAGCGACTTTCCTGTACTAGGAA
The DNA here is from genome assembly GCA_963576565.1 of Aspidapion aeneum. Lineage (NCBI taxonomy): Eukaryota > Metazoa > Arthropoda > Insecta > Coleoptera > Brentidae > Aspidapion > Aspidapion aeneum. The sequence goes on along the minus strand of OY755048.1, from coordinate 1,271,102 downwards.
AGTCTACTTTTCAGAATTTAATTCCAAATTTTTTAGCTAGCACAGCTATGTTTTTTTTGTGTCACAGCAGAGTGACTTTATGCTGTCTTTTTAGTATAAAGAGCTTTGCTAGCCCAGCTAAAAATTTCGCTAGAATTGCAAAGACGTCTTGGCAAAAGCTACTTTGCCTTTCCAGCGAAAAGACTTTTCTGCTACAGCAGAAAATTCTTTTTAAGTTTAAGAAAAAAAGAGCTTCGGGAAAGATCGGATATTGTCGATCTTGAATTTTGAGAAATTTGCCCTATTCGCGAAGGCCGAAACTTACATTCAATTAAAGTCATCCGTGGAGGTAAGTGCCCCGCAGTGCGTTTCGGTAATAAATACGCGTGTTGCGAGTGGGGGTCGTATACAGTGTCTTTATACGGGTTTTAAAAATCCATGTTTTTATGGATGCACTCCTTATTTTTCCGTGGGAAGCCTGAAAGCTTAACCTAACGGGGGTCCAAGATCTAATGGACACCTAATAAGTGTTGACCGTTAAATGTTTCGTCCTTATGGGACTCCTCAGAACACTGCTGGTCAATGTGACAAATCTTGCGAAGTTAATTAGACGGTTTTGTCTCTAATAAAATGTAAATAGTGAGAAAACTATGGCAAGAAGCGCCATCCACCACCACCAAGATCTTGGACCCCCGTGAGGTTAAGCTTTCAGTCTACCCACGAAAAAATATGAGAGAAACAAAAACTTCTTTTTGCCCGATTAGCCACGAAACTTGTTTGATTTTTAAATTCACGGGTACGAAATTCCACGTTTGTTAGTATTATTTGGCTTAAAAAATTCCGTTGATTGACACTCACTGTCTTGATGACGGGTAAAAGTGCAATATACGTTGATCCGGCCTGAAAGACAAAGAGCTGTCGTAGGTCACGGACTAGTTTGTTTTCATTTATTTGCATTCGATCTTTTCATTGATCGATATTGTATAGCAGTTTTCGCCTGCGTTTGTTTTTTGTTTCTCTCGTATATCGGTGGATGGCGCTTCTTGCCATAGTTTTCTCACTATTTACATTTTGTTAGAGACAAAACCGTCTAATTAACTTCGCAAGATTTGTCACATTGACCAGCAGTGTTCTGAGGAGTCCCATAAGGACGAAACAGTTAAACTTATCAACACTTATTAGGTTAAGCTTTCAGGCTACCCACGGAAAAATATGAGAGAAACAAAAACTTCTTTTTGCCCGATTAGCCAAGAAACTTGTTTGATTTGTAAATTAAAATGTTGGTGTTTTTAAATTTTTTCATATAGTTTTATCATATTGTCTTTCAGTCTTAAAAAGTTCAGTTCTCTAGCGTTTCTGGAAGTGGGCCATGTTACTTTTACTTAACTTTACATTTATATGGGAGGGAAGTAAAATAGAATTTTGGGGTGTTTTAATTTTTTCCTATAGTTTTATCATAGTTCCTATCAGTCTGCCAAAGCTCAACCCTCTAGCATTTCTGGAAGTGGGCAATGCTACTTTTACATAACTTTAAATGTATAGGAGAGGGGAGTAAATTAAAATTTTGGGGTTTTTTGATTTTTTTCCTATAGTTTTATCATAGTTCCTATCGCTCTGCCAAAGCTCAACTCTCTAGCATTTCTGGAAGTGGGCGATGCGATTTTGGGGTTTTTTGATTTTTCCAGGAGTTTGGTCATAATTTCTATAAGTCTGCCAAATTTCAGCTTTGTATCATGTCTGGAAATACAGTAGAATATTCATGATCTGTACAAGTGATAGTGAGTGAGTCAGTGAGTGGCAATTTCGACGTTTTTTGAAATTTCGTAACTACTTTACTACTTTATGGAATTCCATGAAACTTGGAGGGGTTGTTAACTCCATGGAGATCTACGACTGTGCAAAGTTTGAGATTCGTAGCTCATTCCGAGGTAGGGGGATGGGACAATTCGCCGCGGCCAATTCGCCGCGGCCAATTCGCCACGGGCCGATTCGCCGCGGGGACAATTCGCCGCCGGTCGTTTCGCCGCGGGGACAATTCGCCGCGAGATTTTTTGTTTTATGATATTATCATTTATTATTTAGCTTGACTTCATACAATATATTTTTTATTTGTCTGATCATAACTTTTTTTAAACTTTTCTAACTAAGTATTTGGTGGTTAGTATTCAATTAAAATTTTTATTTTTTTTTGAAAAATAAATAAAATAGCGGATCCAAAATGGTGGATTTTCCCATTTATGAACTAATATGCATCAAACTCGGAAGTTTACGATCTTTCAGGTCGCTGATTATTATTTTTAACTTAAACTAAAAAAATGGCAGACTTTCCCATTTATGAACCAATATGCATGAAATTCGGAACTTTAGGGTGTTTTAGGTCGCTGATTGTAACTTCTAACTTAAACTTTAAAAAAATCAAAATGGCGGTTCCAAAATGGCGGATTTTCCCATGTATGAACCAATATGCATCAAACTCGGAACTTTGCGATCTTTAAGGTCGCTGATTATTATTTCTAACTTAAACTAGAAAAAATCAAAATGGCCGATTTTTCCATTTATGAACGGATTTGCATCAAACTCGGAACATTCAGATCTTTCAGGTCGCTAATAATTATTTTAACTTATATTTAAAAAAATCAATATGGTGGATCAAAAATGGCGGACTTTTCCATTTAGATTCCATTTTTGATCCGCCATTTGTTTTCTTTTTAAGCTACCTGAAACACCCCAAAGTTCCGAATTTGATGCATATTGGTTCATAAATGGGAACATCCGCCATTTTTGATCCGCGATTTAAATTTTTTTTAATTTAAGTGAAAAATATTAATCAGCGACCTAAAAAATCGCATAGTTCCGAATTTGATGCATATTGGTTCATACATGGGAAAAGCCGCCATTGTTGATCTGCCATTTTGATTTTTTTATTGTGTAATTTAAAAATAATAATCAACGACCTCAAAGATCCCAGTTTGATTCAAATCGGTTTATAAATGGGAAAGTCCGCCATTTTGGATCCGCCATATTGATATTTTTTTAAGTTTAAGTTAGAAGTCATAATCAGCTACCTAAAACACCTTAAAGTTTTGAATTTGATGTATATTGGTTCATAAATGAAAAAGTCCGCAATTTTTGATCCGCCATTTTGATTTTTTTTTAGTTTAAGTTAAAAATAATAATTAGCGACCTGAAAGATCGCAAACTTCCGAGTTTGATGCATATTAGTGCATAAATGGGAAAATCCACCATTTAGGATCCGACATTTTATTTATTTTTCAAAAAAAAAATTAAAATTTTAATTGAATACTAACCACCAAATACCTAGTTGGAAAAGTTTGAAAAAAGCTATGATCAGACAAATAAAAAATATATTATATGAAGTCAAGCTAAATAAAAAATGATAATATCATAAAACAAAAAATCTCGCGGCGAATTGTCCCCGCGGCGAATCGGCCGGCGGCGAATAGGCCCGCGGCGAATCGGCCGCGGCGAATCGGCCGCGGCGAATTGTGCCCTACCCCCGAAGTAGAGTTTTAGGTAGGTCAAATATCGGCTGAAATGTTTCAAGAAAAGATGGTTACGGCGCGCGAACTTGGCGAGGCACGGCCGTGCCTTCAGATTGATGTTGGGAAAAGCCTTTTTGGGGCAAACAGAAAATAGTATTCAACTAACGTCCATCCGATCTAATCGGACCTAACAAGATTTGTTAAATCCTTTTGTTAGAGTTCCGAGGTGATACGGCGTTGAGTTTTAAGCCTGTTTGCATAATTTTCGCTTTTCCAAGTACCTAACTGTGCTAAAATAGAGCAAACAGAGTAAAATGGAGTTTTTTTTATTTAACTTGATAGAAATAATGAATTTATAGTTTTATTTTATTTATTGGGTTGCATATATTTAGTTATTTTCTTTGATGGTTTGTACCACTAAATTAAAATGACAAAATACACATAAAATAGTATTTATAGAAATTGAGTTTTTAATGAAATTGTAGTTTACTTACCTGGTTATTCTCCACTGTTAAAAGCATACCCGGGAGGCAAGGGGGAGACTCTAGGCTCCCTTATTTCCTAGAGTGGCGCCCGAGGCAAAGTTTCGATCGATTCTATCCCTAGAAATACCAGGGTTGAATCGACCGAAACCCTGGGACGTCAAAAGTAGAGCAAAATTCGTTAGATGATGAAACCCTGTTACACCTTAACGTTGTTAACTCCTAGCGAATGAGCCAGAAATCGAACAAAATGTTCGAAAAAGGGCTGTTTCTATAATGCTTCGTGTTTGAGGTTTCTGTGTATAATTTTAAACACTAAGGTCAAAATTGTTTACTGGACGCTATTTCCTGAATATGTACAGGGGTGCCAGAAAATACCCATAAAATTACTTTAATTACCTACTAAAAATCACAGCTTATTTAGCATTAATTGAATATACATAATTCCATCCACCCTTTTGACATTTTTTTGGATTTTCAAGGGTCAGAGTCGCGCCCATATTTTAGTGTAAATGAAATGGTATTTCTAACACGGTTTTCTCCAAGACGGCTACAGATTTTTACAAAAATTTTCCTTAATTATTGAACGTGACCTTTTGTCTGGGACCAGAATTATTTTTAAATTTAAACAAAGTGTCAAAAATTATGCTTAATCTTAACCAAGAGGGGGGGGCCTCGGGGCCCGGCCCCCCCATGCCTAAGATTTAGATATTTTCCACATATTTCATAAATAAAAAGATAAAGTAGCATAAAATACGACATCAGAGGCCTCCCCCCCCCAGAGGCCTCCTCCCCAGAAGCCTCCTCCCAGAGGTCTCGCCCCTCCCCAGAGGCCTCGGCCCCCTCAAGGCATATTCCTGGCTGCGCCACTGCAAATTCAAAATTACAAATTGTTTTTTACACTCGCGTGCGGAAAATACTGACTTGCGGCAGTTTTTTTGGATGATAAAAGTCGAGACTACTCTCAAGAAGGGGCATAATTGAACTGAAGTTTTTTGTAAATATCTCCGAAACGAAAGCTCCTAGGAAGTTTTTGGTTATAACACAAATTGTTGAGGAAAATGTGCTCTACTACAATACGAAAACCGCAGACTGTCAAAAAACTGCCATTAGCATTCATGAATTTTGACCAAAATCTAACCAGCTCGTCACAGTATCGAACACTATTTTATCTTTTTTTTTTTGGATGAGTTTCGTACGGAAAATTGCACTAACACCAAAATCTCTAACCAGCTCGTCACAGTAGCGAACACTATTTTACCTTAATTTTTTTTTTTTGATGTGTTTGTTACGGAAAATGGCACTTTTTGGCACTGTCGTATTTTCACATTATGAAGTCACCTTTTAATATTTTTGTTACTGTGTAAATATAATGTTACAAATTTAAGTTATTTAAATTTTATAATTGGAATTTATTTAGGTTTAGTGTAGTATTAGGTCGATTTATCTTAAGGTTGTATTCTTAGTCTAGGTTTTAGTTGCGTTGTCTGTGGCTTGCGGTCGCGGTAGTGCGGGAACTTTCCGGACGTCGAAGGCTGCCGGAAAGTTCGAGAGAGATGGATGATCCTATATATAGGGCCGGGGTCGCGCACCAGGAGTCAGTCACAGATAACGTGCTGTAGTGGTCGTGAGATTAACACGAAGTTAATAGACCGATTATAGTAGTGAATTATTAGCAAGTTATTACTAAGTTTAAGTGCGTGTTTTTGTACATAATTTGTCGAAATAAATTGACGTATCGTTTTCAACAATTGCGAGTTTTAATTTGTCGTTGTGAACCCGTAACAATTGGTGTCAGAAGTGAGATTAAAAGAAATAAATAGTGCAAAGACTATCCTTACACAGTACCACCGGCTAGGACAATTAAAAAGAAGAACAGTAAGTGATTTTGCCAGAATATTCGGAACTGAATAGTGCAAAGACTACCCTTACATATTACCACCGGATAGGAGAATTGGACAGAAAAAACAGTAAGTGATTTTTCCAGAATATTCGAAGAAGTTCGATATTGTTTTATTCAAAAACTAAAAGAGATATTTAAGAACCGACTTCGACATTAACTTTACAGTCCAAAAATTGATAATTAGAGAGATTTTCTAGAATATTCTATAACATTCTACGACGTTCTATTCAAAAACTAGAAGAGATATACAAATACCGACTTCGACATTAGATTAGTAATTTTAAAAGTAAGAATCAGAAAGAATTTCTAGAACATTCCATCACTTTCTACGACGCTCTATTCGAAAACCAGAAGAAATATCCAAAAAAAAAGAGACTTCGACATTAGCTTAGTAATTTCAAAAGTAAGAACTAAAAAGAATTTCTAGAAGATTCCATAACATTCTACGACGTTCTATTCAAAAACTAGAAGAGATATACAAATACCGATTTCGACATTAGTTTAGTTATTTCAAAAGTAAGAATTAGAAAGAATTTCTAGAAGATTCCATAACATTCTACGACGTTCTATTCAAAAACTAGAAGAGATATACAAATACCGACTTCGACAGTAGCTTAGTTATTTTAAAAGTAAGAATTAGAAATTATTTCTAGAATATTCCATAACATTCTACGACGGTCTATTCGAGAACCAAAAGAGATAATCAAAAAGTGACTTCTACATTTGCCTAGTAGCAGAAAGAGTAGCATTTACCAGTATATTCCAGAACATTCCATTAAGTTCTATTTAAGAATTGGAAGAGATATTGAAAAACCGACTTCGACATTCGCTTTATAGCCCTAAAATAGACGTCTTAAGTGATTTATCAGGAAGTTGATGCTTACTAGACAAGGATCGGCAAAGATGGAAGATCTAACTAAAATGATACAGGCTCTAGCAGCTCAAATGGCTCAAAACCAGAACGACATGAAGCAGACCATTGAACAAAACCAGGGCGATATGAAACATACCATGGACGACATGAAACACACTATTGAACAAAATCAGAATGATATGAGACAGACCATCGAACAAAACCAGAACGATATGCAGGAAAACTTTGACCAAATAAAGAGCAACTCCGAACAGCTGAGAGAAGAGTTTAAGACTGCAACCGAAGATCTTAAGGAAGAAATAACTCAAAGAATGCATAGTGTGGAACAAAAGGTACAAAATAAATTGCAGAATGTAGAAGAAAAGGTACATAATGTTGAAGAAAAGGTACAGAATGTTAGGGAAGAAGTTTTTCAAACCATGGAAGAAAAATTCCAGGACGTGTCAAAACAGCTTAAACAGCTCCAAAAAGAACACAACAAAATGAAAGCTCAGGGATGTGTTGTGAATTCCAACCAAAACATTAAGCCTCCAAATTTCGATGGTACGTCTTCCTGGTCTACTTATAAACAACAGCTTGAAGCTGCCGCTGCTGCAAATGGTTGGGATGATGAGGAAAAAGCTAGAGCATTGTTAGTAGCTCTACGAGAACCTGCTCTGGGACTTTTACGGTCCATTCCAGTCGAACAAAAACAGAATTATAACGCTTTAGTGGCAGCGTTAGAAAGAAGGTATGGAGACGAACACTTGCGAAATTTACATTGGTCAGAATTAAATATTCGTCAACAAAGACCAGGAGATTCATTGCAAGAGTATGAAGCAGATATCAGGAGGCTGATGTATTTAGCTTACCCAGAAATGCCAGAAAATTACAGAGATCCCTTAACGGTAGATCGCTTTATTAACGGATTACGAGACACGGACTTAGCAAAGTTACTTCGTCGAGAACGCTTCCATAATAGCAGTGAAGTGTTGATTCGAGCCCTTGAAATCGAATCATCAAATAATATGTCCAGGCCAAAAGTAAGAGCTGTTTCAATTCAGGAGGGAGAAGAAATGAGCAATGGACATGAGGTCAACTCAAAAACGCTAAACCAGATGTTTCAATCACTAATAGAGAAGATTGACTCTTTGAAAGAAAGCAGACGATCCCCTTCAAATGTAAAGTGTTTCAGATGCGGACGTACGTTCGCCATCTAGCGGGACAGAGTACCGAAGAAGAGATCAGGAAAACTAAAACTAGTCAACGCAGAGGGGCGGGTTTTGGCTAAAGGGAATGTAGCCCCCAAAATTTATTCAATTAAGAGCTTAAAACATACTGCTGACAGTCTTAACATCGACGGACTTATAAATGGAAGACAAGTTAACATAACAGTAGACACTGGTGCTGCCATATCATTGCTTAAGTTCAAAATTGCAACGAGATATAAAATTCGACCAACAGGAAAGAAAATAACACTTAAGACTGTGACTGGAGAATCCGCCGACGTGTTGGGGCAGACAGACATAGACCTACAGCTGGGAAGATTGAGAATTCGCCACACTGTATTGGTTGCCGAAATAGAAAACGAATTTATTTTGGGAATGGACTTGATAAGTAAACATGGATTTGCGTTTGATATTAAACTTAATATCCTGAGATTTGGGAATGAAGAGTTCATTTTGTCAAATAGTCACTTCAATAAAGAACCAATAAAGGTCGTGGCAGTATGTACAACAAGACTGGTCGGTAATAGTGAGACCATAATTTTTGGGAGGCTAGAAAGTAAAACACCAAGCTGTGTCGGACTCATAAGCCAACAGAAATTATCCAACACCTACCTCGTTGCAAAGTCACTAGTTAAAACCGATAAAGACATCCCGATTAGAGTCGCCAATATTTTCCCAAATAGTGTCAAAATTAATAAGGGGGAGGTGGTAGCATTATTTGAGCCAGTCCAGAAAGTAACAAGATGTGAAGAGCCAACTTCGGAGGATAAAAGTAGGTTACCAATGGAGGTACTTCAGCAAGGGGAGGGGAGCAAATTAAAATTTTGGGGTTTTTTGATTTTTTGCTATAGTTTTATCATAGTTCCTATCAGTCTGCCAAAGCTCAACCCTCTAGCATTTTTGGAAGTGGGCGATGCTAATTTTACACAAATTTAAATGTATAGGGGAGGGGAGTAAATTAAAATTTTGGGGTTTTTTGATTTTTTCCAGGGGTTTGGTCATAATTTCTATCATTATCACTTTTAAAGTATATAATCAATTTTAATGGGACAAACTGCACTTGGCAGAGAATTGATCAGAGTTTTGACTTATTGTAATATTTTGTCCGCCATCTCAAAATGAAAGATGGCGGACCAAATTAAAATGTACCCTTCAAAAATGCTCGTTTATTCTTGTTTTGCAAACATGTTCTAATTATTTTTTTAAATTGGTGAGAAAGCAGAGTTCTCGGCACGTACAACAAGTCATGAATCGGTAAAATCGGTTCAGCGGTTCTAAAAAAAAAATATTTTTGTTTAAACTATTGTTTTGCATATTATACTATTGGCAAAGCAATCATGTCTACATTTATTTCCTTATAAATTCATTACTACTGAGCCGATTTTAATGAAATATAAAACATCCTGGTGAGAATTGATTGCTTTTTAAAGATCATGATCAAAGTTTATCGCCATCTTAAATTTTAAGATGACGGATAGAAACATACTAGATTCTTTAAAATGGCGTGTTTATTCTTATTTTCCGAAAATGTTTTAGTTTTTTTTTTAATTTATAGAAAAGCACTACTTTTTTCCCACACAACGAGGTAAAAATAATTCAAATCGGTGTGGCAGTTCTCAAATTATCTCTTTTTGTTTCAACCATTGTTTTAGGGATTATACAATTGCATTGCCAATCCTGTCTGCATTAATTTTCTTATAACTTCGTTACTAGTGAACCGATTTTAGTGAAATAAAAGAAATCGTGGTGACAATTGATTGCTGCTTAAAGATTATGATCAAAATTTGCCGCCATTTTGGAGTTTAAGATGTCGGACAGTAATTGCCAAAGCAATCGTATAATTTGTAAAACAATGGTTAAAACAAAAAAATCAGATTTCTTGAGAACCACTCCACCTATTCTATTAAATTGTAAAAGTTGTAGAAAAGTTGTAATTTTCTATAAATTAAAAAAAAAACTAAAACATTTTTGGAAAATAAGAATAAAAGTGCTCTTTTAAGGGTCAAGTATGATTCTGTCCAACATCTTAACTTTTAGGATGGCGGCAAATTTCGATTATAATCTTGAAAGAACAATCAATTCAAAAGTACATTTATTCAAAACTCTGATTAATTCTCTGGCAAGCGCAGTTTGTCTCATTAAAATCGATGCTATAGTTCAAAAGTTATAATGAAAAAAAATTGTCCGGTTTTTTTTGGCCCACCACGGTATATAATACATTATAAACTAAGATTAAAGAACTAGATACATTGGTTTGCCATTTTTAAAAATGCTGATTACAATTTCAATTTTACAAGTTTTTGACGTTTAACACTTAACAAAATCGTATTTAGACACCTCGATTTTTTTTTACTCAAATAACTTATTTTGAACGAAAAAAAATAACATAAAATAACGATCCCAATAGGCTTTTATATAGATACACCGTCGGAATAGATAGGGTAAAACACCCAGTTAGCCGCCACCCCCAATTGTCGTCCACTTTGGCACTTTCTGCCTAAAAATACGATAACAAGCACCATATGGCTCCATCTATGGACATTTTCTTAAAAAATGATCCTTCCCCCACCAAACGGTAAAGTCGTTTTTTAAATCGCGCCAAAAGTTTAGCCAGTACAGTCTTGTCTTTAGTAGGGTGAACGTGCGTTGAACCAAAATGAAGTTTTCTTTATGTTTTTGCTAGTTTATGTGCCTGCGGGAAATAGCGAGTAAGTATTAGAATTTTACAAAATGTGTTGAACTTTTATGTTTTTTAGTTAGAATAATAATTTTCCCATCGAAAAATATCACTTTTAGTTGCAATTTCTTAGTTTTTCTATCAAAAAATGGGTGGTCGCCGAACTGGATGAAAAAAGGTCAAAAATAATTATTCGTCCAGGTGGACGAAAACTGGGTTACTGGTCCATGTGCTTATAATCTATCCTAATCTTTTATTATTAAAATTAGTGAAATTTTAAGACACATTGCAAACAGATTTTGTTTTCTATAATATCATGTCCAGTTCTCGTCCGCATTTTTCTCTTCGTTTACCAGAGTTATTATTGACACAAAATCGGCAAAATTTGGCTGGTCGAAGAAATGGAATTTTTCGACCACCCAAAATATGGCCGGACGAAAAACTGGAATCTTTCGACCACATCAATTTTTTGTTGATTTTGACGGACGAAAAACAGGTTTTTTTCGACCACTAGCAATTAAGAAGTTAATCCCTGACTGTTTCTTGTTAAAATAGGTAACTAAAAAATGGAAGTAGGTACCTACCTATAAGTATAGGGCATTCCCAGTTGGAAACTCTTGACATTTTTCGGGTACTCCTAGGGACAATAAAAAAATGGTCCACATTGCAAAGTTTAAGTTGTATAAGAATTTTGATTGGTATAAAGCGAAAAATTAATTAGATTGCTGGTTCATAAAATTAGTTTACCAATCACCTGCGAATAATTTAATTAATTATGAAATCTGAACTGAAAATAATTACGAACAGTTGAAGATGCACTTACCCCTGTTTTTGCAGCGTGTTGTTCGTGACGTCTTTCACACAGAAGTGATTTTTCGACAGCAATTGTCATATATCGAAGCGCGCACACCCCCAATGTACAAATTCAACTGGTTGAGTGCGCGAAGATGCAATTGAACATGCTCAGAAAGTAAAATAAAATAAAGTTTTCAATCGCATTCGCCAAAATTCTTAAAGACAAATACGAACGTATAAACGCGAGAAAAATATTAAAATAAAACAAAATTTTATACCCAAAAGTATATTTACAAAGGCGAGTAAATTTTGGACATTCTGCCCGCCTAAAAATTACATTGATGTAATTTTTAAATGTTTTCAGGTTCAAAGTCCATCGGTAAAGGACATAGCTTTACCAGAGGTCTTTGAAATATTCCTGAGACAGTGCGCACAGTGGCAACACGTGAGATTTGATCTTCACCTGGGTGAAGGGCAATAATTCTACCAAGCGACCATTTTGTCGGTGGTAAATTATCCGACTTTATGTGTACCATAGTACCTATAGCAGGGGCGGGACAAGTGGGTTCCAGCCACTTGGACCGCTGCTGCAGTGTATGTAAATATTCCTTAGAATAACGCGCCCAAAAATCCTGATGTAATCTTTGGATCATCTGCCATCTAGAGAGGCGGTTTAGTTTGATACTGGTTACATCAGGATCGGGTAAACTACAAACAGGTTCTAGAGTCAAAAAATGATTTGGTGTCAACGCAGACAAATCATTGGGGTCGCTAGATAAAGGAGACAATGGTCTAGAATTTAATAGCGCTTCCACTTGTACTAAGACCGTATAAAGCTCTTCGTACGTTAAAATCTGGCTTCCGATAACGCGATACAAATGCGTTTTTACCGCCTTTACTCCACTTTCTGCTAATCCAGAAAAGTGTGGCGCCCCTGGGGGGTGAAAAAACCACTCAATGGATTCCGCGGCTGCCGCTTGTTTAAATATTATCTGTAATTCCTTATTTGCACCCTTAAACGTAGTTCCTTGGTCTGATATTATTTTTGAGACCCTTCCTCGACGTGCCATAAAACGCCTTAAAGCACACAGAAAAGCTTCGCTAGAATAATCCGAAACTAATTCGATATGAAGAGCCTTGGTAGAGAAGCAAACGAATATGCAGATCCAAGCCTTAAGCGTTTTATTTCCGCGAACTTTTCTGCTTAATGATATGGATATTGGACCCGCATAGTCACAACCGACTACGGTAAAACTTTTGACAGCAGATATGCGTAATTTGGGTAAGTTTCCCATTTTTGGTTCAAAAGGTTTCGGATTAAGTCGCCAACAATTTTTACAGTTAGCGATAACGGTTCTTATCGCCCGCTTAGGAGATAATATCCAGAAATTTTGAAAAATTAAGAACTGTAAAGTTTGCAAACCTGGGTGCAAATAAGATTTATGATAGTGTTCAATGAGGTGCGTAGTTAATCTATGTTGTCGTGGTAAAAGAATCGGGTGTTTCTGGTCATATGAAAGATCAGAATATCGGAGGCGACCTCCAACCCGCAATATATTTTTATTATCAAGAAAAGCGTCTAACTTTCTAAAAGGCTTTGAAATGCGTTTTTTCGCATTAATATTTGAGATTTCTTGAGAAAATGTGACTGTTTGAACATGCCTGATCAGAAAAATAAGAGCGAGATTAAGTTCTGACAGGACTATGGGTCCAGTACGATAAGCAAGATTTCTTTTAAAGCAGATAAAACGATACCAGATAGCGATTATCCTTTGAATTTTAGAAAGCGAAGAATATTTGTTTAAAAGAATATCAAAAAACTTGTTTTCTGTAAATGCGACCAAAGTTATTTTCCTTTCTTCACCAAGAACTTCGTCCGAATCCAATGGTTCAGAATAAATGCTTGGTGGCCAATGCTCATCAGGCATTGAAAGCCAATCTGGACCGCACCACCAAAGGGGCGTATTTAACAATTCTGACGGCAACAAAGTTCTTGTTGCACAGTCTGCGGGATTATCATTTGTGCGTACATGCTGCCATATTGCAGCTGGTAGTTTATTTTGAATTTTCGCAACCCGGTTGGCGACAAATGTTTTGTATCTATAAGGGGGATTTTTAATCCAGCTAAGAGCGATTGTGGAATCTGACCACGCGAAAATTTTAGAAATTTTAATTTTATCTCCTAGAATTTTTAAAATTGCGGAAACAAGATCAACCAGTAAAACAGCGGCTACTAGCTCTAATCTCGGGATTGAAATTGTTTTTACCGGAGCGATTTTTGCTTTAGCAGCAATGAGAAAAGTGCAGATTTTATTATTTTGTAAAACGCGAAAATACGCTATACTAGCGTAAGCTTTTTCTGACGAATCACAGAAAGCGTGAAGTTGACATTCTGTAAAATTATCAATAATAAAACGTCGCGGTAAAGAAAAGTTTTGAATAAGGCCTAACTCAGATTTATATTTTAACCAACGTTGGCGTATAAAGGGGGAAACTTCCTGGTCCCAGTCATATTTTTGTTTCCACAGAAGCTGCAATAGATCTTTGGAGAACAGGCTCAGAGGTGAGAGCCATCCTAGTGGATCAAAGCATCTTGCAATTTCTGACAGAATCGTGCGTTTTGTACATTCTCGTTCCAATGGATCTACGCGATAGGTAAAAATATCTTTACAAGGAATCCATTGTAAGCCTAAAATTTTTATTGTTTCAGATTCTGAATCGAAATTAAACGAGTTTGAGTGCAAGTAAGACTCCGGAAGGTCTTGTAAAAATGACTTATTGTTGCTTGCAAATTTTCTAAGTTCGAACCCACCGTTTCCCAATAGTTCTATAAGTTGATCGCGTAAATTTCTAGCTTCTGAGAGGTTATTTGCATTACAAATTAAATCATCAACGTAAATTGAGGTTTTGAGTACCTCACGAGCTTGAGGAAACTTGTTTCCTTCATCCTGTGCTAATTGAGCAATGACGCGGTTAGCGAGATATGGAGAAGAGCTCAGACCAAAAGTGACCCGTTTAAAACGCATGTCTTTTATGGGCTCGTTGGGAGTGAATCTCCATATTATTCTTTGAAAATCCCTATGAATAGGGGCAATTAAAACTTGTGTAAACATGCTTTTAAGATCACAAGTAAAGACCACAGAAGAAATACGAAAACTGAGAAGTAGAGCAAAAACTTCTTTTTGAAGTTTTGGCCCCGTAAGAAGGGTGTCATTTAGCGAGGGTGAATTTTGATTTGGACGAGACGATCCGTCGAAAACAATTCGAATATTGTCACCCTTGGCTACGCAATGATGGGGTAAGTAAAAAGAGTTTTTATTTATTTCTTCGTCAGGAATAATTTCAAGATAATCATTGTTAATATATTCTTGAATAGTATCTGAATATTTTTTATAAATATTAGGATTTAAAATTAAGCGTTTTTCAAGCGAAAAAAATCTTCTTAAAGCCAATGAGCGCGTTGCATGAAAATCAAATTGCGGAGGCGTATTATCTTGGAAAGGTAGTTCTACCATGTATCGCCCTGTTTCGTCTCTACAGTGAGTCTCAACAAAGCTTTTCTCGGCAAGAATATCGGAGGGCGAGCAAAAATTTGCTTTAGGTAGCTCTTCTAATTCCCAAAAGCGTTTTAAAGCGTGGTCTAGCGATAGTGAATCGGTTTCATTTACAGAGCAAAATAAAGCGGTTGAATGTGATTGCGATTTAATTTTATTATTTTTATTTTTTCCCATAATAATATAGCCAAAAATACTATTAAGAAGAATTGGTTTGTTGGGGCCATTATCAATGCGCCCTTCGCGTAAAATATAGGGAAAAATATCAGCGCCCAAAAGAAAATCAATATTAGCGGGTTCTTGGAACGTAGGGTCCGCGAGGAGTACATTTTGAAAATCAGAAGTATCTATATTACCTAAATAAGTGCTAGGAATTTCCGAACACAACTTGGGTAAGATCACAGCGTCGACTGACATGCGTGGTTCCGTTTGATTATACGGTTTGATAATACAAGTTACTCCTCCCTGAGAGGTAACTTCATTCATAGATCCTAATCCTTGAATAGAAAGGGATAAACTATAGCGTGGAAGTGAAAGTTTTTTGAAAAACTTCAAAGAGACGTAACTGCATTCTGAGCCAGAATCAAGAATAACCCTAGCTTTTTGAAAAATGCCACGAGAATCCATAACCTCGATAATAGCGGTAGATAAAATTGTATTCTGAGCGTGCGAATTGGAGAAGTAATTTAAGGTATTTTGCGAATTTTGAGGTAAATTTTCCATACCTGTTTGTGGCGGTTGCTGAAAAGCGCGAGAGGTTGGCGAATTATTTTGCTGAGGCGAGATATTACCATTAAAAGCAGGCGAATTATTTTGTGAAGAACTTTGCGGGTTATTGTATTGCGAATTATAAAAGGGGGGTCGTACATTAGAATTGTAATTATTTTCAAGATTCGTGCGGTTAGAAGTATGTGGACTGTAATTGTTGTTATTTTTAAAAATATGTAAAAGAGAGTGATGTCTATTAGATTGACAGTAACGACAAACAGACTGCGATTGACATAAAGCTAGGTTATGTTGCCCACTTAAACAATTAGGACACCAGTTGTTGTCTTTAGCTAACTGAAAACGTTCAGAGGAATTTTTATTTTTAAATTCTAAGCATCTGTAAATATTATGGTCACGTGATTGACATAAAAGACAAGATTGATTTGAATTATTTAACTTTGTATTATTATTTCGACTTGCATTACCAAAAAATGCAGAAGTTTGTCTAGGTTTTGACTGATTAGAAGAAAATCTATTTTTTGTGTCTGTTTTTAAAGGTGAAGAAAAATCAGTTTTAGTTGAAAATTCTACCGCTTCTATAGCGTTACATCGTTTTAGTACAAAATTCTTTAAATCGTCAAAAGTAGGAACTTGAGATGGATCATTAAGTTCAAGTTCAAATCGCGTCATGGTCTCCTGATCTAAATGTTTACTGAAATTATAGTATAGCAAAAAAGACCAATCATCTGTGGGAAAACCAAGTACCTTAAGGGCGGAGAGATTTTCACTATATACGTCAACTAGTGTGCGCAATTGTTTTGAATTTTTAGAATTTGTTACGTAAGGAACATTATCCATTGTTTTTAAATGTGAAAAAGCAATAAGCCGTTTGTTATCGTAGCGGTTTTTTAGCGATTCGAGAGCAATTGAATAATTAGCGGCGGCTAAAGGTGTGCATTGCACCAGTGCTAGCGGGGGTCCCTCTAGGGAGTTTAAAAGATGGTTAAATTTCTCTATATTCGAAATATTTGTGTTGTCAACTAGCGCATTAAACATGTCCATAAAATTTCTAAATTGTCTAATATCGCCGGAAAATTTTGGAACTTTCAAATTAGTCAAGTTTGGCGGTCGATTACCACTAGATAGTCCCGAAGCAGAGGATGCGTCGGTTTCAACCTTCAGTGTTGGCTTTTCAAACAGCGCGGTATACTTAGCGTAATTGTAAGATCGTAAGTATTCAAAGTCTTTTCTCACTCCTTCTTCGGTATCAATTTCAAAATCGTCGGTCGCTGACATTAAAGATATAAGATTTTGATGATATTTAGCAAAATCGTTAACCACTTGATCAATTTGAGCGTACATAATTTTAAACTGAAGTTTAGCCGTCTCGTCAGCATCAGAAGCCGAGTCAGCAAAAGTTTTTAATTCTTTCATTTGATTATGACACATTGTGCGAAGGGTCTTATACGATTTAATCTTAGCCGCGGACATGATGATCCTTTATTTAATGCAGATGGGTATAATAAAGAAAAGCAAAACTAAATTTTTAATTATTTTTAGCAATTTAGGGATATTACGCGGTATTTTTAACAACTTAGCCAAATAAAATCAATTTATTAAAATCAATTATTGGTAAAATTATCAATTTATTTAGTGATACTAATAAATAAAAGGGAAAGCGAATTATTAATAATATAATTTTTAATTGAATTTAACCATATTATTTTAGCGAATTAATAAATTTTTATAAATTAAGTAACGGTGAAAATAGCGAATTATTTATTTACCTTTGTCAGTTAATAAGAGCGAAAACGAACTATTTATTTATATTTACTAATAAATAAAAGCGAAATATTTTTTAATAGTTAAGGGGAATTGCGCGGTGCGAATTAGCGATAATTAATTAACTTAGCGACATGCAATAGCGAGTTATCTACTAGCGATCCCAATAATTTGTAAATATAGGCAAGTAAGAAGCTTAAATTATAAACCTCTTTACACAATAAATAATACTATGGACATATCATGCGCGGAGATAAATATAGTTTGTTACAACTCATAATACAGGGTAAAATTCAAGGAAGGAGAAGCGTGGGGAGAAGACGACATTCCTGGCTACGTAACCTACGAGAGTGGTTCAGCTGCTCTACAAATCAACTTTTTAGATCTGCAGTATCTAAGATACGTATAGCTTTGATGATTGCCAACTTTCGGAACGAAGATGGCACTTAAAGAAGAAGAATACTATGGCACCCATAAAGCTGCAATAAAAGTTCTAAACTAAAGCAGCAGTAATAAAATAAAATGCAGATAGTACCTACTGGTAAGCCTATATCATATGCCGATAAATTACGTGCAATTGTTTATGTATATGTAACCTGCCTAAAACCTACTACTCAGTTTAGGAAAGAATGTTGAAGAAAAAAACTGGAATGATAAGAATGATGATATTCAATGACCTTGAATTTATTTCTCCGAAACAAATTACCTATTTATAAATCGTCAAAGACGGAAAACCAAAACACGTTGAAAAATGAAAAAAAACCTATTATACTTTTTATTATTAGCGAAGCGAATAAAAACTTTCAAACGCGTTCGGCTCGTAGGGCCAAAAATGATTGGTATAAAGCGAAAAATTAATTAGATTGCTGGTTCATAAAATTAGTTTACCAATCACCTGCGAATAATTTAATTAATTATGAAATCTGAACTGAAAATAATTACGAACAGTTGAAGATGCACTTACCCCTGTTTTTGCAGCGTGTTGTTCGTGACGTCTTTCACACAGAAGTGATTTTTCGACAGCAATTGTCATATATCGAAGCGCGCACACCCCCAATGTACAAATTCAACTGGTTGAGTGCGCGAAGATGCAATTGAACATGCTCAGAAAGTAAAATAAAATAAAGTTTTCAATCGCATTCGCCAAAATTCTTAAAGACAAATACGAACGTATAAACGCGAGAAAAATATTAAAATAAAACAAAATTCTTATACCCAAAAGTATATTTACAAAGGCGAGTGAATTTTGGACAAATTTAAATAGTGAAAAATGCATTTTGGTAATTTTTACCATTTTTGAGATACAAATCCTTTTGAAAAAATTGCATTGGTGTTCATAATTTTATTATTTAGGTTAGTCTTTTTTAATTTTTTGAAGATTTTTTTATTTAGCTAGTATAAAATATAATTGAATTTTTCAGATTACACCATATACTTTTTAGGTAGGTACAGACAGGGACTAATTAAATGGCCGCTACCAAGTTGGGATGAGAATTTCGGACTTTTTATTTAGTCCTTTTAATTTAAAACCATGAATGAATCCATTTGGCTACTATACTAAACTATACAGCCTAAAAATATTAGTGATTTTGCATTTATCAATGAAAGTCGAAGGATCTGCGATCAAGAATAGGCGACTCGGTGATACCTATTATGTTCTTCTTTATTTGTTTCACACAGTTAAATATTCAGTGATTAGTCTGAGATAATTTTCGTAATTTCGAACGTTACACTTTGCGCTCAAGAATCACCCTTCTTTGTGAGGTTGGGATTTTTTCTTTATTTGTTTCACGCAGGTAAATCTTTAGTGAGAATATGAGGGGTGCATTTTTACGTAATTTCGAACGTTGCCCGCTTATTTTTTCATTTGTTTGATCATGGCTGGATCTGGCTGGGTATACAGAGCGGGGCAACCGGCCTGCAGGACGCATCTAAACATGTTTGGTCTGCAGGCTGCCTGCACTTAAATTGAGACCATATTGAAAGGAACATTAAATTAAATTTTTATTTGCTATTATTAAGAACACCGGCGCATACAAAGGGAGGTAATAGAGTACTTAATCTTCTCAAGTTTGGTAAATTGCAAAGAAACCAAGTAATAGTTTATCGGACAAGTGCATCTTTTCAACTAAAAAAGGAAAATACTCTGCCAATATATGGGCCCCCAAGCTCACACTAGGTACTATAGTTATAGTATACGTGTGAGCTAATATAGCTAAAAACTGAAATATATTTTATTCAACTCCAGGCTAAATTACCTTTTGTTTGATACCACACAAGCCATGTTTTGACTAAAAACTCGAATTTTTGAAATCTACTCCCACCCTTAAAGAAACAAAAACTAAAATATATTTTGTTAAACTCCGGACTCAATTACCTTTCGTTTGATATCACACACGCCATATTTTCACTTAAACTCTAATTTTTAAAATATACCCCCACCCTTTTTTTTAAAATAAATTAAAATGTATTTTGTTTAACTGCAGACTCAATTACTTTTCATTTGATATCACACACGCCATATTTTCACATAAACCCTAATTTTTGAGATCTACCCCCACCCTTTTATTTGGTTTGTGTTCGGTTTCATGAAAATCGGGCAAGCGGTTTTTGAGTTATGCGCGTTGGTCGTTACAGACAGACATACAGACAGACAGACAGACAGACATACAGACAGACAGACGGCGCAACAAAAAAGTTTAAAAATCATCTGAAACGCAAAGATATATAAAAATTTTTGAAATCGGAGCAACTTTTTTTTCTCGAAAAAATTCACCATAGCTCACACTACTATAGTATAGTATATGTGTAAGCTAATAGATATATAAATATGCATAAACTCCCACAGTAGGTCACAAAAAATAGGTATTTATCTGGAGCGCGTTTTAAAAATACTCTGCCAATCTATGGGCACCTAAGCTCACACTATAGGTACTATAGTTATGGTGTACGTGTGAGCTAATATAACTAAAAACTGAAATATATTTTATTGAACTGCAGACTCAATTACCTTTCGTTTGATACCACTCAAGCCATGTTTTGACTTAAACTTTAATTTTTCAAATCTACCCCCCCCCTTTTTTTAACTAAAATGTATTTTGTTTAACTCCAGACTCAATTACCTTTCGTTTGATATCACACACGCCATATTTCCACATAAACACTAATTTTTTAAATTTACCCCCACCCTTTTTTTAAAGTAAAATGTATTTTATTTAACTCCAGACGCAATTACCTTTCGTTTGATATCACACACGCCATATTTTTACATAAACTCTAAGTTTTGAAATATACCCCCACCCTTTTATTTGGCTTGTGTTTGGTGGATTTTGTTCATTTTAAAATGGGACCATCTCGACCCAAAACCCAGCGTAGGTACCAAATTTCATTAAAATCGGGCAAGCGGTTTTTGAGTTATGCGCGTTGGTCGTTACAGACAGACATACAGACAGACAGACAGACAGACAGACAGACAGACAGACAGACAGACAGACGGCGCAACAAAAAAGTTTCAAAATCATCTGAAACGCAAAGATATATAAAAAATTTTGAAATCGGAGCAACTTTTTTTTTCTCGAAAAAATTAGGATCACTATAGCTCACACTACTATAGTATAGTAGTAGTGTGAGCTAATAG
>OY755048.1:1082500-1247500 GCA_963576565.1 Aspidapion aeneum | reverse complement strand
CATCTGAAACGCAAAGATATATAAAAAATTTTGAAATCGGAGCGACTTTTTTTTTCTCGAAAAAATTAGGATCACCATAGCTCACACTACTATAGTATAGTATATGTGTGAGCTAAAAATAATTTATGCACAAATAAGCGAACCCGCAGTTACATATTTAAACTCAGCATCAAAAATCTTACAAAAAACATATTTGATACTTTTCTGTTAAATTAACAAGTGGTCACGTGATTTTGGCAACTTCTTAACGGTTTAAGCTAGAGACTTGTTTCTTTTTTTGATTTGTAGACAAAAATGTCCGATCAATAATAAATTCCTTAAAATCCGACATCATGGGGTCTCGCCACCCCTCAGGCATATTCTTCGGTGTGCTACTGAGTAACCTCTTTAACCCATTTGTTCCCAAGCAGTGGCCTATCTAGGCCATTAAAGTTGGTGGAGCCCTAAAATATAACTAAATTATGACTTTTTTACAGATACAACTGGGGTCGGGCAAAAGTAAATTCGAGGAAAAATTATTTTTTTGTTTTATAGTTTAAAAATTTTAAGCGTTGCGAACAAAGCATCGAAACACAAAATATCAACAGTTCAAAGTGTCGAAAACACCAAAAATCGAAATTACAAAACACCGAAAAAACAAAATGTCGAAATGCAAAATAAAAGATAAAACCCAACCTAACACGATCTGGTCAGGTTAGATTTTGTGTAATAACCTAACTAGAACATGTTAGTACTTTTTGTTTACTAACGAAACCAGGTCAGGTTTAAAACCTATTAATATTATACAAAAAAATTAACCTGATCTGGTCAGGTTAGTTTTTAGCTCACACATATACTATACTATAGTAGTGTGAGCTATGGTGATCCTAATTTTTTCGAGAAAAAAAAAGTTGCTCCGATTTCAAAAATTTTTATATATCTTTGCGTTTCAGATGATTTTGAAACTTTTTTGTTGCGCCGTCTGTCTGTCTGTCTGTCTGTCTGTATGTCTGTCTGTCTGTCTGTATGTCTGTCTGTAACGACCAACGCGCATAACTCAAAAACCGCTTGGCCTATTTTAATGAAATTTGGTACCTAGGCTGGGTTTGGGCCGAGATGGTCCCATTTAAAAATGAACAAAATCCACCGAACACAAATCAAATAAATGGGTGGGGGTAGATTTCAAAAATTAGAGTTTATGGGAAAATATGGCGTGTGTGATATCAAACGAAAGGTAATTGAGTCTGGAGTTAAACAAAATACATTTTAATTTATTTAAAAAAAAGGGTGGGGGTATATTTCAAAAATTAGAGTTTAAGTGAAAATATGGCGTGTGTGATATCAAACGAAAGGTAATTGAGTCCGGAGTTTAACAAAATACATTTTAGTTTTTGTTTTTTTTAAGGGTGGGGGTAGATTTCAAATATTTGAATTGAAGTCAAAACATGGCTTGTGTGGTATCAAACAAAAGGTGATTTAGTCTGGAGTTGAATAAAATATATTTTAGTTTTTAGTTATATTAGCTCACACGTACACTATAACTATAGTACCTAGTGTGAGCTTAGGGGCCCATATATTGGCAGAGTATTTAGCTCACACTACTACTATACTATAGTAGTGTGAGCTATGGTGATCCTAACTTTTTCGAGAAAAAAAAAGTTGCTCCGATTTCAAAAATTTTTATATATCTTTGCGTTTCAGATGATTTTGAAACTTTTTTGTTTTGCTGTCTGTCTGTCTGTCTGTCTGTCTGTCTGTCTGTATGTCTGTCTGTAACGACCAACCCGCATAACTCAAAAACCGCTTGTCCGATTTTAATGAAATTTGGTACCTAAGATGGGTCTTGGGCCGTGATGGTCCCATTTAAAAATGAACAAAACCCACCGAACGCAAGCCAAATAAAAGGGTGGGGGTAGATTCCAAAAATTAGAGTTTAAGTGAAAATATGGCGTGTGTGATATCAAACAAAAGCTAATTGAGTCTGGAGTTAAACAAAATACATTTTAGATTTTTTTAAACTGGTGGGGGGTAGATTAAAAAAATTTGAGTTTAAGTCAAAACATGGCTTGTGTGGTATCAAACGAAAGGTAATTGAGTCTGGAGTTGAATAAAATATATTTCAGTTTTTGATTATATTAGCTCACACTATAACTATAGTACCTAGTGTGAGCTTAGGTGCCCATAGATTGGCAGAGTATTTTTTACGATGTCACAGGGCACTTTTTCTCTAAATAACAAAATCTGCGAAACAAAAAGTGACCACCCGTCCACCCGTTTTAAAACCTAGGGAAAAAGTTTGTTTAATGATCCAAGAGATTACTTGAGTACCTACGCTCTTTTGATTATTGGTAGATGTTTTCAACTTTGGTAGTCGACCGGGAGCATTTTTCCGATCCCTATGTGGTTACCGCTACACGGAGCGCTAGTCGTATAGGACTTGTTAAATTATAATCGACGTTGCGTTTCCTATTAGGCCAGCGCACAAAAATGAAATAACTGCGTTCATTATGCTTACTTTTTACACCAGGGGGTGATTACAGTTCGTACCATTTAGATATTATGAAAACTGCATGACTTTTTACATTGGGTTGGTGTTTCGGTTTCTTTTAATCTAATTTTTATTATTTTTTCAGAACATTTTATTTTTTATTTTTAAAACTCAAATTTTGGGTTACATTTGGGTATAATTGGGTTATAGTTTTACTCAATAGGTTAAGTTAAATTTAAGGCTTACAAACTGCTATAAACGATCAATTTGGAATAGTTTAATATTTTAATTCTAAACGTATTTAATAATTTAAATTTAATTTTAATTCAATCCTCATATTACTACCACCACAAAGAATACGTAGTATACTTTGTGCTACCACCCTCTGCATATTTTAATTTAAATCGCGTTTTTATTCTTTTTAATAAAATTATTATTCTAAATTCTTTTTATCAGAAGTGATGCGATCGTCCTATAGAGGGCGACGAAATACGTCGCAAAAACCAGACAGAACCTAAAAAGAACTGTCGCCATTCACACGCGTTCTCGATCGGAATATTTTGAACGATCAACGCTTTTATATAAAAAATGGTGAACTCTAAAACCCAAAAAATCTCTCTAAAACTTAAAACATTGAAGCTCGGGAGTGCTGGACCGCTATAGAAGACTTCTGGCGAATCTGGTGCACCAGGTGAAAGAGATCAAGACATCACCGGTAAGTCCCTCTCCTATAAGATCGCATCATTAATATTTTTCTATTATTTCGCTCTTAAATAATCTTCATATTCCAATATTATTATTATTATGTCTTAATTAATTTTCACTTCAGAAAGGTACGATTTCGCGTGCGTTCTTATACCTTTCAAATGAAAGGGGAGGACTTGTCTGAATGTTATTTCTTCGATGTCTGTATACGGAGTGAGACATATTTTTGATTACTTCGATCGCCGGATTTTGATTTTTATTAATTTGATATTAAAAAATCATCCTTTCTAAAGTGAAACGCAGGTAATATTGGTAATAACGTGAGAATTGTTTTTTACAAGAAATTTTAAATTTTAAAAATATAAAAATATCAGGTTTTTTATAAAATCCTTGGACTCGATTTAACAAAAAAAAGGCTTGATTCGGTTGTTTTGGATCACTGATCTGAGATCACCTCGCTATAAAAAGAAACGCATACATTTTACACTAAAAATTAAAAAATAATTTTCTAACATTCTAATATTTTCATAATAATAAAAGCGATGGCCGACTGATGGAAATTTTGACGATGTTAGCACGATAAGATATCCGTATCAATTAAATATCACTATTTGCAAGAATCAATCTAGAAGAAAAATGCAGAGGTACCAAACCCACCCAACCCGACCCAAGATACCCCAGCATTTCTCTGACATAGGTATGGCAATGGCATAACATTGCGGCACATATGTGTACCAAATTTCATCAAAATCGGATAATGGGAAGTGTGTCAAAAACGCTTCACTAGATTTGATAAATAGTTAGTTAGATAGTTAGTTAGACAGTTAGTTAGATAGTTAGACAGAACATCTGAAGCTAAATCAAAGCTTGTAAAAAAATGACTACGTTTATATCGCTTCAATAAAATATTTTGATAATTACAAAAATATGTTAAAAATTAGTTTCGCATTTAAAATAGCTTTGATTTACAGTTTAATTTTAATATACGCTTTTAATATACGCTTTTACTATAATACAAAATGGCAGCTGAGAAAATCAAGAAAAATAAAGTTTTTCGAGATATGGAGGAATCCAATGTTAATGAAATTTTAGCAGTAGCCCTAGAAGCTAAAAGTGACGCCACAAAACGCAATACTTTAAAAATTCTTCTTTGAAGAACTTAAATATATTCGCGCGGAGTTTTCAAAAAAGCATTCTCCTTTGCTAAATGTAGTTGTAGACGTAGACCGTCTAAAAGCGACCAGAATTAGATGGATGCTGGGACGGACACGAAAAGACTTCGGACTGCTGATAGGTACTCTAACCGGACATAACCGGTTGAGGAGGCACATGACACGTATAGGAGTCTAGAATGACCCTACCTGCCCAGCCTGTGGACAGGAAGAAGAGACATCAAGACACCTCGTGGCAGAAAGCGAGGCCTACGCAAGGATGAGACAACAGGCACTCTGAGCGAGGAAGAACTGCACATGCTCAAATGGGCAGACTTACTGGACTTTGTAAAGAGAACAGGAAGGCCCAATGAGTTACCCGACCATCAAAGGGAAGTGCAGGGAGTGGGTTAAGGGACAGACTTGGGGCATGGCAAAAAGGGCCTACTCTGGCCTACTTTTCAGACCTGCGGGTCAACCCCCCCCCCCACTACTACTACTACTACTTGCTAAATGAAATTATTGCTGATAAAAATGAAGTCGACTCAGCTTTGAGAAAACTTCACGACTTTTCTTTTTGAAACTTCTGCTCAGGCTCCTAGTGGTAATCGCCGTCTTACCATAAATCCACATTCTCCGGGTGGTTCGCAACAAGATGACAATATGTCTTATCATTTACCGAGGATTGATTTAATTAAATTTAATGGAGAATTGAATCAATTTCCAACTTTTTATGATTTGTTTAAAAGCTTGATTCACGACAATCCAAATATTCCACATATGCAAAAATACTCTTTGCTTGTTACAAATTTGGAAGGTCCTCCAAAAGAATTGGTCACTCAATTACCCCTCTCAGACGCGAATTATCCTATTGCTTTTGAACAATTAGTAAAACGCTATAAAAATGATCTCCTCTTAGCCCAAACATATCGGAATGCCATTGAAAACGCTCCAAAAGTTAATTCTGAAAACCCTGTAGCTATCAGAAATCTACTTGATATTTTTACAAAAAATCTCGAGGCTTTTAAAACGGTTGGTTTAGAACCTGATTTTTTGGATTTTATTTTAGCGCCAAAACTGCTTAAATCGGTTGACCATAATATTCAAACTCGCTTTAAAGTTTTCCACGGAAAACCTACGGAACTTCCTTTCTATAGGAGTATCTACAATTTCTTTGATCAGCATTGCAACCCTCTTTTTAATGTAAATGCTAGTTCCTCATTTAATATGCAAGTTTCTCTTAGAAATAAACCCGGAAAATCACAAAATAATAATTTTAAAACGCAATCCACGCATCAATATAACACGCGACAACGTGCCCCTTTTTAGTACAAATAATTCGCCGCAAAATCAAACCCCTCAAAAATGAAAATGCCTGATATTCACTCGCGATCAAATTTTAACTTTATGCCCAGATTACGTTTCTTATATCTCATCAAGAAAGATTTAATTTTCAGAAGGATAAAAAATGGTGCATAAATTGTACTTCTAATATACATCGCACTTTCCAATGCAAAAGCACACATTCATGTCGATTTTGCCAGAAAAGACATCATAGTTCTTGTCACTTTAATACTCTCGATATAAACGCACCCACTGCCACTGAAACAGACCCTATATATAGGGCCGGACGTCGCGCATCGAGCCAGTCAGAGATAACCAACTGCCGTAGTAGCGAGATATAATAGGCCGATTACAGTAGTGAGTTATTAGTAACTTTAAGTGCGTGTTTTGTTGTACCATCTTTTCTTAAAACATTTCAGCCCATATTTGACCTATCCAAAACTCTAGTTCGGAAAGAGCTACGAATCTCATACTTTGCACAGTCGTAGACCTTCATAGAGTTAACAACCCCTCCAAGTTTCATGGACTTCTATAAAGTAGTAAAGTAGTTACGAAATTTCAAAAAACGTCGAAATTGCCACTCACTCACTGACTCACTCACTCATGTATAGATCATCAAAATTCTACTGTACTTCCAGACATGCTACAGACCTGAAATTTGGCAGACTGATAGAAATTATGACCAAACCCGTGGAAAAATTCAAAAAGCCCCAAAATTCTAATTTACTCCCCTCCCCTATACATGTAAAATTATTTAAAAGTAACATTACCCACTTCTAGAAACGCCAGAGAGCTGAACTTTTTAAGACTGAAAGACACTATGATAAAACTATAGGAAGAAATTTTAAAACGCCAATGTTTTCATTTACTCTCCTCCCCTATAAATGTCAAGTTATGTAAAAGTAACATTACCCACTTCCAAAAACGCTAGAGAGCTGAGCATTGGAAGACTGATAGGGACTATGATAAAACTATAGGAAAAAATTTAAAAACACGAATATTTTAATTTACTTCCCTCCCCTATACATGTAAAGTTATGCAAAAGTAACTTTGTCTACTTTCAGAAACGCTAAAGAGCTGAGCTTTGGAAGGCTGATAGCAGCTATGATAAAACCATGGGAAAAAATTAAAAGACCTCAAAATTTTAAGTAAGGCATTGCAAAAGTTTTGAACAATATTCCGCATATTCTACTATTTTAAAAATTAAATATTATCCAATTCCTTTAAAAAAGAAGTGAAATCATAACAAAAACATTTAATGTAAAAATAACCAAGTACGCGGCATTCCGTAAAAAGAATTGAGATAAAAGTAAAGTCAAGTTCTTCAATAGAAATTTCAAAATGAAAGTAAGAAACTAGTTTGGAAATGTTTTTCTAAACTTGGCTATTACGGCTGTAAATGACTCAGGCACAGTGCTAAATTGAACATAAAGAAGTTTGGCTGTAATAGCAAAGTTTAGAAAAACATTTCCAACTAGTAAAAGTCTTTTATTATGAAATTTGTATTGGAGAACTTGGCCTTACTTTTATCTCAATTCTTTTTACGGAATGCCATTTTCGCGTACTTGGCTCTTTTTTACATGAAATGTTTTTGTGTTGGTTTATTTTAAACAGGACGTTTCAGTAAGTAAGTATATCTAACCGTTTTCAAATGTAAACTAAACAATCCAGTCTAAAGGCTACTACTTATACTACTTGGTGTGCAGTCGGCCCGCCCCCTTTTTTCTTCTTTAGGTTGAGTGGAAGAGCGCTGCTTTCAGCTTTATGAGCTCGAAAGTGCGAACTCTGCCTTTTGTCAACTTCACTTTTAGTTTAAGTTATTAGAAGTGTATTTTGTTAATTTTTTGTTGTTGACAATAAAAGCATTATTATTATTATTATTATATACTATGGAAATACATAGGAAACGGGTGTACTGCTAATACTTCACGGTTAGTATCTCAGCAAAAGTACTACCCAGAGAACTTAGTGATGTCTCGTTTTAAGGCTATTAGTTGTTCATATATTTATGTTATTACAGATTTTCTCAAAAATAAGCAGTTTTGAAGTTATAGGCCATTAAAAATCAAAATTGGACAAAATCCAAAATTACGGCGAAATATTTAGCCATAACTCAAAAACGATTCGTCTGACAAATAAACATGCAAAAGTGTTTTAGTAGGAAATTTTTTGTCTTCAACATTTGTTTAAAACTTTTTTTCTAAAACGACAGTACACGACAGTACCCAACAGTACTCAACAGGACCCAACAGTACGCGACAGTACACGACAGTACCCAACAGTGCTCAACTGGACCCAACAGTACACGACAGGACCCAACAGTACTCGACAGTACCCAACAGTACTCAACAGGACCCAACAGTACTCGACAGTACACGACAGTACCCAACAGTACTCGACAGGACCCAACAGTACTCGACAGTACACCACGACAGGACCCAACAGTACACGACAGTACTCGACACTACCATGGGCGCATCCAGCCTTAGATTTTTGATATATTTTCTACATATTTGATGATAAAACATGAAAAATACCTTAAAATTTGACATCAGGAGGGTTCGGGCCCCCCCCCCAACCCCAAGCAGTGGCGTAGTTGCGAAAAGACATAATGACCTTTTTTTTTTTGTCGCAAGTTTTTTGAAGGCGCGCTTTGTATCTGTCGGCCTCCCCCCAAGACACATTCCTGGGTGCGCCACTGTCACTACACGACAGGACCCGACAGTACACGACAGTACTCAACAGTACTCGACAGGACCCAACAGTACTCGACAGTACACGACAGTACACAACAGTACTCAACAGGACCTAACAGTACACGACAGGACCCAAGTCCTGTTGGACGCTGTACAAAATTTTAGGGTGCCGATGACCCCTCGAAAAATACCCTTTTTATGCACACTAAATCCAAGATGGCGGGGGGAGCCGGCCGCCCCCAAGGTCGAAAATTCGAGTTTATTTTTGCAAGCTAAAATTCTATAATGACTGGACTATTTAGCCACCCCCAAAAATAGTGTTCTTGTGCGTCCAGAAGTCGGGGTAGTTACACATTTACAACAATGTAAGTCTTAAAGTAAAGGCCGTCATCACAGCTGTTTTCGAATCGCCCTTAGTCAAATAACCAATTTTTGCTTTACACTTTAAAAACTTAGCTTTTTAAAAATGGCTAAAAATACAAACATGTTGCATTTGTGTTTCTCTATGTAAGTATGTAATAAAAAATCACTATTATGTGTATTTTTTTAACCGAACATTCAAACGGACTACAGACCAAAGCTAATTTTTTCAATTATATGTATTTTTTAACCGAACATTTAAACTGAATACAGAGAAAATTTTCATGATTGAATTCAACCCAGGAATGCGAATAATTTATATGTGTTGAACGACGCGCCACGAAATCCGGCCTGTATTGGGATTCTTATCCAAGCTCTTCTGAAAACGGCAGCGGCTATTTATTAAGTCCCCGACTGTACAACTTAGTTAAGTAAAGTTAATTGGTTAAATAAAAACTTATAATTAAACTAGGTTTTTGAAGATTTCTGTAAATAACCTCCATTTAAGGGTCACTGTATCGTTTGTTGTAAGCTCAACCCTACTATATTATACATCGTTGGAAAGAAAATTTTATTCTCTTGATAATATTTTTTTATAATTTTTTCTCCTAAAATGCTTAGCTTATACGAAAATTACAAAAAACATTTTCAGATTCCCAGTTTGCGGACCCCTGTGGAACTTGACCCATAATAAATACCGCTAAATATTATATGGTTTAATTGAAAATTTTATTTTCTACAGAAAAGTAAACAACACTTTCTTTCAAAAAGACTTTTTTTTAAAAGAATTGGTTGAACTTAAAAATTCATTTTCAATTAGACGTGCTAGAAATTAGCATATTATGGATGCTTAAGGGTGCGTATCTTTGCAAGGGCAGTACTTACGTAGCTCGGAGATATCTCGTTTGATAGGTCTTTTAATGGGGTTTAATATTCCTTTCCATACAGGTACTTTCTAAAAAAATCAGTGCTTTTTGAGTAAAAGGCTAATTAAGGAAAAAATAGTCAAAAATCCAAGATGGCGCCGCCATTTTGACACTGTTCCTTCCTGGAGAGGGATCGGGAATTCAACTATATTTAATGGGAACCCAATAACTATCGTTTGCGCCTAGTCTTGATTTTACGTTTTTGAAAATATTTGGATTTTTAATTTTTTATCCGTCATCCCATATCCAAGAGGGTGCACTTCAAAAAATCATATCTTTTATAATATAAGGTCAAATGTAACGAGTCAAGCCTCACTTAGAAAACCTTACTCTTATAGAAAAAAAATACACCAGAATTGTTTGGTAGCCATGTTTGTTTTGATCCGCGATTAAACACTGATTTTGTTAAAATTTGCAAACTATTCCCAAATTTGGCGCGCCGTAAAGCAAAAACAAAACAAAAGTTGTGAGCAATTTTGTTCTCTACATATTTTATTTGAACTTTTTTTTTATAGCACCTACTCCAATGGTGCTATTTTCCTCCAAGCGCCGCGATGCAGAGTTTTCATCCCCCGTCCCCTCGAGCGGCAACCACCCGAGGTCGCAAACTATGGACCTATGTCTACAATCCCACCAAATTTCATTTTTGTTCGACCTTTTGCAAATAGAATCCCATATTTTGTAACTAACGCTTGGCCTATTAAGCCCAAGTCTCGATTTTTTTCCTTTTCTTCGTTCATCCATACTTCTACCCAAATACACTCAATAAACGAATACACTACTACGAACTAAACAGATCCGAGTCGACCGCCTCTATGATGATATAAAATATAATACATATTGCCACGTAAAGGTAAGCCACAGAAGAGTTCGGTTCGGTCCGCGTTGCAGACCAGAAGACTTTCTCCTGTGCTAAGTTCTGAGAAGTATTACAGGCACCCTAAACTAAGCGGGCAAACATTTTGATTAGTTCTGAGGCTCGACATAGATGGCGCTCTTAACAAAATATTGATTTCTTCTTTGGAATCAATACTAGGTTTTTAAAAAAAGTACCAAGATTTTCATACAAACAAGAAAGTTGTAAATTAGCATAACGAATTTGGATAATATATGCTAATAATTACAGTTGCGACTTTCTTACAGAGTACTTAAAGACAAAATTAAAAATATTAAAAATCAAAGAACTTAATTTTTAATTTTGTCTGTTTCTTGGTCCTTTTTATAGTCTAATTTTCCTTTATGGTGTTTTGACAACTTTTACTAATTTTATCGTATCAGACTATTTATTAATAATAAGTAAGTAACAGTAACTGAACAGTAAAAGTTGTCAATGTCTCAATAAAAGAAATAAGTGACCAACGAATCCTTTTATCTAAACTTACTTAATATTTTAAATAAAAGGATGCAAAAGGGATTGAAACTTGGTACAAAAATTTATTAATACAATTAACAAAATCTACATGAAATTTAATGCCTCTTATAAATTTTATAAGAGTAGGTATTTTAGCAGAAAAAAATTATTTGCAACAATAAATAAATATTTTTACACACATATGTGTGCTATGAAAACCTCGGTCAGTTTGGTAACCATAACAAAAAGGTTTCTTAATTATTTTTCTGATTCAAAATGTATAGCTTTTATAATCTATTTATTAATTTTATTTTAGTATAAGAGAACATCCTTAAATTACGTAACACAAAAATTCAAGATTTTTAACCCTCCCTCCCCCTCTCGTAACGTATTTTCAAGAAAAAAACCATAAAAAAAACATTGAGTGTAATACAAGGCCAAACCCCCCCCCCTCCCCCTAGTACATTACATAATTTAAGGATTGGCCCTAACTGGTACACAAGATGAAAAATGATTTACCTACATTAAAAGTCGGAACCAGGACGGCGCCAGCATAAATCTCCTACAGTCAACTCACCACGACCACGACTGTTGCGCTGAAAAGGAAAGAAGTCTATCGTCTATAATCAAGTTCTGCTGGGACGATAGCGGTGTTAGATAGATGCAAGTCTAACATGTAGTAGGACAACCTTTCGGAAGGTGTGTGAAAGCGTGGGTCCACTGTGTATACTTGCTACGCAGTATAAAGATCCCTGCCCTCGACAAAGAGGTGTCAGGCAAAATTAAGTCCTCTTAGAGAAAGAAAACTTGCATCCTAAGGGGCACCCCAAGGCAAGGTTTTATTAATTTGGTTCCTAGGTTATTTAGAGGGTGCTGTTATGGGTTTTAGGATCAATTTGGCTACATAAAGGTAATTTATATTGCCAATTACCTAAAGAGGTGTTACACAACCAAAAAGTGATTTATAAAGGGAGTATAATAAAACTGATATTCCTTCTGTTCCTTTTAGATACTTTTGGTTTTATTGATTTCTGATTTATAAAGATGGTCGTATAAAGCCCTTTTACCTAAAGTTTTTAAAAAGAAATAAATATAAACTTTGGTCATTTAGTTTTTTCATTACTTTAGGTCATCACAAAAGTGTTTTATAATAGAGCTAAAAGGTTACCTTATATCCTTTTGTTTTTATAGTTACCAGTAGTTTAAAAGTAAATATGATTAGATAGGCGGCCATATAGAACCTAGTTTCCTTAAGGTTTTTAAGAGTGGTAAATATAAACTTTAGACTTTTGGTTTTATAGGAAGGCTTAAAGGTAAACTTAATTATTTTGTATTTATAGTTACCCATAGCTGTATATTAAATATTATTTAAATAGGCGGCCATATAAAACCTTGTTTCCTTAAGGGTTCTAACCAGGGTTGCCAGACGTCCCGCCGTAGGAGGGACGGTCCCGCTTTTTGTAGCTCGGTCTCGCTTTTTTTTAATCCTATGAAAGTCCCGCTTTTTATGCAAATTGTCCCGATTTTCCCGCTTGTTTTTTCATTTCTGTCCTATTTTTTACCTGTCTGTATCTTCTTATATATAACTTATAAATTTTATTTTAAAAAAATTGTGTGTGCTTAAGACCACACGGCAGAAGTGTAAACTTCAACAAGGCGAAATTAATAATACGAAATACAAGATTTTTTGCGTTGTATATTGACAAAAGTAATAACATTTACATAATTATAATAGGGTATAAATTACTCTGGTCAATTTTGCTCTGAATGGCCTTCATCTGCATCATCATATCGCTCTGCTGACTGTTCCTCTCACAGTTAGTCGACTCGAGCCGACTTCACTCGAATGAGCGTTACATAGCCGAGGGTGACGGCTCAGTTCAATCCAGTACCCACAAAAAGTGCTAGACGCGCCTAAAGAAGTTTACACTTCAACAAACAATCGAGAGGAATGTTTTACTTTTTCGTTTAAGTTACTTTCTGATTTTAGGGCGGATATTTCTTATCTATACATACTTATCTTATGTGTTCGTTCATATTTGTTTATTTTAAATAAAATTCACAAATCACTAAAAGAAATTACAGATCATATATTTTATTATGCATGGAATTTTTGATAATCGAAATATAATGAAGACAATGGAAGTTTGAAACACAACTTAATTTAAAAGTTTTTCACCTCTTCAATTAAAAAAACTCACTAAATTTAAATAGGTAGGTATAACATTTAAATTTTAAAATTAAATTATTGAATGTATTTTGGTAACGTAACTAAATAAACACACCATTTGGTTCCTAAAAGACTCCTACAGTAACTTTATGTTAAAATCGATGTAAATTTTTAGTATCTATTTAAGATTTTTGTGTTTACGCATTTACTTAATTTGTCCCGCTTTTTAATTTGAAAAATCTGGCGAATATGTCTTGGGGGGGCGGAGGATTCTTGGGGGGGGATCGAAGCTTAATGATGTCGTATTTTATGCTATTTTATCTTTTTATTCATGAAAAATCTGGAAAATATCTAAAAAATTTAATGTTTAAGGGGGGGGGCGGCCCCGCCGCCCATGTCTCTAAATTATAAAGACACAATTTTTTACATCTTTGTTAAGATAAATGAAACCTAAAAATTTTTTTTTAAAATTTTGCACAAATTTTCATTAAAAAAATTACATTTTATTTGTGTAATTTTATTACACAATCGGCTTTTCCACAACGCTGTTGAGATTAATTGTACTGTTGTATAAAATTTTTACACAAAATAAAGTACAGAATCCAATTAGTAAAATTAACACAGATGTATTAATTTTTTTTTGAACAATTGTTTTATATTTTTGCACAATTTCAGTTGAACATTTTTGCATAGAGATTTTTCTCTGTGTGAAAATACTATCAACTTGTTGATTTTTAAACAACGATTCTTTAGATCTAGTATTCCGTAAATAGTTCGAATTAATTATTAAGAAAATACAATTTTATATTAAGAGTGATAAAATAGGCGTCCGATCGATTTAAAGTACGACACACACGGCTTTCTGACATCATTGCAAGGCTCTCGGGTAGCTAGGTGCACCGTCATTTTGGTCCACTTTCCGCCAATCTCGCAACATCGCTTCTCTCGTGTTAATGCTTCAAGGAACGTCCTTAAATTACGTAACGCAAAAAAAGGATTTTTGACACTCCCCTCCGTAACGCGTTTTCAAGAAAAAACACATTAAAAAAATACTCTGCCAATATATGGGCCCCTAAGCTCACACTAGGTACTATAGTTATAGTGTACGTGTGAGCTAATATAACTAAAAACTGAAATATATTTTATTCAACCCCCCACTAAATTACCTTTTGTTTGATACCACACAAGCCATGTTTTGACTTAAACTCAAATTTTTGAAATCTTCCCCCACCCTTAAAAAAACAAAAACTAAAATGTATTTTGTTAAACTCCGGACTCAATTACCTTTCGTTTGATATCACACACGCCATATTTTCACTTAAACTCTAATTTTTAAAATATACCCCCACCCTTTGTTTTTAAATAAATTAAAATGTATTTTATTTAACTGCAGACTCAATTACCTTTCGTTTGATATCACACACGCCATATTTTCACATAAACTCTAATATTTGGTTTGTGTTCGGTGGATTTTGTTCATTTTTAAATGGGACCATCTCGACCCAAGACCCAGCCTAGGTACCAAATTTCATTAACATCGGCCAAGCGGTTTTTGTTACAGACAGACAGACAGACAGACAGACAGACAGACAGACAGACAGACAGACAGACAGACAGACAGACAGACAGACAGACAGACAGACAGACAGACAGACAGACAGACAGACAGACAGACAGACAGACAGACAGACAGACAGACAGACAGACAGACAGACAGACAGACAGACAGACAGACAGACAGACAGACAGACAGACAGACAGACAGACAGACAGACAGACAGACAGACAGACAGACAGACAGACAGACAGACAGACAGACAGACAGACAGACAGACAGACAGACAGACAGACAGACAGACAGACAGACAGACAGACAGACAGACAGACAGACAGACAGACAGACAGACAGACAGACAGACAGACAGACAGACAGACAGACAGACAGACAGACAGACAGACAGACAGACAGACAGACAGACAGACAGACAGACAGACAGACAGACAGACAGACAGACAGACAGACAGACAGACAGACAGACAGACAGACAGACAGACAGACAGACAGACAGACAGACAGACAGACAGACAGACAGACAGACAGACAGACAGACAGACAGACAGACAGACAGACAGACAGACAGACAGACAGACAGACAGACAGACAGACAGACAGACAGACAGACAGACAGACAGACAGACAGACAGACAGACAGACAGACAGACAGACAGACAGACAGACAGACAGACAGACAGACAGACAGACAGACAGACAGACAGACAGACAGACAGACAGACAGACAGACAGACAGACAGACAGACAGACAGACAGACAGACAGACAGACAGACAGACAGACAGACAGACAGACAGACAGACAGACAGACAGACAGACAGACAGACAGACAGACAGACAGACAGACAGACAGACAGACAGACAGACAGACAGACAGACAGACAGACAGACAGACAGACAGACAGACAGACAGACAGACAGACAGACAGACAGACAGACAGACAGACAGACAGACAGACAGACAGACAGACAGACAGACAGACAGACAGACAGACAGACAGACAGACAGACAGACAGACAGACAGACAGACAGACAGACAGACAGACAGACAGACAGACAGACAGACAGACAGACAGACAGACAGACAGACAGACAGACAGACAGACAGACAGACAGACAGACAGACAGACAGACAGACAGACAGACAGACAGACAGACAGACAGACAGACAGACAGACAGACAGACAGACAGACAGACAGACAGACAGACAGACAGACAGACAGACAGACAGACAGACAGACAGACAGACAGACAGACAGACAGACAGACAGACAGACAGACAGACAGACAGACAGACAGACAGACAGACAGACAGACAGACAGACAGACAGACAGACAGACAGACAGACAGACAGACAGACAGACAGACAGACAGACAGACAGACAGACAGACAGACAGACAGACAGACAGACAGACAGACAGACAGACAGACAGACAGACAGACAGACAGACAGACAGACAGACAGACAGACAGACAGACAGACAGACAGACAGACAGACAGACAGACAGACAGACAGACAGACAGACAGACAGACAGACAGACAGACAGACAGACAGACAGACAGACAGACAGACAGACAGACAGAAAGACCAACGCGCATAACTCAAAAACCGCTTGGCCGATTTTAATGAAATTTGGTACCTAGGCTGGGTCTTTGGTCGAGATGGTCCCATTTAAAAATGAACAAAATCCACCGAACACAAACCAAATAAAAGGGTGGGGGTAGATTTCAAAAATTAGAGTTTATGTGAAAATATGGCGTGTGTGATATCAAACGAAAGGTAATTGAGTTTGCAGTTAAATAAAATACATTTTAATTTATTTAAAAACAAAGGGTGGGGGTATATGTTAAAAATTAGAGTTTAACTGAAAATATGGCGTGTGTGATATCAAACGAAAGGTAATTGAGTCCGGAGTTTAACAAAATACATTTTAGTTTTTGTTTTTTTAAGGGTGGGGGTAGATTTCAAAAATTTGAAAGTCAAAACATGGCTTGTGTGGTATCAAACAAAAGGTAATTTAGTCTGGAGTTGAATAAAATATATTTCAGTTTTTAGTTATATTAGCTCACACGTACACTATAACTATAGTACCTAGTGTGAGCTGAGGGGCCCATATATTGGTAGAGTATTTTTATTACTTTTCTAGAGACATACTATAGCGTGAAATGATTTTTAATGCCTTTGGTTTTATTTTGCCTCTAAGTTTTTTTTGTGCGAAATTTAGAAATGTTAAAATACCACGCGAGCCAGGTTGGCGCAAAAAAAGGGCGAAAAAATATATTTTACATAAAGCGTGTAGCAAACACTCATTGATGTACCCAGATTTCCCCGTATTCAGATTTTGTTTAATGGATTTTTTTTACGCATTTGGAAAGTCTCCACATTCCTAACTCTTGTGTAAAATATCAATCTTTCAACAATAATACAACCAAACTATCATACCACATATTTTAGCTCACACATATACTATACTATAGTAGTAGTGTGAGCTATGGTGATCCTAATTTTTTCGAGAAAAATAAAGTTGCTCCGATTTCAAAAATTTTTATACATCTTTGCGTTTCAGATGATTTTGAAACTTTTTTGTCGCGCCGTCTGTCTGTCTGCCTGTCTGTCCGTCTGTCTGTCTGTCTGTCTGTCTGTCTGTCTGTCTGTCTGTCTGTCTGTCTGTCTGTATGTCTGTTTGTATGTCTGTCTGTAACGACCAACGCGCATAACTCAAAAACCGCTAGGCAGATTTTAATGAAATTTGGTACCTAGGCTGGGTCTTGTGTCGAGATGGTCCCATTTAAAAATGAACAAAATCCACCCCACACAAGCCAAATAAAAGGGTGGGGGAAGATTAAAAAAATTAGAGTTTATGTGAAAATATGGCGTGTGTGATATCAAACGAAAGGTAATTAAGTCCGGAGTTAAACAAAATATATTTTTGTTTTTTTAAGGGTGGGGGTAGATTTCAAAAATTTGAGTTTAAGTCAAAACATGGCTTGTGTGGTATCAAACAAAAGGTAATTTAGTCTGGAGTTGAATAAGATATATTTCAGGTTTTCGTTTTATTATTGTACGTGCGGACACTATAACTATAGTACTTAGTGTGAGCTCAGGGGCCCATATATTGGCAGAGTATTTCGGCATAGTCACAGCCCGCGTAAATGAATAAGCCTGATCCTGATCCTCGGCGTCGTCGGGGTCTCGAAGGCTGACAACAAAACAGTGCCGAACGATGAAAGATATAAAATTTCGCTTAAAGTGACAATATTTTAAAGGTGATTTTGGCAATTTGTTTGCAAATCTTCGATAGTGTTTCAATTCAAAGATGGATCAGACTTGTTCATTTGACGGCTGTGTCATAGTATAAGTGAGCATCTGAATTCTCGAAGGTAAGAGAACGAGCTTTGTCTTGAGATGTGGGTTTCCCGACTATTGACAAGTATGAGAGATGTTCGGTTAATACGTAAT
Organism: Aspidapion aeneum; assembly: GCA_963576565.1. Lineage (NCBI taxonomy): Eukaryota > Metazoa > Arthropoda > Insecta > Coleoptera > Brentidae > Aspidapion > Aspidapion aeneum. The sequence goes on along the minus strand of OY755048.1, from coordinate 1,229,292 downwards.
AACTACATTACTGAATATAATAGATGTACGGCGGGCGCACCGATTGGACCAAACGATATAACAGCATTTACCTATGCATTAAGACGATACACAAGGATAATTGAAGGCTCTCCTCTGATAATGGTTCTAAGTTCATGTTCAATAGGTTAGGTTAATTAGATCTCCCACGAAGGGATGATTTAACAATCAAGGCTATTATAAATAGTCGTCTATATTAAACCGTTTTTTACCGAACTGCAGCACGGCGAAAGAAGGATAATGTTTTTTTACACAAAATTCTACGATTGTTACAGAAATATTAAATGCAATAATGCATTTAGCGTAGGTACTCCTTGTAGTTTTGTTTATATAGTCCCTACATAAACATTTATTTAGGTGTGCAAGTTGTTCAACGAAGAAAACCAGTTTTTTAAAATTAACCGAAGGTTTTCCAAGTTGGACCCTTGTGTTTAAAGTGATATAATTTTTTTTAATTAAAACAGTTTTCCTGAGATATTTAGATATTTGTTTTTGAACTTATTTAAAAAAAACGAGTTGAATGCTGCAATACTTTAATTATTTACACGTTCGCAGTAAACCAAATTACATTTTAGGTACTGAATCATATTTTTAGCACCCTTTTCTGCCAACCAAGCTGCTAACACGGATCAGATCCGTGCTGCTAACATTGTTTTGATTTTGGTTGAATGCGTGGCTTGTTTGTTTTGGCAATAAAATTGTCAAGTTTTTTTAACTGAATTTTCTTTAGTCAATGAAACACAAAAACTCAAAAATTGAAGTACATTTTTGGATTCAATTCAAGTATCAAATTTTAATGGTTAGCAATCAGTGGCAGCCGCTACAGGGAGGGCAACGGGGCAATGCCCTCCCAAAACTAGACAACAAACAGTATTTTTAATTGATGTATTCAAAAAAAGTTAAATCTTTTCTTACGACATGATTGTCTAGTTCTTTTTATTATCTGTGGTTAACAGCTAGCGATTAATTGAATTTTTTAGCGTAAATAATTATAAGCCGGCAACGCCGCGCGGGGCAAGGTTTGAATTTTACCAGTTTTTTAGCAAGGTATGGGTGGATATTCTCGAGCGGGGGCGGGCGGGAGGAACGTTTATTTAAGTAGAAATCGGCCATCAACCTCGTGTGAAAGACGTCTGTTGTCCTTAAGCCGGTTTTATCCTTCGTGAAGTGGTATCAGTTTGTTTTGATCACGTGTCATTGTTTGTTTTTGTTATCGTTTGTTTATAAAATGGAATAAATACCGTTGATTAAATAATTAACTGTGCAAATTTAAATAAATTGACATATGAACTTCGATTACAATTAAAATCTTTAGGGCCACATAGACCGGACCTAAAAATAAACCAAAATTTTAGAAAATTTAATAAAAAATTATACGAAGCTCAAAACTGGTTGTGTGGGTGTGAAAAAAGAAATGTTTTTTTTGCTTTATTTGTCTTGTTCTGAACAATCCACGAAGTGATCCTGCGTGGGTGACAAAGGAAATGTGTGATATCGAGCACTTTAGTGAAAAGTTTAAAAGACACAAAGTAAGTGGTATTCATTTAAATAACCACATAGAATTTTCTATGCTAGGCAAGACTGATATTAGGTCCCAATTGAATAGTGCCTATAGGCAAGACATTACCGAACATAATGAAAAGGTGACAAAAATTAGACATACTTAGTAGGTTAATAGACTGTTTAAAATTCTGTGGGATTTTTGAGGTTGCTCTACGGGGCCATAAAAAAGAAACGCCAGTGGACTTTATCTATAAACAAATAGACTAAAAACTACACCAAGTAGCTGCTTGTTTAGAAAATACTAAAATGAAATTGTTTCGGTAAATTTTTTTATCTCATTTCTCATGCAATTTAAATTTTTGCCCCCCCAATTTATAACGTCACCCGCCTCCACTGTTAGCAATGTAACTTTTTATGGAGTGTCTATATTTTTGGAGGGTTTCAAGTATTTCTGGGAGAGATAGAATAAAACTGACTACCACTTGCAAGGCTCGATTTTCTAGAGGAGCTAATATAACTAAAAACTGAAATATATTTTATTCAACTCCAGGCTCAATTACCTTTCGTTTGATACCACACAAGCCATGTTTTGACAAAACTCTAATTTTTAAAATCTACCCCCACCCTTTTTTTTAAACTAAAATGTATTTTGTTTGACTCATTTACCTTTCGTTTGATGTCACAGACGCCTTATTTTCACTTAAACTCTAATTTTTGACATCTACCCCCACCCTTTTTTTTTAAATAACTGAAAATTTATTTTGTTTAACTCCAGACCCAATTACCTTTCGTTTGATATCACACACGCCATATTTTCACATAAACTCTCATTTTTGAAATCTACCCCTACCCTTTTATTTGGCTTGCGTTCGGTGGATTTCGTTCATTTTTAAATGGGACCACCACGGCCCAAGACCTAGCCTAGGTACCAAATTTCATTTAAATCGGACAAGCGGTTTTTGAGTTATGCGGGTTGGTCGTTACAGACAGACATACAGACAGACAGACATACAGACAGACAGACGGCGAGACAAAAAAGTTTCAAAATCATCTGAAACGCAAAGATATATAAAAAAATTTGAAATCGGAGCAACTTTTTTTTTCTCGAAAAAATTAGGATCACCATAGCTCACACTACTATAGTATAGGAGTAGTGTGAGCTAATACTATAGGATAGTAGTAGTGTGAGCTAAAATAAATGGCACCGTTGGTGAAAATTTAAGAAAAAATGTTACCAAAATGTAAAAATTTTGGTTAGTTTCAAAAGTATAAGCACCGCGGCGGAAATCTTTAAGTGACTTGAATAGTTCGTTTTTAAGTTTCCTGATAAATTGTGCTCATTTAGTTTGGGGGAACTAATTTTAAGCTTGGAGCTGTAACCCCTAGATTCCTCCTCCTCCTAAGGTCTCTTGGATCGCCAAAAAGCCGACCGGACATTTTCATTTTGCCCAAAAAGCCAGACTTGTCCGGCTTTATCCGGACGTATGGTCACCCTACTCAATGTGAGCAATAGTAATAACTATGCAAATAAATACCTATGTTATCATTGAACAGGACAGATTATCAATTTACCTCACCTAATTGGTATATTTAGCCCTATAAGGCAAGGGCAATAATTGCCAAAATGTCTGATTAATTCATAACATTCGGTTAGGATATTGCCTCTGTGCCTCAGTACTACTGTTGGGTTGGTTGTGTACAATATTAAAATAAATATCAGTGTGACTTCCTAGAGCAGTGTTTCTGCATTGAAACTAAAAAACTACCTTATAAGTTAAACTTTTTCCCAATAAATATATTCCCTCTCAGCTGATGTTGTTACTAGCAGGGGTGGGTTCGTGTTCAATTTAAAATAAAATAAAAATAATAAGAGGAAAATAATTTATTGATATCTCAAAAACTAAAGAGTACACTTACCTACACGTCAGTCACCCTTCGAGTATGGCTGGGTGCCTTAGTCTGGATAATAGCCAACTCTTAAGGCCACTCACGAGAGTCCAGGGTACACATAGAACCTGAAGGTGAATCTAGGTCTCAATTTATTTAATTAAAAAGGGGAAGAGCCTGAGGGGCTTTAATTAGTGATTTATTTGGGTAGATTTAAGTCCCTGCAGCAACAAAGATTTGTTTTATCGTGCGCCTCCGATAGTATGATCTCGCTATGAAAACTATTGCAATATTATTGAAATCTGATAGGGGATGAAACTATTTTATTTGATTAGAAGATAAAACTGAAGCGATACTTGTAGCCCACGGGTACCTAGTCGGCGGGGGAGAAAGTTCGTTTTGCTCTGAAAACTGTGCTAGGGTTGAAATAAGAAATAATACGAATAATTTCAAATAATAAATAGACACTATATTGTAAATAGAAAAGTGTTGAAAATAGTACAAATACTATGTTATACTAAAAATGGCTAATAAACCTATTTATTCATTATACTAATAATTAAAATAACCAATATGAACCTAGCTGGATATTAATGTTATTTTTATATCGCGACCGAATGTCTGTCTGTGTGTTTGTCTGTACCGTGTGTCTGTCTGTCCGAGAGTCTGTTTGTCTGTGTTTTATTTTGTTAGTTTGTTTGTTACAACTTTAATAGCATGTTACACAGGGGGTACTTATCCAAGCTGGACACGTAGTCGGAAGGTCGACTCCAACGGGATGCAACCCTCATTAAACAGGCCATCAGAAATCTGTCTCTCACAGGATCACGGACTGCTGCGTCCTTAGGCAAGCGCTGTTCCAGAATCGTACAGGATACCTCGTGTGTCTCGTGGGGGTTGATTGGTACAAATCAATGAATACACGACTTGTATTCATTGTACAAATAGAAAGGGGTAGCTGGAAACCAAAACAGAGAAACAAAATTTTGAAGGATTTCTATTTTACTGACCCGAATTTTACTGACAACGATTTTTATATTTTTCCATGTTAGACCGAATTGTGTGTGGTCGAAATAAATCCTAACTAATAAATAAAAGCTGTTACCACTGCCAAACAGTTACCTATACAGGGTTCGTCAACAATCGTTTGGCCATTGAAAATATGTGAATTGAAGTAAGATCGCTATTTAAATAAATGGCACTAAGAGAGATAAGTAGTTTAGCGCTATTGTCAAGTTAGTAATTCAAGAAAATGGTTTTCTTTTCGCGATCTAATCACGTTACTCTTACTGGCTCTTATCATTTGAACTGTATGACTAATAATCAATACTGCGAATCCGTAATTAAGTGTACAGCATAGACGAATAAAATTATACTTGTTTCTGCTTTTAGTTCAGGCCCTACATCTGAGATTCCAGCCATATGCTATGCATTGATGCTGCGTTTAATTATAGAAGCAACACACTTGGCATGGATAGACATAAGACTCGCCCGAACATTTCACGAAATGTGCTTTTTGATAGTTTTTTGCTAATAACTCGAAAACAGTCAACTTTTTCAAAAATATTCTAGAAATCATTTTTCAAGCTGATACAATTTCCTTTTCAACGATGCACCTTAGTACCCTTTAACGGCAGTGGTGCACATTCCATTAGCGTACAAAAAAAGGGGGTCGGTTTTTAAATATTTTTTGTGGTATTTTTTATCCATTTAACACAATTTAAAAAAAAATATATTTTTAGTTATAAACCCATTGTATACAGTTAAATAGTTATTAAGCTAGACGTATCTCTTTTTAATAGCCGCCTTGAAATAAAAATAAATGTGTTTGTAGAAACCCTTAAATCATAAATGCTAAATTGAACATAAAGAAGTTTGGCTGTAATAGCAAAGTTTAAAAAAATATTTCCAAACTAGTAAGAACCTTTCATTTTGAATTTTGTATTGGAGAACTTGGCTTTACTTTTATCTCAATTCTTTTTACGGAATGCCTTTTTCGCGTACTTGGCTTTTTTTTACATGAAATGTTTTTGTTATGATACAGTATACTCCCCCCAATAATATAACGAGGGGGATCCACCCGCCTACTCTTGGCGGGGGGGGGGGGGGTTGTCCACCCCTTAAATATTTTTTTCACATTTTTTCTAATAAACCGAAAAATGTCAAAAAAACATTTAGGGTAGGTATAGCTCCGCCCACCAAGAGTGGGCGGATGGTTCCCCGTCGTTATATTCTCGGGGGAGTATACTGTATATTCATACCAAGTGTGTTGCTTCTCTCATTGAACGCAGTGTCTGTATTAAGAGAGAAGCAACACACTTGGTATGAATATACAGTATACTCCCCCCAACATATAACGACGGGGAACCATCCGCCTACTCTTGGTGGGCGGAGGTATCCCTACCCTAAATGTTTTTTGACATTTTTCGGTTTATTAGCAAAAATGTGAAAAAAATATTTAAGGGGTGGACAACCCCCCCCCCCCGCCAAGAGTAGGCGGGTGGATCCCCTTCGTTATATTATTGGGGGGAGTATACTGTATCATAACAAAAACATTTCATGTAAAAAAAGCCAAGTATGCGAAAAAGGCATTCCGTAAAAAGAATTGAGATAGAAGTAAAGCCAAATTCTCCAATACAAATTTCAAAATGAAAGGTTCTTACTAGTTTGTTCTCTAGCGTTTCTAGAAGTGGGTAATGTTACTTTTACATAACTTTACATTTATAAGGGTGTTATATTTTATAATGAACTATATCTATATGGGGTTCATCTTGCCAAATAATGAAATAAAAAAAAAAGGTTTTAACTTCAATAAATTTTATTTCACAGGAAGAATTTTCCGTGACAATATTCTTCTACAGTTTTATATTTTCACTTATTTTAAACCTCTTTTAAAAATATTCTTTTTATCCCTAATATGCGCCTATTTGGCTTTTAAACCACTTTTAAAAATATTCTTTATATTCCTAATATGCGCATATTTACTAGCTAAACCTAAACCTAGAGTCGAATAAGCCTTAATTAAAATGGATCTTACTTGAAAAATTAATAACCACAGTCCAGTCAAACTTTTTTTTATCTGTACATCCAACTATTTGTCAAGTCTCTAACTCTGCTTAGAATCCTTATTCGTCGAAATTCATACTTCTGAGCATAGTTCTAATTCGTCACAATTCTTAACTTGGGATTAATTCTAATTCGTCAGAATTCTTAATTCTGTTTATAATTCTGATACGTGAAGATTCCCTCCAGAATTCTTTTGGAGACCTAAAAGAAAAACAGGTTTTTGGAACACACCTTAAGGCAACTAGGCAGAGGACTAAATGATTGGGTAATTGATTACTTTTAATTAATAATAAAAAAACAAAAATTAAATAATTCAACTGATAAATTACTAAAATTAATGAAAATTTACTATAGTTATGCTTTAGTAATTTAATGTTCAAATTTGTCAAATAAATGGCCATTAACTATGACAATCTGAACAGCCCAACTGTCAATTAGTTAATATCATTACTATTATTATTATTTTACCTACAAACGATTGATAAAGAAAAATAGAGATTTTGACTAGCGTGAACGCCCCTTAACATATAACGAAAATTAATAATCAAAAGTGACTACCATTTAATCCTATATATATATTTTTTCTAAAACAAGAAGCAATAAGCTGTTTAAAGAAAAATTGGCCAAACTGAGTCGTAATTAGCTTATAGAAAATCAAAATTTATGAAGTAAATTAGGAAATATGGACTTACCAATTTAGGTCGGGCTGCGAATCACAAAAAGAAAACTTCTTTTAAACACAAAACCCAGTTTTAAATATCCCTCTGGGATCGTTTTACTGACGTAAAAATAACTTAGCTTTTGGTTTAAAATATATAAAAAATCTTTTAGAGATTTGCTTCCTGCGCTTCTCACAGCATGGAAGTTTGTAAAAATGTCCCTCCTACAGGGTTTCCATTCTCCTTTATAGGTTCGCATCCCCCCCAAAAGTGATCCATAAATCCATAAAATTCGCGAATTTTCGAGATTTTTAAAGAAATGAAAAACAGAGACAACAAGATAAAAACTAATGAGAAATAAGGATCGGAACACTCTTCCAGAAAGTGTGTTTCCGGTTGCCATCTTTATTTCCAATCCAAGAATTAATCAAAATTCACACCTAAAGTTAACACTCTTAGAGCACACATGTGTAAGAAAAGGACAAAGAAACTAAAGCCGTACAAGTGGTCAATTTTGGAGCCTTCGAAATTGCGTACCATGTTTCAGAAAAATTACCATATTGCCATGTCTTAAACAAAGTGTTTCCATTTCAGGAAAAGTACTCTTGAAAATAAAAAAATGAAAGGGTCTTGACTAAAATCAGTTAATTGGGACTCTATTCAGTCCACATAATTATTTAGACACTTAATTAGTATACTTGATTGTGCAAGAATAAATTAGGAGTTCCGAAAGGTGCTAGGAAATTCACGACGACCAGAGCGGCAACGCCGCATTTATCGCGATTGTTTTCACAGGCACAAAAGACGGTACGATTTTTAGTGTAATGTTTTGATTTTGAACTCGCGACAATAAGTTATTCGAAATAATTATTACTAAATAATACGTTAAATGTTTCCTGATCAAAGAAATGAATTAAGTGTTTTGTGGAACTAACCTAGGAATAAAAGAAGAATAAAACAATAGATGGAACAGAGCATTGAAAGTCAGGTAGGTAAACAATAGTAAAATAGATAAATCTAGGTACTATAACTATTCTATCTTTATGTTTTAGTCTATGAAATATCCGTGGACTGACGTAATGCTTATAGATAAAATAGCTAAATCCTAGGAAATGTTGTAGATCACTGCGAAAAAGAGTAGACAAAATTATAGACAAATGGGCTAGGAAATAGATGAACTAGACTACTGAATATAAATATTGACGATGCAATACAAATAATATATGACGGATATGGCGTTTTGTAAAGAGAAATCAGGTAGGTCCAAATTGGTAAGTAGAAAATAGACAAATAGATAAATTACCTACTTTGGTCTATTTTAGGCTAACCAAAGCTACCACAGACATGAAAATTTGTACGTCTATAAACGATGGGATGAAGAAGATAATACAACCACAACGAAGTTTGAGATGTTTACAGAAAGGCAATTATAACTTAATTTTGATGTGTCACTAGACAAATAGAAAAACTAGACAACCAGAGAAGATTATGTATGGTTGAATAGAAAATGGTTAAGAAGCAAGAGATCTTATGAAGGTATCTCCAATGACATAAATAGAAAATAGGTAAATATATTAATTACTTGCTTTTATCTATTTTAGATAAGGAGAAAATAGTCAGAGGTACAAGCGTTAGATAATGGTTGAAAGATGACATGTAGAAGATAAAGCAATTAAAAACAAATCCAAAGCACCATCATGGAATCAAAAAGGCAATGAACTAATGCCAAATAGGTACTGAGGGTCAAACAACATGCTTAAGTGTTAAATTTAAGTATTTGATATTTTGTTTTTTTTTTAGTTCTCATTTTGAGTCTCAAAAACAATAAATAAATATTTTATTTTGGCTAATTGATTACTTTAATTAAATACAAATAACAACTAAATAAATGTTGGCTCTAAACTTTTTAATATTTGGCGTACGTGCTAGTCAAATTTATTATGAATTGATGAATAAATTAATTATAGCATATACTTTAATTTTTACAGTTAACAACAAAGAAAAAGAATACCATTAGTCTCTGCAAACTAGTTTTACCTTAGTATTCCAAAAACATGTCTTTCAGTTCCAGCAGGACTCTCTCCCTGTTTCCGTTCTTCCTGCAGTTTGGCTTTACCAGTTATCAGGTAGTTTCTATTAACTTATTATAATTAGATGTACAAAACGCATACTGGTTAATGACTTCAGCCTAACTAATCTAATCTCTTCAGTAAGTTTAATTTTAGGGCAAAAGGGACGAAAGAGGTATACAAGGGGAGGTTTTTAAATATTTAACTGAAAGCATTAAAGATTACTATTATTTTTCCCTTTTTGGTGAATAGGCTCTTTTCACAGCAACCTCATTGTTACGTGGCAAATCTTGCCCGTAACAAGGGAGGAGAGTAAATGAAAATATTGGACTTTTTAAATTTTTTCCCATAGTTTTATCATAATTTCTATGAGCATTCCAATGCTCAGCTCTCTAGCGTTTCTGGAAGTGGGCAATGTTAGTTTTATATAACTTTACATTTATAGGAGAGGGAAGTAAATTAAAATGTTGGTGTTTTTAAATTTTTTCATATAGTTTTATCATATTGTCTTTCAGTCTTAAAAAGTTCAGGTCTCTAGCGTTTCTGGAAGTGGGCAGTGTTACTTTTACATAACTTTACATTTATAGGGGAAGGAAGTAAATTAGAATTTTGGGGTGTTTTAATTTTTTCCTATAGTTTGATCATAGTTTCTATCAGTCTGCCAAAGCTCAACTCTCTAGCATTTCTGGAAGTGGGCAATGCTACTTTTACCTACCTTTAAATGTATAGGGGAGGGGAGTAAATTAAAATTGTGGAGTTTTTTGATTTTTTCCTTTAGTTTTATCATAGTTCCTATCATTCTGCCAAAGCTCAACTCTCTAGCATTTCTGGAAGTGTTCGATGCTAGTTTGACATAACTTTAAATGTATAGGGGAGGGGAGTTTGGTCATAATTTCTATCAATCTGCCAAATTTCAGCTTTGTAGCATGTCTGGAAGTACAGTAGAATATTGATGATCTATACATGAGTGAGTCAGTGAGTGAGTGGCAATTTCGACGTTTTTTGAAATTTCGTAACTACTTTACTACCTTATGGAATTTCATGAAACTTGGAGGGTTTGTTAACTCCATGGAGATTTACGACTGTGCCAAGTTTGAGATTAGTAGCTCATTCCGAAGTAGTTTTAGGTAGGTCAAATATCGGCTGAAATGTTTCCAGAAAAGATGGTTACGGCGCGCGAACTTGGCGAGGCACTGCCGTGCCCTCAGATATCCATACCAATTGTGTTGCTTCTCTCATTGAACATAGTGTGTGTATTAATACTGTTCCAAAAAGGTTATCTTAAATGAAGATTCAAGTGTATACCAAATTTGACCATTTTTGGTGCGTCTATGCTAGATCTACCGCTGCCTTGAGGTGAGAGCGATATACATCGTTGGAAAGGAAATTTCTTCAGCTTTAAAAATAAGTTTTAAAACCAGATATGTGGGACAGTAAAATTTAAGAAAATAAAAAGAAAAACAATTTTTTTCCACACCTCTAATTTATTTAAATGCCTATAAAAGGTGCGTCACTAATGTAAGGGGGGCGTGTTATACATCGTTAGAGAGGACTTTTCATCAGCCTTAACAGTTATTACTTAGTTGTATTTTTCCAAGTTAAAAGTTTGCAAATAATTGGGAAAATACTAGAGAGTACTTTTGAGGGGGTTGAGAGGGGGGGATCCTTTTACTCAGTTACAAAAATGAATGGTCAAAATTTTATTTTTACAAACACATTTATATTAACTTTAATAAGTATTTAACTGTATACAATGGGCTTTTAAACAAAAATATTTAAAAAAAATAGTGTTAAGGATAAACAATACCACAAAAAATAGATAAAAAAAATATTTTAAAAATTTTCCCCTTTTTTGCTACGCTAATGGAATGTGCACCACTGCCGTCAGAAGGTACATGGTTGGAAAGGAAATTGTATCCCCTTGAAAAATGATTTCCAGAATATTTTTGAAAAAGTTGATTTTTTTCGAGTTATTAGCAAAAAACTATCAAAGGGGGAACCACCCCCCTGCCAGGGGTCGGGGGTGGTTCCCTTTCGTAAAATGTTCGGGCGAGTCTTATGCCTATCCATACCAAGGTTGTTGCTTCTATCATTAAACGCAGTATCGCACCCCGTAGGCCCTGAACTAATTTACCAACTTGACTTCGTGAGCCGACGCGAGCAGATCGAACGGCGCGAAGCGCGATTTTAATAAAAGAGCAACGTTATTGACTAAGAAAAAATTATTAAAAAATTGAATTTTTCTCGATTTAATGTTTCCTGATTAAAGCTAAAATAACGAATTAAATAATAATGACTATTTCTTCGTTTTTTAAAAGTGGAAATCTTACTGTGCTTGCTCCTGTTTAGTAATAAAAAACTATTAATGAATTTTGATTCACAGCGGCAAACGCTCCTGAATATGCGCGTCTTTGTCCCTCACTGACTTCTTGCTTTCCATAAGTTCATCCTTTTTTATACGCGTTTCATAAAGGCTAAACGTTTGAGGTCGAGCACTGTATATCCATCACTTAGGTACAGGGTGGGCCAAATTCGATGTTTTTTGGGGATTTCAGATTTTTCTAGCCGAGATAGATAAAAACTAATAGCGTCTTCAAATATTAAAACCGCTTCTTAATAGACCTCGTAGTTTTTGGGCTACGCATGGATTTTGAAAAGTTGGCATATATGGACGTGACCTATAACTTTTTTATTTATGAAAATTTCATTTTGGTATCGTGTCAAATGCTTTTAGTTTTTTATAGAGACTGCAAACTGAATTTTATCTGTCCATAAAATCGTTATTTCTTTATGGAACGATTTCTTTATATTCTGTGTATTTCTTTATTTGTTTCTTATATTGTAATTTAATGCCTGAGTTTAAAATAAAAACTAGTTAACACATAAATGGATCCATGATGGATCTTCCTAGCTAGCCTATTAGCACATGATATATCAGATTTAAAAACAGTTGTTTTTTGTAAATATCTCAGAAACTAAAGCTCTTACGAAGTTTTTGGTTATAACAGGAATTATTGAGCAAAAAGCAGTCTACTACATTCCGAAAACCGCTTATTGATACGACGCTCCATTAAAAGCATTTTTAAAACTTTTTAATTATCAAAAAAACCTATTATCATTATAGCATTAACGGATTTTAACCAAAATCTACTTAGCTCGTAACAGTGTCAAACGCTATTTTATCTGAACATTTTGTGAAAATCGGTTCAGCGGTTTAAGCGCTATCGTGTTACGGACAGAAATAATATACACACACACACACAGACACATAGACAGACATCACGACGGTATTGCTAAGATAGGTCAAAATATATCCAAATAACACATTTTCGGAATAAAAAAATTTCGTCGAAAATAATACCTTCTCTAGCCATTACTATGCGGACTAGGAAAGTAATAAATATATATAAAACCAGATTTTCTTTTTGGTAATCAAATATTGAGTGTGATACGTCATTTTAAAGGAAATTTTACGCTGGTTTTAAAAATATAATCAAAAGAGGGTCACTTCATAAGTAAAATACCCACTTATGTAATATCTTAAAAACTAAAAGTGACAGATGAAATTTACTTTTACAGATGAATTCTTTATTAAAAAATCTATAACAAAAAGCAATTAAGACCAACATGAAAGTTTCATTAAAACAAGAGCTATTATAGGCCTCCTCCATAAATGCCGACTTCTCAAAATCCCCTCGCAGCTGAAGGACTCGGAGACGTCTCGAAAATCGAGCCCAGGACTTGTCTACTCGTTTTTATATATCTTGGCTCAAAATACCTAAAACCCCCAAAAAACATTGAATTTGGCCCACCCTGTACAGCTCAGTGTTATCTCAAAACGATTTAGCATCTGAAACCTCCCTTAAAAATGGGTAGGTGCGCCACTGGCTTTGGTATAGATCTTTTTATGAGCTAACCTAGAGTAATGTAATTTTTGGATGTAAGTTAATACATAGTTGTATCTAGACAGTGGATATAGTTATTGCTATTCTAAATATAGTTAGCGATTCTTGGAAATAAGCATAGCTATTTTAAATTACTTACACTATGATATATTGATCTGTAAGGGATAAAAAATGATAGAAAATAAAACACATCTTTTAAGAATATTTGTTTTTATTTAAATACAGATTAATAGTGGGTTTACACATGCATGAATTTAGTGGCGCCAGTGTTCGCGCCAGTTCTATTTGCACGCCAATAAAGGTTTACACTATTGTGCGAAAATTAAAAAGACTGGCACGCCAGTTTCATTTTTAAAGTGTACACGATACGCGATATGTCGGCTGAACTCTCGGAAACCTGCAAAATAGTCGCTAAACTTTTATTGAAAAAAAATAATAAAAGAGATTTAGAAAAAGGAACAACGAAAAGGCCGTATCTGGGTTAAAGCATGGATTGCTTTTCGATCTACTTTGGGTGCTTCCGAAAAACTTTTAGGAGAACTTGCAGCAGAATATCCTGCGAGCTATAAAAACCATCTTTGAATGACGAAGCAACATTTTGATATTCTTCTAGAATGATGACTGAGTTTCTCTTATTTGAACAACATTCTTTAAAATTCGGTCTGCTACTGTAAACCATAGTACTTTTGGGGTGTATACTTCATCTGCACCGGCTCCGGAACATGGGCGTAGTCAGGGTGGGGCACTTGCCCCACCCTGGCTTGTCACCTGCCCCATCCTGGCTTTAGCTCATTTAGTAATAAATATTTGATTGTGCATTTTTTTGCCCCACCCTGAACGAGACTCTGACTTCGCCCATGCTCCGGAACGTTGGCTTTTTAAAATTTTTGTCAATTCCAAAGCATATGTGTTTCTTATGGATCGTATTTTTGTTTTTACTTCTGCAACTTCAAAGCCTTCAATATTCATTATTTCACTAAATTTTTGGTAAGCATTATCTCGACTATCTTTGTTTTTATAAGACCTACTGTCCACCATTAAGAAGGAAAACATTCATAGCCTTCAAGAAACTGTATGGTCAGTTCTGCGGGCCACTTGTTTTAGCCATAATAAGCTATGCAAATAGGGTTACCAGATGAAAACGTCTCTAACCAGGACCAGCCGTCAAGAAAATCCGGACAAAATCCGGACGTCAAAATTTTTTCAATGCCACACACAAAAAATCTACATTTTTTTTTAAATTGAAACAATAACTAATAAATAACATAATATACCTACTATTTTATAGGTACTTTTCACTGCTTTGTATTTTATTCAACAGCGTTGAATTTTTAGACAGAAGTACAAAATCGTAAAATTCTGAGCAGCTCATATTTCTTAAATTGTATGAAGTCATGAGTATATCCTACTGGGTAGAAATACTTGCATTAAAATATTTTGCCCATTTTTCGTGGGTAGGCAGATTGTGGTCATCAGAAGTAAAATTGTCTGATATGTACTTTTTTAGATTACAAACTTCATCAAAAAAATTATGTGTGCTTAAGACCACCCGGCAGAAGTGTAAACTTCAACAAGGCGAAATTCACATAACGTTTTACCTTACGTCTTGCCTGTCAGTCAAAAGGGCCAAGTATGACAGTTGAAAGACTAGCGTAAACACTTGATAGTTTTAACGTACGTTTTTAGATCAGTTTTTGACACAAAACGATGGTTTTATTGGAAAACAATGCGTGATCCGGTCAGTTCTCTAGGCGGTCTGCCGTCTTAAATCAGTTCAAGTAAAACGTCCGTTTTTCCGTCTACACACAAAGTTTTACTTAATGCGTTTTGACTGAACAGGCAAGACGTAAGGTAAAACGTTATGTAAAGACCCCGCTTAAAGATGAATTCACACTACTAAATTTATCAACGATTATTGTTTAATTACATTTTTTTAAACTAGTTTATTTTGCATTATTTGATGTTTATAAAGGCGGTTACTTTAAAATCCGGACGTTTATGAAAAATCCGCCCGGACCCACCCGGACGTAGTAAAAATCCGGACATGTCCGGATTAATCCGGACGTCTGGTAACCCTATATGCAAACAACAATAAACAAAATTTTGAAGCTCAAACACAATGAAAATAAAAAATACTCTGCCAATCTATGGGCACCTAAGCTCACACTAGGTACTATAGTTATAGTGTGAGCTAATATAATCAAAAACTGAAATATATTTTATTCAACTCCAGACTCAATTACCATTCGTTTGATACCACACAAGCCATGTTTTGACTTAAACTCAAATTTTTTTAATCTACCCCCCACCCTTTAAAAAAAAACTAAAATGTATTTTGTTTAATTCCAGACTCAATTACCTTTCGTTTGATATCACACACGCCATATTTTCACTTAAACTCTAATTTTTGACATCTACCCCCACCCTTTTTTTAAAAATAAACTAAAATTCATTTTTTTTAACTCCAGACTTAATTACCTTTCGTTTGATATCACACACGCCATATTTTCACATAAACTCTAATTTTTGGAATCTACCCCCACCCTTTTATTTGGCTTGCGTTCGGTGGATTTTGTTCATTTTTAAATGGGACCATCACGGCCCAAGGCCCAACTTAGGTACCAAATTTCATTAAAATCGGACAAGCGGTTTTTGAGTTATGCGGGTTGGTCGTTACAGACAGACATACAGACAGACAGACAGACAGACAGACATACAGACAGACAGACAGACAGACAGACAGACAGCAAAACAAAAAAGTTTCAAAATCATCTGAAACGCAAAGATATATAAAAATTTTTGAAATCGGAGCAACTTTTTTTTTCTCGAAAAAATTAGGATCACCATAGCTCACACTACTTATAGTAGTAGTGTGAGCTAATAATGTAAAATAATGAACTTAATACTGGCGAGCCGACATGCAAGCACTTGTTTACACATGAAATTTTATTTTTCTGCGCGTATGCGTCACCACTGGCGCCAGCAAATTCAGTCAGCTGCAGACTTTTTTGATACATGCATGCAAAAAAAACTTGTGTGCAAGTCAGTGTTTACACTTGCAAATTTAACTTACTGGCGCGCCAGTTTTTATTGACGCCAGCAAATCCATGCATGTGTAAACTCTCCTTAATTCCAACTTCTTACAGAACTATCAAATGCATTATAACTAATAAGTGAATCATGAATGATTAAACAAAAAACTTTTTTATTTTTAGGAGAAGCTTGAGTTGCTTCAAATTCAAGTTTTATGTCCACTGTTGAGGATTTTACTGCTTCGGTCTGATGTGAACAATCAATTACGAAAATTGATGTTGTCATGTACTCGGAAAGACTCATCATTAGATTATAATTTTTTCGTCCATAGAAAATTTTCATAGTTATAATAGGCAGCACTAAACATTAATTTGGGAAGTCTAAATTTTTTCTTTCATAAGGGTATACATCAGAATTAAGATACAATCTAATATCTATATTTTGTAGCATTTTTATTTATTTTGTCAACTTGATCACCTGGTTGAAAACCAATCACAACGCAGCTTTTCTAAAGTGGTACACAGAAAAAAAAAACTCTGCCAATATATGGGCCCCTAAGCTCACACTAGGTACTATAGTTATAGTGTACGTGTGAGCTAATATAACTAAAAACTGAAATATATTTTATTTAACTCCAGACTAAATTACCTTTTGTTTGATACCACACAAGCCATGTTTTGACTTAAACTCAAATTTTTGAAATCTACCCCCACCCTTAAAAAAAACAAAAAACTAAAATGTATTTTATTAAACTCCGGACTCAATTACCTTTCGTTTGATATCACACACGCCATATTTTCACTTAAACTCTAATTTTTAAAATATACCCCCACCCTTTTTTTTTTAAATAAGTTAAAATGTATTTTGTTTAACTGCAGACTCAATTACCTTTCGTTTGATATCACACACGCCATATTTTCACATAAACTCTAATTTTTGAAATCTACCCCCACCCTTTTATTTGGTTTCTGTTCGGTGGATTTTGTTCATTTTTAAATGGGACCATCTCGACCCAAGACCCAGCCTAGGTACCAAATTTCATTAAAATCGGCCAAGCGGTTTTTGAGTTATGCGCGTTGGTCGTTACAGACATACAGACAGACAGACAGACAGACAGACATACAGACAGACCGACAGACAGACAGACAGACGGCGCAACAAAAAAATTTCCAAATCCTCTGAAACGCAAAGATATATAAAAATTTTTGAAATCGGAGCAACTTTTTTTTTCTCGAAAAAATTAGGATCACCATAGCTCACACTACTATAGTATAGTATATGTGTGAGCTAAAATATCTTCAGTTAATGCAACTTGCCTTGATCCAAGAAAAAATCTACTTTCCTATGCACGAAGACGATATTTTCTTAACAAAAAAAACTATTCTCTTGAACTGCTGGTTTCCGTTGAAAATAAAATTTGCCTTTATCCAAGAAAATTGATTTGTTTGGAATGGAAGCGGCAACCTTCTTGTTTTCTAGTATTATACCAAGACATAAATAAAACAAATATCTTGGTTTAAAAGAATGGGTTTGCGATAACATCTTGCACCAAAAACATTTTTATCTTGTTTTAATATATAATTTTTCATCTGAAGAAAATTAGAAAAATAAGTTTTTTTGATTGAATTATAGTTTGTTTTGCTTTAAATAATCTTTTTTTTTTAAGAAAACAATTAAATGCATCGAGTCAAAAGGATTTTAATGTCCCAAGTCAAGACGAAATTAAAGAAAGAAACTTTTGATTCAAAAAAACTTTTAGATACATTTTTTTAATTTCAAAATAATTATTTGTTTAAAATAAAAATCATTTTCGAACTTCCATTGCCATTATTTGATTTTATACACAAGGTTTCGACCATTGTAGCTCCAGGTGTTATTTAATTTACACCTTAAGACAATCCCAGATCTACTAATCTACAGTGGGTCGAAACGGAGTCTGTCTGTCTGTCTGTCTGTCTGTCTGTCTGTATGTCTGTAACGACCAACGCGCATAACTCAAAAACCGCTTGGCCGATTTTAATGAAATTTGGTACCTAGGCTGGGTCTTGGGTCGAGATGGTCCCATTTAAAAATGAACAAAATCCACCGAACAGAAACCAAATAAAAGGGTGGGGGTAGATTTCAAAAATTAGAGTTTATGTGAAAATATGGCGTGTGTGATATCAAACAAAAGGTAATTGAGTCTGCAGTTAAACAAAATACATTTTAATTTATTTAAAAAAAAAGGGTGGGGGTATATTTTAAAAATTAGAGTTTAAGTGAAAATATGGCGTGTGTGATATCAAACGAAAGGTAATTGAGTCCGGAGTTTAACAAAATACATTTTAGTTTTTTCTTTTTTTTTAAGGGTGGGGGTAGATTTCAAAAATTTGAGTTTAAGTCAAAACATGGCTTGTGTGGTATCAAACAAAAGGTAATTTAGTCTGGAGTTAAATAAAATATATTTCAGTTTTTAGTTATATTAGCTCACACGTACACTATAACTATAGTACCTAGTGTGAGCTTAGGGGCCCATATATTGGCAGAGTATTTTTACATATCTTAATTCGAGAATAAGTCCCAGATTTTCTTTTTGTTTTTTAGAATTTTCCATTTGCATTTTCTTAAGTTCGCGATTTTCGTTTTGAGATGCCGGATATTATGAGTTAAAAATTAAAAGTCTTTAGGCAAAGTAAAGCTTTATTTGTGTTAAGAAGATATTAGTAAGACATTTAGCTCACACATATACTATACTTTAGTAGTGTGAGCTATGGTGATCCTAATTTTTTCGAGAAAAAAAAAGTTGCTCCGATTTCAAAAATTTTTATATATCTTTGCGTTTCAGATGATTTTGAAACTTTTTTGTTGCGCCGTCTGTCTGTCTGTCTGTCTGTCTGTCTGTCTGTCTGTCTGTATGTCTGTCTGTAACGACCAACGCGCATAACTCAAAAACCGCCTGGCCGATTTTAATGAAATTTGGTACCTAGGCTGGGTCTTGGGTCGAGATGGTCCCATTTAAAAATGAACAAAATCCACCGAACACAAACCAAATAAAAGGGTGGGGGTAGATTTCAAAAATTAGAGTTTATGTGAAAATATGGCGTGTGTGATATCAAACGAAAGGTAATTGAGTCCGGAGTTAAACAAAATACATTTTAATTTATTTAAAAAAAAGGGTGGGGGTATATTTCAAAAATTAGAGTTTAAGTGAAAATATGGCGTGTGTGATATCAAACGAAAGGTAATTGAGTCCGGAGTTCAACAAAATACATTTTAGTTTTTGTTTTATTTCAAGGGTGGGGGTATATTTCAAAAATTTGAGTTTAAGTCAAAACATGGCTTGTGTGGTATCAAACGAAAGGTAATTGAGTCCGGAGTTAAACAAAATATATTTCAATTTTTAGTTATATTAGCTCACACGTACACTATAACTATAGTACCTAGTGTGAGCTTAGGGGCCCATATATTGGCAGAGTATTTTTATCTTGCTTCAAAACCACTTTTTCTTCGCTAAAGGCAGTTTGTATTAAACGATTTTAATTTATTTAAAAAAAAGGGTGGGGGTATATTTCAAAAATTTGAGTTTAAGTCAAAATATGGCTTGTGTGGTATCAAACAAAAGGTAATTTAGTCTGGAGTTGAATAAAATATATTTCAATTTTTAGTTATATTAGCTCACACGTACACTATAACTATAGTACCTAGTGTGAGCTTAGGGGCCCATATATTGGCAGAGTATTTTTATCTTGCTTCAAAACCACTTTTTCTTCGCTAAAGGCAGTTTGTATTAAACCAAAACAATTTACTAAAACAAGCGGGTTGCTTAGATGAAAAGAAAACATTTTGTTCAGAAACTTTTGAAAATTTTAAGTTTCAGACGATCTTCTGGAATTATATGACGTATTTGCCATTCAATTTTCTCGATACTTAGGTCGGCTTCAGTCTCGCCCATATAGGAATTTTTAAACGATCTAGCCAAAACTAAAATTAGTTGTTGTTTGGGACCTATTGCAATAAGGCCAGGCAATAATAGTGACGGGCACTATTCTGACAGTTTTCCCCTGAAAACTGACAAATGATCTTTCAAAATTGACACAGGAAAGTCCAATTTATAAATCCAATCGAAAGTACTCAATTTTTCATTAATAGTGGCGACACTATTAATTCCGGCTCTTATAATTGAATGATATGAACCGGCCTTATTTTGAAAGAAGACAGCTATCCTTATAATGCGAAATTGTCAATATAGTGCCCGGCACAATTAGTGTCTGGCACTATTGCAATAAGTCCCTATTGATTATTCCTTTTTTATAATCCTCGGCGAAGCCCATTAAATATTTTAAAGGTAACTTTCCAGTAAAGGTATGATTGGTAATATTTAGGATGCCTTGACGATCTTTAAGGCCCCAACCCATTTCCATTTTATCCAAATTTATCCAAATGAATTTTACCATATGAAATTAATGTTTTTAGTGTAGTTGTTATTCCTGGTTTTCTTACAACTGTCACGGGTTCACCTCCCATTTCAAGACGCACTTCTTCAAAAAAAAAATACTAAATAGTTGTTGGAACTATAACATTCTTTGGTGATGTCTTTTGGAGTGAATTTGTCTTCTAAGTAAACGAAACTCTCTGCTACGTCAATAATTAAATCTTGGAGATTGATGCAAATTTTTACTTCATCAAATGGTGAAAACTGGAGATTAGCATAGGGTTTATAAGTGTGCAGATGTGAACTAATTAATGAGTTGTCAAACAATGGTTCTTCAAAAACATCTAACTTTTGAGAGAAATAAGACATTTTTACTTTTAAACCAATTGACTCTAAAAATACTACCCGCCATCAGACAACGTGAGCGTCAAATCAGCGGAGTTTTTAAGCCAAATAATACTAACAAATGTGAATAAATAAAGTTTCGTGGCTAATCGGGTAAAAAGAAGTTTTTGTTTCTCTCATATTTTTCCGTGGGTAGCTTGAAAGCTTAACCTCGCGGGGGTCCAAGATCTAATGGGCACCTAATAAGTGTTGACAGTTAATTGTTTCGTCCTTGTGGGACTCCTCAGAACACTGCTTGGTCAATGTGACACTCTTGCAAAGTTAATTAGACGGTTTTGTCTTTCATCCTATGTACATAGTGAGAAAAATGTCTCAAGAAGTGTCATACCGATATACGAGAGAAACCAGAACAATAGCAGGCGAAATAAACTGCTATACATATATCGATCAATGAAAAGATCGATTACAAATAAAAAGGAACAAACTAATCCGTGACCCACGACAGCTCTTCTGCCTTTCAGGCCAGATCAACGCTTATTGCGTTTGTTTTACCCGCCATCAGACAACGCACAGTGCGGACAAAAATAGGGTTTTTGGACAATAATCAATATCTTTGTTGTTTTTCAAGAAAGTTAATTTTTTTATAGGGTATGTGATAAAGTGTAGTCTAAAGGTTAAAATAAGTAAAACCTTTTAAAATATGTATATGTCATTTTATTTAAAATATTAAAAAAATAAATTAAAGTACATTCAGTTTAACCTACAGTTACGTTAAAAATAAAAATCAATTTACTTTTGTGTTAGAATTTAAACTAACATTGTTTTTTTTATTCGGATTCATGGTCGTAGTTAGGAAGGCTTGGGGGGGCTAAGTCCCTTTCAGAAAAATTAAATTAGCAACCCTAAACTAATTATTTTTACCATACACACACACATTGCACCCTCAGTTTCTTTGTTCTTAAAGATGATTCTAAGAAAGCCGTTTTAGGCCGTCCACGACTCGGTCCGGGTACGGCCTCTGTTTCCGAATCTGTATTTTTTGATTTTTCTGAATCCGTTTTATAACAAAATTTCTCCCAACAAGGGTTGAATTTTTTTGAAAATATTTAACACCTTCAGATTTTCGTGAGAGGCCACTCATTTAACAAGTCTGAATGTTTTATGCTTATGCGTTCTAAAAGTAAAAAAAAAGTGATAAAATAGTATACTATCTTCTTAGGGACTTTTATCCCGAGAAGAAAAAATTGTATGTAGCTACAGTTCGCCGAGTGCTCAAAAGATATTTTAGTCATTTTTGGGCCCCGTTTTTATTAAAATTATTTTGCAAGAGAAACAGACTTCCCATTTTTACGTTTTATCTTTGAACGTCACTTTTTATCCCTAAAATTTGTGACAAAAAGCGCACTTTTGATTTCCAAGGTGCAAAAAAACAATTTTTTTTTTAAATATTCGCCCACACAAACACCAGAATAATTTTTGGCATATATATTTTAAGACTGTATTTTTAGAATTTTATTGACTACCTCAAATTATTGTTAATTTTTTTTTGCTCACAGTAGTATAAGGTGACTTAGTACTATAAATATTTTGGGAATTTTTTTAAAATTTATTATCACCTATAACCACTCGCCATCACCGAATAATAAGCCTCATATCTTCTCCAGATTTAGTGCCATTTTTGACACCTTGCTGCCGCCATTTTTGACGTTGATGAGAGCTGTCACAATTTTATATTTGTCCAAATGGCGGCAAGACTGGTTTTAAGGGTATACCTAAACAAAAGAGGCCTCTCAACCGGGGGATTGAAATATACTATTTAAAAAAATACAGCACCCTTAGTAGCAGCCAGTAGCAAAAAATATTTATGCTACCTTTTTGCTAATTCATTGGACTAATATTTAGGATATATGCCAGACCTTGCAAATCCTTGCAATTTTAGCTCACACATATACTATACTATAGTAGTGTGAGCTATGGTGATCCTAATTTTTTCGAGAAAAAAAAAGTTGCTCCGATTTCAAAAATTTTTATATATCTTTGCGTTTCAGATGATTTTGAAACTTTTTTGTTGCGCCGTCTGTCTGTCTGTCTGTCTGTCTGTCTGTCTGTCTGTCTGTATGTCTGTCTGTCTGTCTGTCTGTCTGTCTGTCTGTATGTCTGTAATGACCAACGCGCATA
Source organism: Aspidapion aeneum (assembly GCA_963576565.1). Classification (NCBI taxonomy): domain Eukaryota; kingdom Metazoa; phylum Arthropoda; class Insecta; order Coleoptera; family Brentidae; genus Aspidapion; species Aspidapion aeneum. The sequence continues at coordinate 1,206,218 of OY755048.1, read as the reverse complement.
ACTTAAAAACCGCTTGGCCGATTTTAATGAAATTTGGTACCTAGGCTGGGTCTTGGGTCGAGATGGTCCCATTTAAAAATGAACAAAATCCACCGAACAGAAACCAAATAAAAGGGTGGGGGTAGATTTCAAAAATTAGAGTTTATGTGAAAATATGGCGTGTGTGATATCAAACGAACGTTAATTGAGTCTGCAGTTAAACAAAATACATTTTAATTTATTTAAAAAAAAGGGTGGGGTATATTTTAAAAATTAGAGTTTAAGTGAAAATATGGCGTGTGTGATATCAAACGAAAGGTAATTGAGTCCGGAGTTTAACAAAATACATTTCAGTTTTTTGTTTTTTTTAAGGGTGGGGGTAGATTTCAAAAATTTGAGTTTAAGTCAAAACATGGCTTGTGTGGTATCAAACAAAAGGTAATTTAGTCTGGAGTTAAATAAAATATATTTCAGTTTTTAGTTATATTAGCTCACACGTACACTATAACTATAGTACCTAGTGTGAGCTTAGGGGCCCATATATTGGCAGAGTATTTTATAACAGCATAACAGTTTTAATTAAATTATTTTAAAAGCGAGACGTCAATTTGACAAAATTTTATTTAAACAAATAGCGTAACTATATATCACTGTAATACTTAAAGAATTTTTTTTTATATTTAAATGCAGAACCATTAAAATTAATTTTATGATGGGTATTTTATACGATTTTTTAGCTCACACTACTACTATACTATAGTAGTGTGAGCTATAGTGATCCTAATTTTTTCGAGAAAAAAAAAGTTGCTCCGATTTCAAAAATTTTTATATATCTTTGCGTTTCAGATGATTTTGAAACTTTTTGGTTGCGCCGACTGTCTGTCTGTCTGTCTGTCTGTCTGTATGTCTGTCTGTCTGTAACGACCAACGCGCATAACTCAAAAACCGCTTGGCCGATTTTCATGAAATTTGGTACCTACGCTGGGTTTTGGGTCGAGATGGTCCCATTTAAAAATGAACAAAATCCACCAAACACAAGCCAAATAAAAGGGTGGGGGTATATTTCAAAAATTAGAGTTTATGTAAAAATATGGCGTGTGTGATATCAAACGAAAGGCAATTGCGTCTGGAGTTAAATAAAACACATTTTACTTTAAAAAAAAGGGTGGGGGTAAATTAAAAAAATTAGTGTTTATGTGGAAATATGGCGTGTGTGATATCAAACGAAAGCTAATTGAGTCTGGAGTTAAACAAAATACATTTTAGTTTAAAAAAAAGGTGGGGGTAGATTTGAAAAATTAAAGTTTAAGTCAAAACATGGCTTGTGTGGTATCAAACGAAAGGTAATTGAGTCTGGAGTTAAATAAAATATATTTCAGTTTTTAGTTATATTAGCTCACACGTACACTATAACTATAGTACCTAGTGTGAGCTTAGGTGCCCATAGATTGGCAGAGTTTTTGTACCTGTTTTAAAATAACGACTTTAACTATTTATTTTGTTCACTTTCGCAAGTCTGACAAAAAATAGGTTATGATTACAGATAAACTGGACATACACGGTACGGGTAGACCTCGTCAGATGTCTACCAGGGAAAATGAATCGACCCCTGCCCTCCGTAGATTCCAGGTACTCTCCGACCCGGAGAGTTAGCACCTGTATAGGGTCCCTTTCCCAGGGTTACGGGAGAAGACCACATCGATATGAAAGGCGGAGAGAATGGACCTCGGTACGGTGATCATAGCGTAGGTGGCAACCCTTTCTTTTAGGGATAGTATAAAAGACCACAGCTGTTGCCTTACAGTATGGCGTTGGCTCGTCAAAGGCTAGAGGAGAAAAACCTTGATTAAAAATCCTGGCCCTCCAAGTAGGGGGTTGAGGCATTAGACTGGTTCTCTAATACTTGTAACTAAAAAGCCTAAACAAAGCCTCGGAGCAATAGATGGAAACTCTCGAAGACGAAAAAAGCAAAGACAAAGGACTATGAATATAGCTGCATGGAACGTACAGGGAGTGAATCAAAAGTTGGACATTATTGCAACTGAAGTGCAGAATTGTAAGATCGATATTATTGCACTCACAGAGACAAAAAAGAAAGGAACAGGTACGAATAGTGTCGGCAATTTTGTCCATATATTCACTGGAGTCCCAAAAGAAAGCAGAGCAGCCAGAGGGGTATCCTTGTTAATAAAGAAAAATCTAAAGAATAAAATTACAGACTACGACTGCATCAGTGAAAACATACTTCGAGTGAACATGAAGATGCTTGGACGTAATATAAGCATAATAGCAGTCTACGCACCATCAGATGACGAAACAGTAGCTACAAAACAAATGTTCTTTGACCAACTGGATGAGACTATCACCAAAATCGGTAATACCAGAGAAATAATTATGCTTGGCGATTTTAATAGCCGAACTGGTAGACAAACCCAGAGCAAAAAGATAGGACCATTTGGAGAGGAAGTAACAAATTATAATGGCTTAAGACTGATGCAATTGTGTGAAACCCACAACCGAAAAATAAATAATGGTTTTTTTAAACATAAGGATATTCATCGATATACCTGGATTCAGCCAACAAGAAATCTTAAATCAATCATTGATTATGCTATAGGTGGACAACACTCGCAATTAGAGTGGTATGATGTGCGAGCACTTCGTGGTGTTACCTGTGGATTTGACAATTAGTATTATTAGTATATTGTAAAAGCAAAAATATTATTCCCTTTAAGAAAAACAAATAAGGACGAAAGTATTAGAGAAAATGAAAACCTAGAGTGCATCGAAGACAATCAAAAATACAACTTTAGAAGTCTAGAAATCGAAAGTACTCAAAGATTGTATCAGAACCGATTAGATCAAAAATTAATTAACACAAATCACTCATTTGAAGAGATATATACAAACATAATAAAAAGCTTGAAGGAAGCAAGCAACGAAGCTGTTGGATACCAAGATAATAGAAATAACAGGAAGATGTGGTGGACGGAGAAAATACAGGAAATGGTCAAAGAGAAAAAACGCACATACTTGAAATGGCTCAGCACTAAAGAGCAAAGAGACCTAGAAATATACACGGAAACCAGAAGACAGCTAAGAAGTTTGATACGCACAGAAAAAAATGAAATGTTTGAGCGCAAATGCCACGATATAAATACACACGTAGGAGGTAGGTAGAGCTCTGAAGTATGGAAATTCATTTCTACAGTAAAAAACCCAACAAAAGAAAAAGTAAACATCCAGATCATCAAACCAGAACAATGGACAGAACACTACAAGGGACTACTGCAGGAGATGAGACCCGAATATCTAACAGCCTCTCCGAGGAGAGACATAGAAGTACATGGAGAGGAAGTAATAATCGAAAAAGAAATAATAAAGAATAGTATAAAAAAGTTTAAATCCGGAAAAGCTAGCGGACCTGGGGGAATATATGCTGAAATGCTCAAATATGGATCAGAGAAACTACTCGAAAATCTCACATATATTATCAATCAATGCATAAACGGACATCCAGTACCTAATGATTGGAAAATTGCATTTATATCCTCAATACATAAAAAAGGAAACAAGCGGGATTGTAACAATTACAGAGGAATTTCAGTCACCAGCACTCTAAGTAGATTGTACGGTAGGGTTCCTAGAGATCTAATAGAGAATGCTTTTCATGAACAAGAAGAAGAAGAGCAAAGTGGGTTTCGTGCAGGCAGATCTTGTACTGATAATGTTTTTTGTCTTAAACAAGTAATTGAGAAAAGAAGCGCCAGAAATATAGAGACTCATGTTACCTTTGTGGACTTACAAAAAGCATATGCTAAACGTGCCTAAAGAAGTTTACACTTCAAAAACTCGCCGGCGACCCGATTCGCTGTCGGGCTAACTTGCAGCTAAGTTGCCTGCCAGATTACCCGCCGCCACGCGCCGCCGTAGTATTTGTTTGCAATTTTGTTAATTAAACTGTATTAAGCCTACGTAATACATATTTAAATTAAAGTTTTAAAAAATCAAAATGGCGGATTTTTTTTATATGAACCGTTATATTTAGGATGTAATCCTGTAATTTTCCAATAGCAGGCGGTAAAAACCGATGAAGCTATTGTTTTGTTGTATTTAGAGTTTTTGTTTATTTTTAAGCACTATAATGAACCATTCTCATTGCACTTTGTTTTAACTCTTTGTCCAATCGGTTTTTAAATGAGTTTACGCTTTTTGCTGTGACTGTATTTTCTTCTAGGGCATTCCACATGTAAACAACGCGATTAATAAAAAAAATCTTTCTTGGTAGCCTAGCAGCTTTTTCTTTCTCAAGTTTTTTTGAGTGCCCTCTGAGTTGATGGTTTTGATTTTGATGAAATATTTCTATAATATTGCAATTGTAATCTTATATGTTTCGATTTAATCTCCCCTATGCCTTCTTTCTTTTAAGGTTGTTAGTTTGAATCTTGTCAACCTCTCAGGGTAAGATAAGTTGTGTAGCTCGGGTGGTATTTTCGTGACTCGTCTCTGAATCCTTTCGAGAATTTCTATATCTTTGATGTAGTAGGGACTCCACACTGTAAAAGCATACTCCAGCTTTGGTCTAATGTAGCTTCTGTACAATTTGTCTATCATTTCAATTGATTTGTCTTGAAAAGCATGTTTAATAAGATAAACAAATGAGTTGGCTTTCTTGGCTATCTTTAAAATGTGGTTGCCATTTAAGATCTGACGTAATGGTAACTCCAAGATCATTTTGTTTTGTGACTGGTGTTAGTGTTACATTAGTAAGTACATAATCTTTGTTCGGATTATTTGGACCAATTCTAAGGACAGTGCACTTGGCCTCATTTAGCTTCATACCCCATGTTTTTAACCATTCTTCTACCATTTCTAAATCTTTTTGGAGCTTTTCTGCCTTTAACAGAGGGTTGGCATAGAGTTTACCATCATCAGCACAATTTTTCATCCTTGTTTCAATAAGATTGACAAGATCAAACAGATAAGAGGTGAAGAGCAATCTCAATAACAGCAGTTTCTATATGGGAGGACTCCAAGAAGAAAAAACTATCTACGTGCCTAGCTTTGATAAAAAAAGTAAATAAATTTAGAAAAAAAAACTTTTTGAAAACAAGAGTCGGTAAAGCTGGAGGGACCATGATAAGGGGCCCAAAAACAATTGATGTCATTAATTGTTGCTAATTTGTTGCTAATTTGTTGCGACAAAATTAACTTTACCGTAAAGCTAGGGGGACCATGCATATCTTCAATTTGGGGCCAAGTACAAAACTAGTTTTTATGGCATTAATTGTTGCTCTGAAGGCCCAAGAATAATCAATAATAACATTTTGAAAAAACTTACAGTTTTTCTTCCAATTGGCAAAAAACTGTTTTTTTTTTCAATAGAACTTCTCTGACCACCGGCAGCAATTTTTTTTTACTGGCATATGATTCTATGTATTTGTTGCTAAACGGATTTGATTGCTGCGCAGTGGTTACTATAAAAACGGCGGTCCCTCTACCTTTACGGTAAAGCTAGGGGGACCACGCGTATCTCCGATTTGATAAGGAGTAGAAAGGTCAATTTTGCGGCATTATTTGTTGCTCGAAAGGCCCATCAACAATTAAAAGTAATATTGTCAAAAAAGTTAACTGTTATTTTTTTATAGGCAAAAAACCATTTTTTTAAGTAAAGCTAGTGAAACCAGCCATATCTCGTCACTGGATTGAGCTATCGAGATGAAACAAAAACTGGATTTTGTTGCTCGCCTAGTTCGAATTTGTTGCGGTAAAATCCATTTTGTTGCCGCCTTATTTTTGAAAAACTTGTTATTTCGTAACATTGTAGGGGTCATAACTCAAAAATGAACTAGGGGGCCCAAGAGTTTCATGTGCCGTTAAATAGAGGGTAACGAGTACTAATTAGCTGCGGAAGAACCAATTTTGTTGCTGTAGCCGTTTTCGAGAAATATGCGAAAAACTAGTTTTGGTTAGGGGGACCAGCCATATCTCGTCACTGGATTGAGCTATCGAGATGAAACAAAAACTGGATTTTGTTGCTCGCCTAGTTCGAATTTGTTGCGGCAAAATCCATTTTGTTGCGGCCTTATTTTTGACAAAGTTGTTATTTCGTAACATTGTATGGGTCATAACTAAAAAATGAACTAGGGAGCCCCAAAAGTTTCATATGCCGTTAAATAGAGGGTACCAGTACTAATTAGTTGCGGAAGAACCAATTTTGTTGCTGTACCCGTTTTCGAGAAATATGCGAAAAACTAGTTTTGGTAAAGTTAGGGGGACCAGCCATATCTCGTCACTGGATTGAGCTATCGGGATGAAACAAAAACCAGATTTTGTTGCTCGCCTGGTGCGAATTTGTTGCGGCAAAATCCATTTTGTTGCGGCGTTATTTTTGAAGAAGTTGTTATTTCGTTACATTTTAGAGGTCATAACTCAAAAATGAACTAGGGGTCCCAAAAGTTTCATATGCCGTTAGATAAAGGATAACGAGTACTAATTAGTTGCGGAAGAACCAATTTTGTTGCTGTAGCCGTTTTCGAGAAATATGCGAAAAACAAGTTTTGGTAAATTTAGGGGGACCAGCCATATCTCGTCACTGGATTGAGCTATCGGGATGAAACCAAAAAAACCAGATTTTGTTGCTCGCCTGGTGCGAATTTGTTGCGGCAAAATCCATTTTGTTGCGGCGTTATTTTTGAAGAAGTTCTTATTTCGTTACATTTTAGTGGTCATAACTCAAAAATGAACTAGGGGGCCCAAAAGTTTCATATGCCGTTAGATAAAGGATAACGAGTACTAATTAGTTGCGGAAGAACCAATTTTCTTGCTGTAGCCGTTTTCGAGAAATATGCGAAAAACCAGTTTTGGTAAAGTTAGGGGGACCAGCCATATCTCGTCACTGGATTGAGCTATCGGGATGAAACAAAAACTGGATTTTGTTGCTCGCCTAGTTCGAATTTATTGCGGCAAAATCCATTTTGTTGCGGCCTTATTTTTGAAAAAGTTGTAATTTCGTAACATTGTAGGGCTCATAACTCAAAAATGAACTAGGGGGCCCAAAAACTTTTTTAAAAATAAGGCCGCAACAAAATGGATTTTGCCGTAACAAATTCGAACTAGGCGAGCAACAAAATCCAGTTTTTGTTTCATCCCAATAGCTCAATCCAGTGACGAGATATGGCTGCTAACTTTACCAAAACTTGTTTTTCGCATATTTCTCGAAAAGGGCTATAGCAACAAAATTGGTTCTTCCGGAACTAACTAGTACTGGTTACCCTCTATTTAAGGGCATATGAAAATTTTGGGCCCCCTAGTTCATTTTTGAGTTATGACCCCTAAAATGTTACGAAATAACAACTTTTTCAAAAATAAGGTCGCAACAAAATGGATTTTGCCACAACAAATTCGAACTAGGCGAGCAACAAAATCCAGTTTTTGTTTCATCTCGATAGCTCAATCCAGTGACGAGATATGGCTGGTCCCCCTAACTTTACCAAAACTAGTTTTTCGCATATTTCTCGAAAATGGCTACAGCAACAAAATTGGTTCTTCCGCAACTAATTAGTACTCGTTACCCTCTATTTAACACCACATGAAAGTTTTGGGCCCCCTAGTTCATTTTTGAGTTATGAACCCTACAATGTTACGAAATTACAACTTTTTCAAAAATAAGGCCGCAACAAAATGGATTTTGCCGCCACAAATTCGAACTAGGTGAGCAACAAAATCCAGTTTTTGTTTCATCTCGATAGCTCAATCCAGTGACGAGATATGGCTGGTCCCCCTAACTTTACCAAAACTTGTTTTTCGCATATTTCTCGAAAGCGGCTACATCAACAAAATTGGTTCTTCCGCAACTAATTAGTACTCGTTACACTCTATTTAACGGCATATGAAACTCTTGGGCCCCCTAGTTCATTTTTGAGTTATGACCCATACAATGTTACGAAATAACAACTTTTTCAAAAATAAGGCCGCAACAAAATGGATTTTGCCGCCACAAATTCGAACTAGGTGAGCAACAAAATCCAGTTTTTGTTTCATCTCGATAGCTTAATCCAGTGACGGAGATATGGCTGGTTTCAGTAGCTTTACGTAAAAAAATGGTTTTTTGCATATAAAAAAATTACTTTTTTGACCATATTACTTTTGATTGTTGATGGGCCTTCCGAGCAACAAATAATGCCGCAAAATTGACCTTTCTACTCCTTATCAAATCGGAGATACGCGTGGTCCCCCTAGCTTTACCGTAAAGGTAGAGGGACCGCCGTTTTTATAGTAACCACTGCAGCAATCAAATCCGTTTTACCGCAACAAATTAGCAACAAATACATAGAATCATATGCCTGTAAAAAAAAATTGCTGCCGGTGGTCAGAAAAGTTCTATTGAAAAAAAAAAACAGTTTTTTGCCAATTGGAAGAAAAACTGTAAGTTTTTTCAAAATGTTATTATGAATTATTCTTGGGCCTTTAGAGCAACAATTAATGCCATGAAAACTAGTTTTGTACTTGGCCCCAAATTGAAGATATGCGTGGTCCCCCTAGCTTTACGGTAAACCTAAGGGGGCACAATTTTCTCGTAAACGGCTACAGCAACAAAATTAATTTTTTCGCATCAAATTAGCAACAAATTAGCAACAATTAATGACATCAATTGTTTTTGGGCCCCTTATCATGGTCCCTCCAGCTTTACCGACTCAGAAAACAAGCTTTTATAAAATGGACTAAAAAGCATAAAATAATTTTTTGAGTGTTCTGATATCATAATAATAAAAGCGATGTGCGTATTTAATATTAGGTAAATGCCTTTCCATGCGCATTTGGTGGATCGTCTACAACCGATGATGGGCCGACTCTTCTTTTTCAATGTGACAAAATAAATCGATACACTGCCGGTCGCGGATGATCTGCCTAATATGAAGCATAACATATTGACTCGTTTAAGCAGTTTCACTCTATATGAAATCCTTGAGAAGTATTTAATCGATAAACCTCTGTACATTGTTTTTTTTTATTTTTTTTTTATTATAGATGGCAGCAGCTGGCTTTTTTCTCAGCCCCAAGTGAGCCCATAAGGGTAGGCAGCACAATTAATATGCTTCCCATTCATTTGATATTACAAAATAAAGCAATGAACAAAAAGTGTCATTGCGTCTTTTTCTTTAGTATATAGAAGGAGAGAGTAACTTGACTTCAAGGGTTAGATCAGTAAGTTGATCACCCAACAGCCATTTTCTTAGCAGAATGGAGTCAGATTTTGTGAATTTGGTGAGGTTGAAATATATTTTTAAAAATATGTTTTATTTTGTGGATATTTTTAGACTTTTTTGTGAAAAATTAAAGTGGTTACAGCTTGGGCATTCTTGGAATTCATTTATCCAGAAGAAACATGCAGGTTAGTGGATTAAAAGCAGGATTAAGTATTGTTCATACTCGTCTTAGTCTTTTGTTTTTGATTAGTCTTTGTCCTTTGATTAGTCTTAGCTGTCTTAAACAAAATCGGCTGTTTCAATTTCAATAAAAAGGCCGCTTTTCAAAAGTCATTTTCTACACATAACAATCTTATTTAACCTAATCTGTGCACGAAACATAGACACGAAAGAACAAAAGCGAAAAAGAAAAAAAAAACAAATATAATTTTGAGGTTATGTTGAGATTTTCTGTTAAAAACATGATTAATGGCGGTAAATTCAAAATTTCGGCCGCGCGCTTGCGCTCTTCGGACGCCCTGTAAAAAAAAACAACAAATATCAGCTGATGTCTGTCACTCGTCTTAATCGTTGTCCTAAGGATTGAAAGTTGGCAACTCTTAAGACAAAGACTATTCAAAAACAAAAGCAAAAGCATTGTATGAACACTCCAGTAGTATAAGAAACAGTGGTTTTAACTTTCTTATGACAAGACATATGACTAAACCAAGACAAAAGACTAGACAAAAGACGAGTATGAACGATCCATTACCATCACAAAATGCGCAAGCTACTTTTACACTAAACAGCGCACAAGATTACATGTTGAGCAAAAACCAACTTAGCTCAGCCGACCGGCACAAATCATATTGCAGATAGTTGAACCAGTTAGGGGGATAAAACATCTGATACTAATAGGTTTTATTCTTGCGCAGTTTACCTAAAACTACGGTATCCCGTTTTACCTCGTACCCCATGTTGTTCCCCTTTCTTGTTTCCTAATGGATCGTTCATACTCGTCTTTTGTCTAGTCTTTTGTCTTGGTTTAGTCATATGTCTTGTCATAAGAAAGTTAAAACCACTGTTTCTTATGGGAGTGTTCATACAATGCTTTTGCCTTTGTTTTTGATTAGTCTTTGTCTTAAGAGTTGCCAACTTTCAATTCTTAGGACAACGACTAAGACAAGTGACAGACATCAGCTATTAATTGTTGTTTTTTTTACAGGGCGTCCGAAGAGCGCAAGCGCGCGGCCGAAATTTTGAATTTACCGCCATTAATCATGTTTTTAACAGAAAATCTCAACATAACCTCAAAATTTTATTTGCTTTTTTTTCCTTTTCGCTTTTGTTCTTTCGTGTCTGTGTTTCGTGCACAGATTAAGTTAAATCAGATCATTTTGTGTAGAAAATAACTTTTGAAGTGGGCCTTTTTATTGAAATGGAATTTTTTTTCAGTGAGTTATGACTAAGACTAATCAAAAACAAAAGACGAGTATGAACAGCCGATTTTGTTTAAGACAGCTAAGACTAATCAAAGGACAAAGACTAATCAAAAACAAAAGACTAAGACGAGTATGAACAATACTTTAGTTTTAGGCCGCTAGTAATTTCTGTACCTAATGCGTAATTTCGGTAATCTTTTAATAAAAAGGTGAACATTAATTACCGTTTCAAAGGATTAGGAAGCATTCTGTTCAAACAGAAGGAAAATATTTTTGCAAACCATAATTAGGTAGTGTATAGGTATAATTAAGAAAAATGGGTAAATATATAAAATAGGGGAGACTAGGGATAGTTCATACATTTTTAAAAAATATTTTTGAATAAAAATATAGATGACATTTTTTTTTGCATTATAATATATAGCTTAAAATGTAATGATTTTGAATGATTTTAGTGTGACAGTTTGCTAATTAATGTATCAAAGATCCCTATATCTGTACCCCAGAGCCAGACTATGTTTGACTTTTTTTGGTTTGAACAACCTTAATACAGACTTAACATTGTTTGCCTAACGATGTCTATGGACTAAATATTGGTTCATATCGAGGTTTATAATTAGCAAATAAAAATACTCTGCCAATCTATGCGCACCTAAGCTCACACTAAGTACTGTAGTTATTGTGTACGTGTGAGCTAATATAACTGAAATATATTTTATGCAACTCCAGACTCAATTACCTATCGTTTGATACCACACAAGCCATGTTTTGCCTTAAACTCTAATTTTTAAAATCTACCCCCACCCTTTTTTAAAAAACTAAAATGTATTTTGTTTAACTCCAGACTCATTTACCTTTTGTTTGATATCATACACGCCATATTTTCACTTAAACTCTAATTTTTTAAATCTACCCCCACCCTTTTATGTGACTTGCGTTAGATGGATTTCGTTCATTTTTTAATGGGACCACCACGGCCCAAGACTCAGCCTAGGTACCAAATTTCATTAAAATCAGAAGCTGTTTTTGAGTTATGCGGGTTGGTCGTTACAGACAGACAGACAGACATACAGACAGACATACAGCAAGACAAAAAAGTTTCAAAATCATCTGAAACGCAAAGATATATAAAAAATTTTGAAATCGGAGCAACTTTTTTTTTCTCGAAAAAATTAGGATCACCATAGCTCACACTACTATAGTATAGTAGTAGTGTGAGCTAATACATGAAAAAATAAGTATTAAGGTTGTTCAAACCAAAAAAAGGCAAAAAGGGATTTAACATGCAATAATAATATATGATATATTAGGAATATTTGATACAAGTTGCATAATACATGAATAAAGAAAAAATATTTATTTGTGTTTCAGTGAATTCTCTAAAATATGAATCTTTAATAATCCCTCAAATAATAAGCAGCCAAATGCAAGTAATTCTCACCAAAATAGGTATACCAATGATAGTAGTATTATTTAAATTTTGCCAGATTTTAATACAAAACAATTTTCCCTGAACTGCTGGTTTAGTGGTGCATTAAGGGAGATCCATATAAAATATCCATACAATATTTGATATTAATAAAAGTATATCTACAAAGGTGTGCTGTTTTTAATTATTGTAATGTTTATTTTTTTTCAGAATTGAAAAAGCGTTGACGATCCTCCATTCTTAGTTCAGTAAATTTGACTAGAGAGAAACAGCTGACACCAAAAGCCAAAAAGCTTTATCGAAGAGTGGTAACTGACAGTAAAAAATTAGCCAACCAGAGCAGGACAATCATTTCGAAAACGTCTAGAGATAGCTGACAATTTTTCCAGTCACTATAAACATATAATTAAAAGGGTAAATAATCAAACCTTATTTTGTTATGGTTACCGAACTGGCAAGATTTTTATAATACACATATCCTACCCTCAGAACAAAAGTGACAGATCTCAAAATTTTAATTTTAGGATTTTTACTTTTTGCGGTTTGTCACTCACTATCGATACATTGTCAAAGAAAGTCACAATTCAAATTACAAATAATAAAATAATATATTTAAAGTTTTAAGTTACCACAGCTTCTTATGGTAACCGCAAAAGTTTTTTGCAATTTTCCAACAATTTAATTTTTTGAGCTTTTTGAGGGTGTGATATATGTGTAAAAATATTTAACTATTGTAACAAATACTCTTACCTAATTAATAAGTGTCATTGAGATTCATGTATATTTTGTAAATTGTATTAATAAAAATTTTTTACCAAGTTTCAATCCTTTTTGTATTCCTTTTATTTAAAAAGTTAAGTAAGTTTAAATAAAAGGATTAATTAGTCACTTATTTTCTTTATGAGACATTGACAACTTTTACAGTTCAGTTGCAGTGGTTGCTTTTGGAAACAATGATGAAAACCATAATTTATTATCAATAAATAGTCTGACACGATGAAATTAGTAAAAGTTGTCAAAAACACCATAAAGGAAAATCAGACTATAAAAGGACCAAGAAACAGGCAAAATTAAAGTTCTTTGATTTTTTAAATCTTTAATTTTGTCTTTAAGTACTCTGTAAGAAAGTCGCAACTGTTATTAGCATATATTATCCAAATTGGTTATGCTAATTTACAACTGCAACCTTCTTGCTTAGTATGGCAATCTTGGCCCTTTTTGTAAAAACCTAAGTATTGATTCCAAAAAACAAATCAATATTTTGTTAAGAGCGCCATCTATGTCAAACCTAAGAACTAATCAAAATGTTTGGCCGCACAGTTTAAGGTGCCTGTAATACTTCTCAGAGCTTAGCACGGGAGAAAGTCTTCTGGTCTGCAAAGCGGACCGAACCGTGGTCTTCTGTGATATGAAGCAGGCGTAATAATGTCCATCCATATCAGAAAAATGTAAGGATAGCTTGAGTAGGGTTGGGTTGGGTTAAATTGTCTACCCTTACATTTCTCTGCTATAATATAATGAATTTGGATTTTCACTAAACTTCGAGTTAACAAGGCTAAAACAAAAACGGGTAAATTTCCTTTAATACACCCATCGCTTGTATTATTATGATATCAGAACACTCAAAAAATTATTTTATGCTTTTTAGTCCATTTTAAAAAAGCTTGTTTTCAAAAAGTTTTTTTTTCTAAATTTATTTTTTAATTTTTAGATTTGTCTAAGTCTATGCATTTCTAATTTTGGTCGAGATCGAACAAACTAAAGTCTTACCTCTTCTACGCCCCCCCCCCCCACTTTTTAGTGGGAGAGCATGTGAATTTTGAAATCAATCAGATACCTACGTGGAAGTCAGTTGAAAGTAATCAGAAAAACTCGTTATTAAATCGTCCATTTTGAATCCATTATATTAAATTTTTGTAATCTGATCAAAAATTCGTAATTCTCATCCTCAAAAACCCCCAGATACCAATTTTGGTGAAAATCCGACAAACTAAAATTTTACCCCCTCTCCGCCCTCCACGTTAGAGGGGAGGTAGGCAGTCAGTAATACCACATTATTGGATTGTCATCGGAACTATAACGGTATGCAAAGTTTGAAGTAAATCGGATACGTGGAAGTCAGTTGAAAGTAATCAGAAAAACTTGACATTAAATCCTCCATTTTGAATCCGCCATATTGAATTTTTGTAATCTGATCAAAAATTCGTAATTCTCATCCTCAAAAACCCCCAGATACCAATTTTGGTTCAAATCGGACAAACTAAAGTTTTACCACCCCCCACGTTAGGGGGGAGGTAGATACCCGATGAAACCATATTATTGTATTGTCACCGGAACTAAGACGCTATGCGAAATTTGAAGTCAATCGGATGTTTGGAAGTTCTTCAAAAATGAGTTGCAAAATTTGATTACATACAATACATACATATATACATACATACAAGTGAAGTTAAATAAAAGCTTGTAATAATAAAAAATAATCACCACCTCAATAATTTGACCTGGGTCCCCACTTAGTCAGATTTTTCTGACTGATTTTAGGGAAATAATCTGACTTTCCCATAAAAATCCGTTTAAATATAACGGTGGCAACAGCATGGAGCAAATTTTGTGGCGACCCTTCCACGACATGCAGTTAGTCCCTCTTTGTTAATTTTACCGTGAAAAACAAAGAAAGAAAGTAAACTTAGCTGACCTCATCAGGAAAACGAACAGGACTAATAAATCTGAAAGAAATTTGACTGTGAATTTATTTACAATTTTTAAATTAAAATTAAACGAATTAGGCGTTTCTAATTAAAATACTCTGCCAATATATGGGCCCCTAAGCTCACACTAGGTACTATAGTTATAGTGTACGTGTGAGCTAATATAACTAAAAACTGAAATATATTTTATTCAACTCCAGACTAAATTACCTTTTGTTTGATACCACACAAGCCATGTTTTGACATAAACTCAAATTTTTGAAATATACCCCCACCCTTAAAAAAAACAAAAACTAAAATGTATTTTGTTAAACTCCGGACTCAATTACCTTTCGTTTGATATAACACACGCCATATTTTCACTTAAACTCTAATTTTTGAAATATACCCCCACCCTTTTTTTTAAATAAATTAAAATGTATTTTGTTTAACTCCAGACTCAATTACCTTTCGTTTGATATCACACACGCCATATTTTCACATAAACTCTAATTTTTGAAATCTACCCCCACCCTTTTATTTAGTTTCTGTTTGGTGGATTTTGTTCATTTTTAAATGGGACCATCTCGACCCAAGACCCAGTCTAGGTACCAAATTTCATTAAAATCGGCCAGGTGGTTTTTGAGTTATGCGCGTTGGTCGTTACAGACAGACATACAGACAGACAGACATACAGACAGACAGACAGACGGCGCAACAAAAAAGTTTCAAAATCATCTGAAACGTAAAGATATATAAAAATTTTTGAAATCGGAGAAACTTTTTTTTTCTCGAAAAAATTAGGATCACTATAGCTCACACTACAATAGTATAGTATATGTGTGAGCTAAAAAAATTATATAGTGAAGCTACATCTAACAAAAAGTGGGAAATTGCCTTTTAGGTAAGTTTTTAAGTTTAAAAATTGAATTTTAAACAAGACATCTTAGCGCCAGATTTTGTCACATTTTGTCGAATTTTTCCAGATTTTTTCAGTTGTAAAGAATTGCTCCCAGAGTGTCAAAAAGGTTTTTTCTTCAATTTTTTATTAAAACTTCCTTAATAACAATTACTGTGAAAAATCGAAATTATATTATTAAATGTAGTACTATTATCACTATTTTTTATAATTATTAAGTAGCCTGTTGACGTGTACAAAAGCTTGTCCGAAAACTTGTTTGTTCATTTAATAGCGCACAAAAAAATTAATTCTTAAGAAAATAAATTTAAATACCTATTGCAAAAGTTATTTTTCCACACTGTATGTCCTTAACCTGTACTTTTTTAGAAAAAAGCAATAAAAGAATTTTTGATCAAAAT
The DNA here is from genome assembly GCA_963576565.1 of Aspidapion aeneum. Taxonomy (NCBI): domain Eukaryota; kingdom Metazoa; phylum Arthropoda; class Insecta; order Coleoptera; family Brentidae; genus Aspidapion; species Aspidapion aeneum. The sequence goes on along the minus strand of OY755048.1, from coordinate 1,190,173 downwards.
AAATTACAAAATTATTTGACATTGTCAAATTTGTTATTTTTAAAACTCACACTTTTCCCCCACTCTTCAAACTTGATATACACTATAACTTGGAAACAAAAAACTTTTGACCACTAGTTATTTAAACTTTTTTTCCCACAGCACAATAAAATATAATAATAATTTTGCATTTTATTTTAGTAAAAAAAATAATTTCACAAGAATTGTAAGTTTCTTGTTTGAAACAAGTTTTTAAACAAAAACCTTTCTTCAATATTTTGAGGGCTTGCAGTAGTATAATACAGTGACGGATCCAGGGGGGGCACAAGAGGCACTTGCCCCCCCCCCCCCGAGAATTTTTTGAATATACAAAAAATGAGTAAAAGATTTTTGCTAATAAAAATTCAAAAATTTTTGCTGAAAGTATCTAGTGTTATTATCATCGAAATTACAACCACTTTTAAATTATCCTGAATTTGTAGCCGTTTTTTACCAACAGAGAATGTCACCTAAAGTGCCCCCCCCCGAGAAGCACCTCTGGATCCGCCCTTGGTATAATAGTTTAAGGTGTGTGAAGTATTGATTTTAAACTATAAAAGTATACTAATAAGGCACTATGAATTATGAAGGTACATAGATAGGACATAGCAATTTTCTGCCCCCCAACAATTTCCAGGCATAGTATTTTATTTGATAATCGTTTTGTAAACAAACGAACACTTCACACACCCTCCAAAAAACACAAAGGTAAAAATTGAATTATTTGCGGGTAGCTACCGGTCTATTTTTACCTGGGATTTCAATGACAAATTTTCATAACATTTTCAGGTAAAATAGTGTTCGACACTCTAACGAGCTGATTAGATTTTGTTCAAAATCTATTATTGCTACTGACAGTTTTTTGACAATAGAAAAATTTAAAAATGCTAACTTTCGTAATATGATAGATTGCATTTTGCTCAATAATTTGTGTTATAAATAAAAACTTTGTAAGAGCTTTAGTTTCTGAGATATTTATAAAAACTCTTTTCAAAGCTGATATAGTATGATTCAATTGAAGTGTGCTAATAGGCTAGCTAGGAAGGTATCAGGTCTGTCATGGATCCATTTATTTAGTTGCGAAAACAAATGGCTAACACGTTCCCGCAATGGATGAGTAGAAATTTCAAGGTGATATCTAGAACTTAAACGTAATGGAGACACACAAGTGGTACGTGATATGTAGCTGTAGCTTAGGCTGACTTTCAAGTAGTGCGCCCCTCTTTGAACGAATAATTTTTGTACGCAATGTTTTTTTTCGAAGGATAGAAAAATTGCTTTCCTTGTTTGTGTTTTGGAGCCCATATTAAATAAAAAGATATACTTTTTCATACACAAATTGATTAAAACTTTACCAAATGTCCATATTAAAATCCATTTGGCCGGAATATCTGCCAGTTATGAAAACCTAACCTCAAAAACCAGAACGAAAATATTCCATCAGCTATTAAAACGCCTAAATCTTGCAGGCGTGCCTGTTTTTTGAAACTAACATCATAACATAAAAATTTTCATCGCAGTTGAATTTTGATTTCTGCTCGTTAAATCTCGTACTTTTAGATAACATAGTACATATTATAAACATAACCAAACTAAAAAACTTAGCGAGTTTGTTTACTGTTGTGTTCACCATATTATGTTATAATGATTCTACCAAAACGAAACGATAATATTATTTGTAACTACTCCACTAAATTACAGTTCTTTCTGCCTCTACGACGTAGTAGCTACTTGGTTGCGACATAGTAGTGTGATTGTTACTACAATAACTTTAAACACTTGGCCAAGTGGCTTATTGTGCATGAGCCTTCTAGTCTTATGAATATTTTGTTTATTTTTCAGACAATTGAGCAACCCTTCCTAGAAGCAGTAGAATCCAGCCTAGGCGACAGATACACACCCAACCTTGACAACATCTACAAAATCACCACAAAATTTATTATAGAGACTCTGATAAAGGAGTCTGATAATGCTGAAGCACCAAATTAAGAATGTTAGTGATAAAAGGGTAGAAGTATAATTGTGGAGCAGACGTTCTATATGCATGTTGTCCATTTTCGTAATTTTGGTAAATAAGAAAAACTGCTATGCTTTTGACAAGAAATTAACCGAAAAGTTCATAATAAAGTTAAAATATGGATAAAAAATCATTCAAGAATTATACCTATACTGCCGTCCTAAGCCTAACCCCCGTATTTGAAAAAAATCCAAAAATGCGATTGTTGGTTAAGACAAATTATAATAATATACTCTATTGTTTATACTAATGTAACCAATCGAAAAACTACAAAAAGTATTTAAAAAGTCACTTAAAATTTTCTTTTTTCCATAAGGCACTATGTATTTTCAAACATTCAAACGCGATTTACTCCATTTCATATAAAATTCAAATACGGGGGTTACGCTTAGGACGGCAGTATATACGTCTTCTGTGGCATAATATTGTTGCTCCATGTATGTAGTTTGCGATGGCATCTTTGGTTAAAAATTTTAAAAATGGACAAAATGCATATAGAAAATCTGCTCCTCACTTAATACTAAATGTTTATTAGGTGCTATAGGGAATTGGCACTTTTTGCATTAACGTTTTAATATTAAGTTTATCAAAATTCTTAAGCTACTTTAAAATACACAATATTTTGTACTTCCTGGACAAGTCGGATATTGCTAGGTTTCATTATATGCTAGCGCAGCGCTCAATATAGACAAAGTCAGATACCTCAGTAAACGATTGTAGAAATCTACAATCTAATTTACCCCAAGATTAGACACTTTCCGAGGAAAAGAAAATTAACAAACTTATTTTTTGGAACAAAACCAAAATTTTTGCAGTAAAAAATAAACATTTTTTTATTACTAAAAATTGTTGTAAACTAAACATGTCAGACTTTAACCTATTATGGGTTACCAAAAGCTAGTAAGATATATAAGTTTCGTTTTTTATAAGGAGTTTTTGCCATATTACTTATCCAAAATCTATTAATTGTGTTAATATTTATGACTGAAATAAGATAGCTAGGGAGAAACTGAGTCCAAATAAATCGAGTAAGTGAATCTACTCCGGCACTTCCCTCGTTCATAATTTAAACAATTCAGACCTCACCTAAATATTACCATACTTTTCCCGATCATTTCTAGAGTTCTCCTTAACATCTTTAAAGTTTTCTTGAACATTTTCATAGATTGCTCAACCATTTCCATTTCAGACTTTTCGTAAATATTCGTAGACTTTTCTAGAACATCTTCAGATTTTTCGATACTTTTTCTGAAGATTTTTAGACTTTTCCTGACCATTTCCAGAGTTTCCCAAAACATTTCCCGAGTTTTCGAAAATATTTTCCGAGTTTTCTAGAACATTTTCAGACCAAAAATAACTTAAGAATTTCTAAAAATTTTAGTTTCTACAGAGTTATTAAGAATTATCAAAACTTTTTCCTAACATTTCTAAACTGTTTTCCCCAAGATTTTTCGAACATTTCCCTAGCTTTTTTCGAACATTTCCGAGTTTTCCAAACATTACCCGAGATTTTCCCATCATTTCCCGAGTTTTTCGACCATTTTTCGAGTTTTGCCTAATATTTCCAGGGTTTTCCGAAGATTTCGCGAGTTGTTCCGAACATTTCCATAGTTTTTAACATTTCCCGAGTTAGTCCGAAGATCTTGAATAACTTGTCACAAAAAATCTACCCCAGGCACTAACAACCAATTTTGCCAGAGAGAAAATTAATTCCACGTGGCACGTGGCAGTTGTTGGACAGAACTAGTGGGTTATAGAGAAGTGAGACGAACAATGTCGGAGAGTTTTTGAATTAACGTTTTGTGTTTTTTATATTTGAGGCAAATGATGTTGTCTTTTCTGAAAAGTGGATTATTTTACGTATAACTTGATTAAAGTAATAAAATCAATATTTTACCATCTAAAACCGTGGAAGTCTTGAACAAAACTGAAAAAATAGTTGTGTTATATATTTGACTTGGCCGGAAATTGCTAAAATGTAAAGAAATTGTCCCATCTGTAATACGATTTGTCGCCTTCGGTAACACTATTTTATGATGTTACTGCAATTGTCCCTGTGATATAGGACATTGAATTTTTTTCGAGTTGGTCTGCCTTAATATTTTCGACCATTAACTGTTTTTATAATTGTTGTTTTTGCCATAAATTGGGTGTTTTCTAATTTTGTTTCCTTCTGTAACGTTGATGTCCCTTCTGGAACACCTAAAATAATGGATATATTAATCACATTTGTAAGCCCGGTTTTTTTAAACTAAATTATTTTATATCCTGGGAATCGGTCAATAAAATCCCTCTTTTTAATTTGTGACGTTTCAATATATATCAAAAATAGAAAGTTCTACAGAAAGTTATATATATATAGATATATATATATATATATATATATATATATATATATATATATATTGTTTTTTTTACAAAACAATAATTTATGTTAAGTACCTACATAGCTAAAAAAAATTATTTAGATTTGTAATATATAATAGTAAGGCGGAAATTTTCAGACAAAAAAATTTATTTTAACATAATGAAAAATTTTTTAATCCAATATAGGTTTTTCCTTTTTTATTTTTTTTTGTTTGCTTTAATATATTTCGTCCCACCTTAAAATCAAAACTATATTTAATATTATTTATTTTACGATCGATGTGTTGGTTTCAAAGTCTGTTTTAGATTTAAATTGATGGGTAATATTATCATTTTTTTAAAATCTATGTATTCCTTTTTCGTTCGACCATTTTGTAATGGATTGTTTAAATATTTTTCTATATTATATATATATTTTTTTTAAGGGTTTCTTTGGTATTATTATTGTTTTTGTTTAATATGTGACTTTTTGAAAATCAATCGTTTAAACAAATGTTGAGGCAATGAAAGTAAATAATATTAGGCACATTTTGGTATTTATATTGGTTGTTTTCTTTTTTGAAATTAAAATTTTTCCGCTTTAAATGTTGGAATACAATTAAGGTTTTTACATCTAGTGAGTTTTCTTTAGCAAGTTTCTTGTTTAATTTTATAAACCTTCTCTGTACGTTGCACTTGTCCGTAGAACCATCCATCTTTGAATCCCTGGCCTTTGTTATAATTTAAAATAATATTCGTGACCTTTAAAATTGTAAATTATTTTATACCCTGGGAATCGGTCAATAAAATCTATCTTTTTTATTTGTGACGTTTCTGTATATTCAACTATCATCAGACATTTCTAAAATGGAAAGTGCTACACTTAAAATTTATATATATATACAGTGAAACCTCCTATAAGCGGACACTCACGGTTCCGTCGATTTTGTCCGCTTATTGGAGGTGTCCGCTTAAGAGAGGGAACTGCGAAATTTTGATAACTATTGATTAACAATTTCTGCTGCTTGAGATTTTCCGATATTAAATTTTTCAGCGATCTTTCGTGCTGGTAGATGTTCCTTCTCCGAAACGTTAACAAATTCCATTTTTTCACGTAAATTAAGATTTCTTTTTTACTAGGCGCCATTTCAAAGAGATCTATTACTACCCAACTGCACAATAAAAATAAACACAGCAGTCTGACCGAATAAAATAATGTTGCAAATACGACAGAAGTATTTAGTCTCCGCATTAAAACCGAAAGAGGTAATTCCCCAGTTGCAGAGTGCGTTGTTGCCAACATACTACATAATATTTATGCCCATGTCGTGCAGCGCTCCGTCTGGCTGTCAGAGGTTCGCGTCCGGTTAAGGGAGGTTTCAGAGATTTTTAACCAAAAAAATTGTCCGCGTCCGGTTATTAGAGTGTCCGGTTATAGGAGTGTATTTTACATGTAAAGAAATAGGCAAAAGCTTGGTTCCAACAAATTTGTCCGCCTAAAGGGAGTGTCCGCTTATTAGAGGTGTCCGCAAGGAGAGGTTTCACTGTATATATATATATATATATATATATATATTTGTCAAGAAAAGAGAAAAGATCTCATGTCACCAATAACTTTGGAAGAGTGGGGTAAATACTTCTCGAAACTGCTGTCTGACCGACGGACAGAATATCAACAGCCATAAAAGCCACAATCCGAAAATGAAATATGAACAGTAGCATCCTCACTTAGAAGCAATACCAAAGAAGTGAAACTTATTTGTCAATCCGAAAAACAGAAAATCTCCAGGACCCGGCAACATCCCTCCAGAATTACTTAAACGCGGCACAGAAAATCTAAATAGACAATTAACTAGCCCAGAAATGCATTAATGGAGAAAGTTTGCCACAAGAATGGAAAACGTCGTACATAACGATAACAACGATACATAAGAAGGGAAGTAGAGATGTATGTGATAAAAATAGAGGAGTCGTTGCATTGCAAATGCATTTTCTGTTTATTTCAGAAACTTTTTGATCTCTTGCAATTTTTTGTATATCTAACCGTTTTTGAGAAAAAAGACAAAAAAATATCATTTGTATCTTCGAATGCTATTCAGAAATTATATAAACGTCGCATAAAATTAAAATAAATATAATGTAAGTAGTGACTATTTTCAATTTCAACACGCACTTTAAGCCCCATGTGTATAAATTCGATACACATACACCGTCTGGGCCCACAAGGTAAAAAAAAATTGTCTTAGATCAAAGCAAATTGCTTTGAAGTAAAAATAATTTATGTCTTCCTATTCACCAAGAGAATATTTTCTTGATATATAGCACAAAAAATGTCTTGCCTGCCTCTTTAATTTAATGTGAAACAGAAATTGTTTTATTAAAAATTGTTTTCTCGGGAAGCAAAATATTACTTATATGAAGACAATTTGCTTTGTTAACCATCTTTTCTTGAAACATTTCAGCCGATATTTGACCTATCTAAAACTACTTCGGAATGAACTACGAATCTCAAACTTTGCACAGTCGTAGATCTTCATGGAGTTAACAACCCCTCCAAATTTCATGGAATTCCATAAAGTACTAAAGTAGTTACGAAATTTCAAAAAAAGTCGAAATTGCCACTCACTCATTCACTCACTCACTCACTCATGTACAGATCATCAATATTCTACTGTACTTCCAGACCTGCTACAAAGCTGAAATTTGGCAGACTGATAGAAATTATAACCAAACCCCTGGAAAAAACCCAAAATTCTAATTTACTCCCCTCCCCTATACATATAAAGTTATGTAAAAGTAACATTGCCCACTTTCAGAAATGTCAAAGAGTTGAGCTTTGGCAGACTGATAAGAACTATGATAAAACTATAGGAAAAAATTAAAACACCCCAAAATTCTAATTTACTGCCCTCCCTATAAATGTAAAGTTAAGTAAAAGTAACATTGCCCACTTCCAGACACGCTAGAGAGCTGAGCTTTGGAATGCTGATAGAAATTATGATGAAACCATGGAAAAAATTTTAAAAGCTCAATATTTTCATTTACTCTCCTCCCCTATAAATGTAAAGTTATGTAAAAGTAACATTACCCACTTCCAGAAACGCTAGAGAGCTGAGCATTGGAAGACTGATAGGAACTATATTAAAACTATAAGACAAAATTTAAAAACACGACAATTTTAATTTATTTTCCTCCCCTATACATGTAAAGTTATGTAAAAGTAACATTGTGTACTTTCAGAGACGCTAGAAAGGTGAGCTTTGGAAGGATGATAGGAACTATGATAAAACCATGGAAAAAAATTTAAAAATCTTAAAATTTTAAGTAAGACATTGCAAAAGTTTGGACAATATTCCGCATATTTTACTACTTTAAAAATTAAATATTATCCAATTCCTTTAAAAAAGAAGTGAAATCATAGCAAAAACATTTCATGTAAAAAAAGCCAAGTACGCGAAAATGGCATTCCGTAAAAAGAATTGAAATAAAAGTAAAGCCAAGTTCTCCAATACAAATTTCAAAATGAAAGGTTCTTACTAGTTTGAATTTTTTTTCCAATCTTTGCTATTACGGCTGTAAATGACTCTTAGGCACAGTGCTAAATTGAACATAAAGAAGTTTGGCTGTAATAGCAAAGTTTAAAAAAACATTTCCAAACTAGTAAGAATCTTTCATTTTGAAATTTGTATTGGAGAACTTGGTTTTACTTTTATCTCAATTCTTTGTACGGAATGCCATTTTCGCGTACTTGGCTTTTTTACATGAAATGTTTTTGTTATGATTTCTTCTGGAATAGTATCTAGGATCCTACTCTTCCCAAAAAACTGGCTCAGTCGCTTGTTCACGGCATGCCTTATCCGTTCTGACTCGGAATTCGATTCATCCTCACTTTCACTAGAAATGCATTGGAAACAAACCTAAGGTTCATTCTTTTCATTGTTTCGATATGCTGCAAACTCCGTAGCAGTTAGTTTTGAGCAGTTTTTGTGATAACTCTCATTGCACTGCCCGCAGCGTATACTATGTTGTATTTTTATAACGTTATAACTGCAATCAGGACATACATATATTTTTTTCTGTTTAGCCTTTGAAGCTTGCTTTGCATTTTTAGGCCCTTTTGTTCCAATTTGTTTTCCCATATCACAAGTTTAATCAACCGTTGGAATCAGATTCGATGTCGATAAGTTGCAAATCGCCGCTTCTACGGATTTTTATTTTGCCGAGACTGCGTTATCAGTACTTTGCCGGAGCCACAACGTTTTTTGTGGTTTATTTTGGTTCATTTTGTTTACTACTTGTAACACTATTTCCACTATTTTATTGGTTTTCAATAATTTAAATCAAACGTTTGTATCAACACACGTTATGGCTTTACGTAACTAATCGAATTATTTTGACTATTATCTGCCTATTTTAAATACTTTTGTCGCAACAATTTTAATGATATTGTTGTGGGTCTCGGCACAAAATTATCTTCTCTATGCTTTGCATGTTTTAGGCAGGTAAAATTTCTATATCGAGGGTCCAAGTCCAGTACCTCGTGCAGTACCTTATTATGATCGTGACAGGTGGCCCCATATATTGAGAAGCACTTGAGGTTATAAAAAAAATCTAAACACTAAACAAATACTTTTCTTAGTAAAAGTTTTTAAAAAATCAGCTCTCGTTGCAGTAGTTTTTCGCTCCTCCTGTGAAGTTTTTAACAATGCACTTACGAGGAACTGCACTTGGACCATTGGTATGTTTTTTCATTTAAAATCTTTTCATTTCTCTTACCAAGAGCCATTAGAATACGTATACCTAATCAAAAATAATGTAATGTGAAGAATACCTCACAGGAATATGGATAGCAAGTCCAATTTAATGCTACCGTATTATATAGACGACAGTCTCTGATCCCGATCAATTTTTAAATCATTCGTTACTTAAAATATGTCAATTACCCCTATAGCAAACTAATATCAGAATATGTTTAAACGGATTACTGTCAGTATTTAAGATAAGAAAATATATCTTTTAAAAAAGTATTTTGTATACTGTCTATGCCATAATCAATGGGGCAGACTTTTTACTTCGCTATTTAATAAAACCTAAATTAAATAAGTTTTTAAAAAATAATAGGGAGTTTTTGGAACGCTCATTTGACCTTATGGTTGTATAGAATTAAATGTCATTCCGTAGTGGTGATTAACCACTACCACTACCGTAAGCTACGGAACCCATTGTTTGGCGTAGTGGTCATTTTCACAATAAATAAACATTCATTTTGCAAAATAAGGCTAAAAACAAAAGTAGGTTTTTGGTTTGACAGTTGTCAAACAACACTAAAACGGCTGTCAAAGTTGCGTTCCAAAAACTCTTAATAATATATAATAAGTACAGGTTCATTCATTGATTCATTAAATTTGCGTGGCCTTTCTCAGGGGTTAAAGTCGGTGATAGAAAAAAGCTTCAAATACAAAAGTTGCATATTAGCACACATATACTATACTATAGATAGTAGTGTGAGCTACGGTGATCCAAATTTTTCCGAGAAAAAAAAAGTTGCTCCGATTTCAAATTTTTTTATATATCTTTGCGTTTCAGATGATTTTGAAACTTTTTTGTTGCGTCTGTCTGTATGTCTGTCTGTCTGTCTGTCTGTCTGTCTGTCTGTCTGTCTGTCTGTCTGTCTGTCTGTCTGTCTGTCTGTCTGTCTGTCTGTCTGTCTGTCTGTCTGTCTGTCTGTCTGTCTGTCTGTCTGTCTGTCTGTCTGTCTGTCTGTCTGTCTGTCTGTCTGTCTGTCTGTCTGTCTGTCTGTCTGTCTGTCTGTCTGTCTGTCTGTCTGTCTGTCTGTCTGTCTGTCTGTCTGTCTGTCTGTCTGTCTGTCTGTCTGTCTGTCTGTCTGTCTGTCTGTCTGTCTGTCTGTCTGTCTGTCTGTCTGTCTGTCTGTCTGTATGTCTGTAACGACCAACGCGCATAACTCAAAAACCGCTTGGCCGATTTTAATGAAATTTGGTACCTAGGCTGGGTCTTGGGTCGAGATGGTCGCGCAAAATCAATCAAACACAAGCCAAATAAAAAAGTGGGGGTAGATTTCAAAAATTAGAGTTTATGTGAAAATATGGCATGTGTGATATCAAACGAAAGGTAATTAGGTCTGGAGTTAAAAAAAATATATTTCAGTTTTTTTTTTATAAAAAGGGTGGGGGTAGATTTAAAAAATTAGAGTTTACGTGAAAATATGGCGTGTGTGATATCAAACGAAAGGTAATTGAGGCCGAAGTTAAACAAAATACATTTTAGTTTTTGTTTTTTTTAAGGGTGGGAGTAGATTAAAAAAATTCGAGTTTAAGTCAAAACATGGCTTGTGTGGTATTATACGAAAGGTAATTTAGTCTGGAGTTGAATAAAATATATTTCAGTTTTTAGTTATATTAGCACGTACACTATAACTATAGTACCTAGTGTGGGCTTAGGGGCACAGAATTCATTCCTTATGTTAAATTTTGACACAAAATGTCCTAAGTTAAAGGAAATACCCTGTATATTATTGCTCAAAAGCAAAGACATTTTTGCCCAGATTTCAAAAGTATATAGGTTGTTGACATTTGGGTAAACCGTTGTTGAGTTATATTAGTTTTGAATTATTGCTAAAGCAGTGCACTAATAATAATCCACTTGGCCCAAGGTTCCGTATACGTCAATGTAAATTTGTAACTTAAATAACCCAAAAACGGCTGAACTAGATATTAACAAACAATATGTTATTAAAACCAGGAAAAATCCCACTTTCTTTCTGACAGAAAATTTACAGGGTGTTCTCTTTAACATAAGAAAGTTGCTGCTTCTTCTGACATAGCCCATAAGATAACATTGACAAAATTAAGCAACTTTTGTATTAAAAAAATTTTCCATCACCTACATAGATAAAGGCCATGCAAATATAACCACTGACCCTATACATATGCAGCTATGTGCGGTCGCCCACTTTTTGAATGTCATTTTGAAATGGACTAAACTCGTCTGGAAATCCCGGAATATCAGCGGGCTTTAAAAACTACTAATGGAAATCGTTTAATATATCATGATGCTTATTTTAAACCATGCGGTGTTGCCAAACAACCCACTGTTTCTTTGTATTCTACAAATGTAGGAAAAATAAGACGACATTAAAAAAGCGAGCGAGTGTACATACATATAAGTAAGTACTAAATTGTTGATTCAGGCAATCAAAAATTTAAAAAAAATATACTCAATTGCAGAAGCAGAAATTCGGTACCTCAAAGCAAACAAACACTAGGTACATATATAATATGTAAGTACCTACATATATTTTTTTGACAACACGTTGTGTTTAATATTTTTATACCTGCCGCCTGAAATTTTTTCAGAGAGTATTGAAAATGACAAATGTAGCAGGCTTATTATAATATTAGTCTTACTATAATACGCCTAGGCTTTTTCCATGCGACTAGGCCAATAGCGAACATTCATGGAATTTTATACCAATCAATGAAAAAAGCAATTTAAAGGTGTGTTAGGTTAGATTTCCAGTCAATCTTACCATGTTAGGTTAATATCGATATATGTCTTGAAAGCCGAGTACTTGAGAACGGATCTAATTAGGTTAGAATTTGTTAAGTCAGGTTAGACCAGGTTAACAAACCTAACATAACCTATATTTTTCGACTAACGTGTACTAACCTAAGCTAACAACCGTTAAATTGCACTGTTCATTGATCGATGCAAAACTCCACAGCAGCCGTCTACTAGAAATTCTGTGTTTATAGCAAGGGTGCCCTTTTTAACCTGGATAAATTGTGGTCTATGGTTAAAAATATCACTCAGACTATTCGCCTATTAGGATCATGATGGCGCCACAATTTAGTACAGAATATATATATATATATATATATATATATATATGTCTACTACTGTTTCTCGAAATTTAAATGCGTCGTACCGGGCGCTCGATAGAAATATACGTCCCGGGAAGATACCCGGGTTTTGCAGCAGCCCTGCTACGAAATATTTATTGCAGTTAATATACTTAGATAATTAATTAATGTTCGTAATTGTTTAGTAACTGCTGAATGTGAACGAACCTCTGCATAAAAAAGAAAATTTCCGGTAAACATTAATTTCTAGTCAACAAACAGATAACTTTGATTCAATGTACAATAACATTAATTTTATGTTCACGTTAATTTGAAGACTGATTTCAAAATATTTATTTTCGCGTAAATTGAATCAATGATATTCGGTCGATGGCTTAAAATGAGTGTTCGCGGTCACAAATTTAAGTACTTTTTCGTTATGTGTATACTTATTTGCAGCGGCGTAGCGTGCCTGAAGAGGGGGGGGGGCGCGAGCTAAAAAGGGGGCCGATCAAAAATCTTGCGACTAAAAAAAAAAGAAGGTCATCATGTGCCGGCCCTGCTACTTAACAAAGCTTAGGGCGCTTCGGGCACCCGCGGGGCGCCAGTACCCTCGGGGCGGAAAGGAGGGGGGCGACAAACCTAACCGTCCGCCCCCCCACGTTACGCCACTGCTTATTTGGGACCACTCACGATACTATTGACTGAATGTTTCGCGTTAACGTTAATCAAACCGACCGTGTTGCGCAGCAGAGAGACCTGTCTCTCTGCAGTTAAATCGTATGATTTGGTTGGAGGCACGGGTATACACGATCAAATTGCTTTCGATTTTGTTGGATGCGACAAGATCGTATGACTCCGCAGTACCGTGAGTGCCGCCCCTTTAAACCCGGTTCCCACCTACGACTTTCTCGTGAATGCCCGCGCACGCGTCACATGACAGTCATAGCATTTCATATTGAGATCATGTGACGCGTGAGTGGGCACCCACGAGAAAGTCGTAGGTGGGAACCGGGTGTGAGATAGCGATAGCTCACAGTAAATGTATAATTGTATTTATTTTAACGCAATTAGACATTTTGGACTTTTTTATAATAAACATACTTTGTACAGGGTGATTGACCATATTTTACTCAATAGCTATCTCCGTTAATATTGATCTGACAGTCATGTTTAAATTAGCAAATAAAATACAGGGTTTTTCGTTTTAAAAATTGATCCATATATATATATATATATATATATATATATATATATATATATATATATATATATATATATATATATATATATACATATATATATATATATATATATATATATATATATATATATATGTAACCATAAATCACATAAGATTATGATGGTTCAGGAAAAATCCTTTAGCTTTGTTAATTTACACATTAATTAACATTACTGTCAGATCAATATTGACGGAGATAGTTATTGAGTAAAATATGGTCAATCACCCTGTATATTTAATTTAATATTATTGGTGTTTTTTGTGTATTATTCATGTACAGGGTGTAGAAGGTATGAGTGCCAACATTTAAGTAAGTAATAAAGAAGGCCAAAATAAAGAAGTTCATATGGGTCAAAACTTTTTTTCTAATATAGAGTACCAAATGATGATTTTAAAAAGTTTTTAGTTAGCACAACCAATGCTTTTGTTGGAGTTTTCTGTTAGCACACGCTATTTAAAAAAATTTAAGGGAGCAAAAATAAAATTTTACAAAATTATTATCTTTTATCAATTTTTTAAGGTTACTTTGACACTTCAACCACATTTTTGGTTGATAATTAGCCATATATGTATGTATAGGTACATATAAATTATAATAATCATTTGACGGTGAGTGTTGACCTCATGTTACATAAACTTTTTTCGTTAATTTGGATTACACTGATTTAAATATTAGGACTCATACCATTTTATTTATACCCTATAATATTTTATTATAAAATAAATACCCAGTGAGCATAAAAATGAGCCACACAATACTGCATCTATTATAAATTAACGTTGTATCCCTTACAATTTAACGTGGTATCAACGTGCATAACTAATTATATATCAATATGCAGTGTAACGTTTATGCCATGTTTCTGTGCTTAATGGAAGCCTATCGGATTTACTACCTACCTATCTACAGACCCTGTATATATGACATATTTTAATCCTTAAACTATGTTATCCATACGGGGTCTCTATACCTACCCAGCGAAAAGATATTGCAATCAATATAGATGTTGTTTACAATTTTTCTGTAATTTTGCTAGAGGTTATTAGCCTGTGATTTTGCGGTATGTATCTACCAAAAGACACATTACAGTAAAATACCAGGATAGTTAAATATGTGTCAACTCTTTGCAGAAGTTTTTGCTGTTCTTATTATCTTCATGTTTGTATTCTTATTTAGGTAGATAATAGATAGTTTTTGGTCATGTTGACATTTGAACCACACATGTCGTTAGCGGCTTCCGTGGAATACCGCAAACTCACCGACGGTTAACATAGGAATGTTGACATACGTAAAACGTGCGAGATTGTGTTTTAGCGAGCTTCTATTAAATTATTTAAATTCCGCGCAATTTGGTGGCGCTGGCTGCACAGGTCACAGAGTGGAACCAGGGACAGATAGAAGAAGATTCAGCAATTTCTGGCGAAACACATTTCTTTCATGTAGGGGAAGATGGGGTAATAGGTAATAGGAAATATTTTTTTGCTAATCTTGCAGTTTGTCTTTTATCATTTAAGATATCTGAAAAAACCTACCTACCATTCTACTACAGTTTTAGCACTTTTGTTTTTTTTTATATTTAACATATTTTTCACAAACAACCCATTTCAAATATTTCTTTTGTCTGAAGGAAACACTTTATTTACAGTTTTAATACTTAAGTTTGTTGTCAAATGTAAGACTTTCTATGTATTGTTTTAAATTTTGCTTGTCATAAACAAGGAGTTCAGAATGGAAATGTTTCTTATTACTCTTTCGTTTTGACATCGTAATGGGGCAAGAAGAAACATATTCTTTTTTATTGCATATTGATTTGAGTACTTAGTGAAGTTGCCTTCAAGTTTGACAAAAGTGACCTATGTTAAGCTTTAGAAATGGCAAGTTGCAAAAGTATTAAATGGCATCTAACTCAATTAGTCCACAACACACCGTTCAATTTTTTAAGTAATTACTAACAGAGTGTGCAGGCGTAGACATATTTCGTGCATCGGACTGACTAAAAGAAGCATATGATTTGTAGAACAATATTGCCATTAACTATCAAACACATTTTTAAAGGACATTGCCCGTTACTAATTCTTTAATAGAACGAGCCAACGAATTGAATTTGAATTTATTTTATTTAAATACAGTCTTTTACAAACGTGGAATTTCGTACCCGTGAATTTAAAAATCAAACAAGTTTCGTGGCTAATCGGGCAAAAAGGAGTTTTTTTGTTTCCCTTATTATTATTATTATTAATTAGAGACAAAACCGTCTGATTAACTTCGCAAGATTTGTCACATCGACCAGCAGTGTTCTGAGGAGTCCCATAAGGACGAAACGGTTAACTGTCAACACTTATTCGGTGTCCATTAGATCTTGGACCCCGTGAGGTTTAGCTTTCAGGCTACCCACGGAAAAATATAAGGGAAACAAAAAAACTCCTTTTTGCCCGATTAGCCACGAAACTTGTTTGACAGTCTTTTACATTTTACAAAAACTTCTATTCCTATTATTAATACTAATGTTTATCAAAATAAGAAAGCAAGGAAATGAACCCTGAGTGCCTCATTAATTTAGTATTGCATGAAATTAAGTATTTAAGAAAAACTGTAAACTAATAAAACAAAATCTTTAAGTTAATACTAAAAGTATCTAAAAATAATTCACAGTCAGTCAGATATTGTAAGACATTATTACAATAGGAACCGATAAATAAATAGTATTGACCTAAATAATTAAACTATTTCTTCAACAAATAACAGTAGGTATGCAATATGTTTTTAAGCTACAATAAATATAAGTAGATAAGACTGATTTAATTAAGTTAATATGAATACAGATAGATCTGAGTTAAAAATTTATAGTTTAAAGTAAAAACACCAATCTTAAATAAAATTTAAACATATGTAGGTACAAAAATATATTATGTAATAACTAATGTTATTTCAAAGTACATATATTCTAATATTTTAAAGAGGTACTTTTGTAAACAGGTACATTTAGTTACTAATTCTATAACAGCATTCTATTTTTAAGGCAAGAGATAATTTTTAGAAAAGATCAAAATACAGGTACATCAAATGATCTGGCTAGAATAGTATTGACCAAATTGTTTTGTAAGAAAAATGTTTTAATTTTTTTGTTAAATATTCTTATAGGTAGTTTCTTTATTTCCTCTGGTATGCAATTAAAAATCTTTGCACCTAAATAAAAGAACATCCTCTGACTGAGCGACCTCTCAACTCTGGGAATAAAAATTTTAGTTCTATTAGTACTTAGTTGAAAGTCTAGAAAATTGAAATTTTTTATTATTAGTTTTGATATGCTAACGCAATAAAGCTCATTTAAAGTTAAAATTTTTAGATTTTTAAAGATTGGTTCAGTATGCTCTTTATATCCACACCCTTCTATGCATCTAATAAAAGCTTTTTGTTTGGTTACAATACTGGATAAAGTTGTTCTGTATACGCCACTCCATATATTATAGCATAGCTTAGTAGGCATTGAACCAATGCAAAGTAAAGTGTTCTTTTTAGAAATTTTGGAAGCATTTTTTTTACAAAATAAAATTTGCTAAGAATGTATTTTAGTTTTTTATTTAGTGATTCTATGTGTAATTTAAAATTTAAATTTTCATCAATTATTATTCCGAGATATTTTATTGACTTTGACTGTTCTATGATTTGGCAATTGCAGTTATTATCTGTATTGCAGTTAATGTGATATTTTAGGTCAGAAGGTAGCTTACACTGTCCTTTGTAGGTAAAATTTAAAAATTTAGTTTTTGTTGCATTAATTAACATATCGTTCATACAAAACCATGTTCTCAGTAAGATGATATCATGCTTAATTTGATCGTAGTTTTCTTCCCAGGTTTTATTGAAATATATGTATACTGTATCATCAGCAAATGCAATTAATTGGCCTTTGAACATTCCTTGAAAAATACTATTAATATAAATGACAAAAAGAAGAGGCCCCAGCACACTTCCCTGAGGGACTCCTGTTTTTATTTTTTGACTATTGCTTAAAAAACCTTCAATTTTAGTAATTTGTGTTCTATCTTCTAAGAAGCTCTTGCACCAACTTTGTTCTTTCCCCCTTACTCCTGCATTTTCAAGTACTTTTAATAATTTGGAATGTGATATTGTGTCAAATGCCTTTTGAATGTCTATGAAAAGTGCAGAGACTCTGTGTTTTTGATCAAGTTTTTTTGCAATAAATGTATTAAAGTTTACTAATGCTAGTTCAGTGCTATTTTGAGGCAAAAATCCATACTGATTTTCAGCAAAAAAATTATTTTCGTTTAAAAAGTTGTGTATTCTATATTTAGCAACTTTTTCAAATACTTTAGAAAATATTGACAAGAGAGCCACAGGTCGGAAGTTGCTGCAGTTGTCCCTTTGGCCACCTTTGTATAAAGGAATGATAAGTGAAGTTTTAAGAGCATCTGGATAAACACCTTGATTAAAGGACAAATTTATTATATACGTTAATACAAGCGAAATATATTGATTAAGTTCTTTCAGGATTTTTGACTTTATGCCATCAATACCGGGAGCTTTATTTGCTTTGAAGGTTTTTATTATATTTCTTACCTCAATTTCTTGGACGTTAGAAAAATTTAGTGAGTCATGTTTAACTTTGTTGGTAAATGACTCTTTTACATTGTTATCAAGATTAATGTTTTTACATGTTTCTGCAATTTGGGGAGCTATGTTAGAAAAGTAGGAATTTATGTGATTTGCTATATCTTGCTTTGTATTTATGACTAGGTTATTTTCAGTTGTAATAGATTTTATTGTGTTATTTGTTTTATTTTGATTGCCTGTAAGCTCATTCATAGTGGCCCACTGTTTTTTTATATTGGTTTTATTTTCTAGAAGTGTTTTGTAATATTGTGCTTTAGAATCATACAATAGTTTTCGTAAACGATTTCTGTAAGCAAGATACTTATTTCTTAAATCTAAATTTTTTGGATTTGACTTATATTTTGTAAAAAGATCGTCCCTTTTTCTTATACTATTTAACAGACCTATGGTAACCCAAGGCTTAATTTTGATCTTTTTAGAGCTTAAAATTTTATTTTCAGATGATTTATCAATACTACTTGAGATTTTATTAAAAAATATATTATAACATTCATTCACATTATTTGACTCATATATTGTATTCCATGTTTCATGTTTTATTGTATCTTTAAGCAAGTTGTAATTAATTATTTTTATATACCTATCAGTTTTAATGTTTATTTTTTCAGTTTTCAGAGTAAAGGAGATGCTAATAAGGTAGTGATCAGTTATATAACGAATTCTCTATATATTGCGTTTATTGACTTTCAAAAGCTTTCGAAAGCATTGAGCACTGGGTAGTAAAAGCATTTAAAAAAACCGATGAAATCAAGAGACGAGTAAGATTGGCTTGGGCAGCATTCGGTAAATTACGCTACATATTAAAAAATAAAAAATATCCTCAGTAATTTATAAGTTTGAGATAATTTGAGAGTTACTACCTGTTCTTTTTTTCTCTTGCCTCAAAAATGTGTTTAAAAGTAAATGGCAACATTGTCCCCAAAATCATATGCTTGGTTTAGTTAGTCCGAAGCTCAAAAGAGTTCTGCGCCCGCGCATACTGTTAGAATCACTTTCAAAAATTTTCGTAGAGGAAAAAGATGTCTATTTGCGTTAGATGCCATTTAATATTTCTGCATCTTGCCATTTCTACAGCTTTACATAAGGCACTTTAGTCAAATTTGACAGTAACATTACTACTCAAATCAAAATGCAATAAAAAAATTATATTTTTTATTGCCCCATTACGATGTTTCCTATTACCCCACAATAGTCAAAATAAAGGGGTAATGCAAAACATTTCCATTGTAAACTACTTGTTTAACACAAGAAAAACCATAAAAAAAGTATTAACACTGGAGACAAAGTTTTCCTTTAGACAAAAAAGAATATTCCCCCATCTATCCCCAATTGAATATCTCGATTTTAATAGTCCGTGTTTTTACACAACAAACAACAAATAACCGCACCGTCGGCGTCGACTAAATTTGGCACGACCAAAAACTATCTAATTAAAATGCAAAGCAAATTTCTTAACGTACGGCGAAAGTAGTTCATAATAATAGGGACTTTTTGGACAAGTAAACTTGCCTCTAAATGACGATTTTTGCGGCTATTTTGCTTCTGATTATGCGCACTAGTTAAAAAATAAATAAAGCGATAACAACTTGCAGCTGTGATTCGTTTCACTCGCGCACTAGCGAATAAAAAAAGAAGAAAGCAAGTAACGAAAACGAAGGACATTCATTTGCGGCGAATATATTTTAATCCTGTTAATATCTTTCTTTTCCTACTTCCTTGTTTATTACCTACACAGAAAAAGTCAACCTCCGGCAGCCAAGGCAATCATTTACTTGCGTCATAGGTAATTTGTTGATTCCAGTACGATTGCAAGACAAGTATGTTTATGTAATGTAAAACATGTGTCTTTGATTTAAATCTACGAGGTATGACAATAAAATTATAAGATTGTTGTAAAAAATCTATTTTATTTAAATACTAATAAAACTTAATGATGTTCCCCATCAATGTGGTCCCCTTCTCTATCGACGTAGCGTTGCATTTGTTTTTTTCTATGTTGGAAGCAATTTTGCAAATCATCAGAAGTGAGGCTGTTAAGAAGTCTTGCCGTTTTTTCCTTGAGGTGTTCCAATATTTTAAAACAGGTTCCTTTTAAAGATTTCTTCACTTTCGGAAACAGGTAGAAGTCGCAAGGGGCCAAGTCTGGTGAATATGGTGGGTGGTTAACGACGGGAATCTTCTTAATAGTTAAAATGTGCTTTGGAAAGGTCATTGTGGGCCGGTGCATTGTCCTGATAGAGCAGCCACTCGTTGTTCTTCCACAAATCTGGACATCAATACTTCCAAATATAAATGTTGGTTGAATGTTTGACCCTCACGCGCCCATTCAATAAGAATAACACCCCTAATATCGAAAAAAAAAACAGTGAGCATCGCTGTTTTGGATGTGCTGTAGCGCCCTTTTTTTTCATCTTATTTAACTTCTTCACGACCCTCGAAAAAGCTTTTATGCCATATAAAAATCATCGCACGAGACATATACTGCTCTCCGTAGACATCTTTTAGCCATAAGCCAAACTAGTAGAGGAAAGGTGACGAGATTGCGCGCGGTAGTAGAACGCACATCAAGGTATATAACTCCGACCGCCCGAGGCGTGAAGATTTAAAACCCGTTAGTACTGGGGCTAGTCTTAAAATTTAATTGTCATACCTCGTATACGTTTTTTCAGATTATAATCTACTTGTCTTAAATTGTGTTGAGCTGAAAACACCAATTAGTTTGTTAAAACTAGAAGGGGTATCCGCATAAAATCTCATCGGCACATCACAAGACGTAAGCACTTAAAATATATTACCAAACTATTAAAAAATTCAGAAAAAAATCGAGCTTTCCGACGTCGCAGACATTTGCGCGCAACCATTAGCGCACAACCAATGCGCTGATGTATTTGTCTCAGAGTACTAATCAACCTATAACCAAGTCGAATTGCCCTGTCCAGCCGAGGTGTACCAGGGGCCGAGGATAGTTGTTAGGTTGACCAGGTTAGGTTAAGTATTCTAAACTTATCCGGTTAGGTTATTTTACAAAAAAAAACTTTCCTGACCAGATCAGGATCAGGAGTTTTTTTGTATTATAGCCTAACCGGGTCAGTTTAGAATGCGAAACCTAACCAGGTCAATTTATCAACTATCCTCGGCCCCTGGTCCACCTCGCTTGATAGGGAAATTCGACTTGTTAGCACATTTACAGGAGCGTTTGTATTCGAACCTGTTATAAAAATGTTATAAAAATAAACTTTTAATTTTGAGTTATAGTTGCGCAAGGGCGGATCCAGAGGTGCTTCTCGGGGGGGGGGGGGCACTTTAGGTGACATTCTCTGTTGGTAAAAAACGGTAAACAGTGAAACCTCCCACAAGCGGACACTCACGGTTCCGTCGATTTTGTCCGCTTAATGGAGGTGTCCGCTTAAGAGAGGGAACTGCGAAATTTTTATATATATTTACTAACAATTTTCGCTGCTTGAGATTTTCCTATATTAAATTTTTCGGCGATCTTTCGTGCTCCTTCTCCGAAACGTTAACAACTTCCATTTTTCCACATAAACTAAGAAGTTTTTCTACTAGGCGCCATTTCAAAGAGATCTATTATTACTCAAATGAACCATAAACACAGCAGCCCCACTGAATAAAATAATGTTGTAAATACGATAGAAGTATTTACTCACCGCATTAAAACGGAAAGAGGTAATTCCCCGGCTGCAGAGTGCATTGTTGCCAACACACTACATAATATTTATGCCCATGTCGTGCAGCGCTCCGTCCCGTTGTAAGAGGTTCGCGCCCGGTTAAGGAAGGTTTCAGAATTGTTTAACCAAAAAAAATTGTCCGCGTCCGGTTATTAGAGTGTCCGATTATAGGGAGGGAATTTTAAATGTAAAAACATAGGCAAAAGCTTGGTTCCAACAAATTTGTCCGCCTAAAGGGAGTGTCCGCTTAATAGAGGCGTGCCCAAGTCAGTGGTTGTAATTTCGATGATAAAAACAATAGACACTTTCATGCGCTGCAGGCAAAAATTTTGAATTTTTATTAGCAAAAACATTACTTTTTACTCATTTTTTGTAAAATTCTCGGGGGGGGGGGGGGGGCACTATATCCGCCACTGTAGTTTTACAATTTTTTCCTATCTCTTCAAATAAGGGTACTTTACTCTTATCCAAATATGTGTTTTGTATTCTGCCCTGTATACTGTTGATCTTTTTGATGTTAAACACGTGTTAAATAAGTTTTAGGACAAGCAAAACTAGTCTGCAGAAATAATTTTTTGGATAACGTATGTAGTCCATTAAGTATAATAGTACAAATACCGTTTATTTATAAAACAAATCGACTTTATAGGCAAACTTGAAACAACCCTCGTTTTAAAATTACAAAGTTCATAAAATTGTCCTGTAAAACGTCACTTATTCCGCTCTGTAGCATCCTCGCATCTCATATAGTGGGTCCTTTTGCATATCAACATAGGGGAGTTGCTTGCACTCGGCCATCCTGACAATCTGATCGTCCTCGATCGTTTCAAATCCATTCCTAGCGGGACGCCTATAATTAAAATTTAAACAGAAGAAGAGAAAATTTCAACAATGCATAACATTCTGCCTTAAATTTTATTAATTATGTCTACTGCAGAATTTTACCACTTTATTTGATCAAAATTCAAATATTGCCTCTACTTCATTGCAGTTATCTGAATCTTAATTCATAAAGTGCTTCTAAATTAAATGGCTCTTAATTTGAATCTCGATTCGGCTATGGCATCTAACTTAACTGGCCCTTATTTGAACTGATATTCGAACAATAAGTTATCATTTCAAAGTACCTTCATAGATTGCCGCTAACTTAAATGGTTCTTAATTTGAATTTAGCATCTATCTTTTGTCTCTATATTAAATGACTCTTTACAAGAACTCCTATTCAACTGCTACCCCTATTTATTCGTAGTACGGGCTAGTTTGTTTAAATCATTAAAAAATCTTACCTACTTTAAGATCTCTGTATCTTAAATAGCTTCATATGCTTTTTATGTAGCCTTAACTCTATAACTATCATTTGGCAAAATGTCTTTGATCCTAAATGGCCCTCTATACTTTGCCAAAAGTTTCTTGCTTCCATTATTGTTGGCTGGAAAACTTGTTACTTTTGTTAGCCCCAAATCTCCCACACAAAAATCTTTAGAAGGAGCTCTTCTTATTAAATTCTTCATTCTGTTTTTTTCTGTTTTCTTCTAATCTATGAGCAACGTCGTCTCTAAAAGTTGTGACATGAATTGCATCAATTTCATCATCTTCAACATATTAGTCACCGTCTACAGTAAGTTTGTATCCAAAAATAATTTCACTTGGTGTGCTCTGAGTTGCTATTTGCTTTGTACTATTGATTCCTTGTTAAATATTTTTTAGATTATTGTTCTACATGTTGGTCTTGAACTTTACACCCGCCCATTGTTGCCGAAGCTTCTAACACTGTTTGTTTGCTGTCTCTACCTGGCCATTACCTCTTACCATTCCAGCCTTACCGTTTACTTACCAGCCTTACCATTACCTCTTACCATAACAGCTATTCTAAATAATCGTTTACCTCTTTCCTTTATATATTTCATAAATTCCTTTGAAACAAATGACCTACCTGTATCGGTTATCAACTTTCTTATATTTTCAAAAGTCTTAAATATCTCTTTCATTGCTGCAATAATATGTTTTGTTGAAGTATCTGGTACAGCTTCCAAAAAAACTGAGAAAGCATCTATTACTACTAACACATACTTATTTCCCAAATGATCTGTATGAAGAGTATGAAATGGTTGAGCATATTTTGGTATTGAAATATCCAGGTCTTTTTCCACCCCGTTGTTTATGATATCAATAAGAAATACAAGCTTTAATATACAGTGCGGACGTAACCCCCCCCCCCTGTTAACTTTTCAATGGAATTAGATATGAACCCAAAACAAAAAGCATGGTCTTACGCTAACACCACGGTTGAAAGCAATACGTCAGAAAGTAGTAAAGTTGTTACCATTTAACATGCTTTTTGTTTGAAGTTGATATCTAATTCCGTTCAAAAGGTAACAGGGGGGATTTTTACGTCCGCACTGTATTTTGTTATATATCTTCGCATTGTAGGGAACCAATAGCGTTCTTGAATTCTATGAATAGTCTTGTCTAAAGCAAAATATCCAAGTTAAAGTGTAAAACCAATCGTCATGGTATGCTTTTACAATTTGCCAACGACAATTTTTTGGAATATACCATTTTCTAGTATATTCAGTTAAAAGATAAACTTTGTTTTCTCTTAAATCCTAATTATTAAATATATTTTTATTATTCTCTGAATCTCTTGATAGGAAAATTTCTTTAGCCCTTGAGATATCTTTATCCTTGTCTTGCGCCTCTCTTAAATAATCTTCTTCTTGAATCAAGGCAACACTGACTACTTTACATTCTTCTTCGGTGTTTAGCTGTTTAAAATTTAGACCTAAAACATCCACATGCTGTAGTTGAAGTCCCGTTTTATGCTTAATTTCAAAAGAAAAGTCTTGCAAGTGTAAAACCCATCTAGCTATCCTTGGAACTATTGATTGCTTAGCTAATGCCTTTTTGACTGAGTTATAATCCGTTATGACACTAAATTGCTTTCTCACCAAATAGTATCTATACCGTTCTAATGTTTTGACAATTGCAAGAAGTTCTAATTTAAATAAATGATATTTCTTGTCTTCTTTAGTTGCTTGCTTGCTAAAATAAGCAACCGGTTTTTCACAATTGTCAATTATTTGCGTAATCAATCCTCCAAATCCCTCTCGACTTGCATCACTGTAAGCTCAAGTCTATATTTTGTTCAATAAATATTTATTTTTTTCTATATAGTGCGCGAGAAAGATGAAAGTAACAACCTCACAGCTAGTGCGCATACCTAATCAGGAAGTACTATTTCTCGTGGTTATTTAGAAGCGAATTAGGGAGTGGTCAAAAAAGATAAACTGTTTATTTAAAATTTAGATAATAAAGAAGTTATACATGTTTATAACAGCGGCCGGGAATGTTTTATTTTTTAAGTGGTCGAAACAATCAAAATTTACAGATTATACATTATATTTATTGTATACCATTACTATGTTTAAACAAATTATGCAATTAGCAAAGCGAAGCCTAAAACACTGAGGATGGAGCACACTAAATGTGTGGCCTTTTCCTCTTAAAATCGCCAGCTTACCTAAGGTAAAAATATGGAAAGAAAATGATTTCGCCCAGTTTAATACATGTGAGCCGACCGCCACCATTATATATATATATATATATATATATATATATATATATATATATTTATCGGTTTCACAACGTTCTACGTCTTCCGATACCCAATCTCCACTCGTTTCTGTTTGCCCATAATTCATCATCCAGGCCTCTTATTCTTATTTCACTGTCTATTTCTTCTCTCCAGCTTCTCCTTGGCCGTCCTCGTTTTCTTCGGCCAGTTGGTTTCCATTGTAGTATTTGTTTAGGTAGTCTTTCATCATTCATTCTTTGTACATGTCCGTACCAAACCAGTTGTTTTGTTCTTATATCATCCACTAAAGTACGATCACCCACTGTCATAATTTCACTTATTCTTTGATTTGTAACTCTTTCTCTTTTTGATTTCCCTGCTGCTCTTCTCCAATAGTCCATCTCCGTAGCGGAAAGCACTGTTCTATCCTTGATTGGCCATACTGCTGAGCCGTATGTAATAATACTTTTTACAATGGTGTTATACATATATAAGCTTTTAGTTATGGTTTGATATACTTTGGTCCCAAATTATTCCATTTAATAAAGTTATTGCTTTTCTTCCTTGTAAGTTTCGATCTTTTATAGCTTTGTCTAGTGTTCCGTCAGCTGTAGTTTTTAGATCTAAGTATTTATACTCATCACAGGACTGAATTCGCTGCCCGGTATTTAAGATTAGATCCTGTTTCGTTCCACCGATACACATATACTCTGTCTTATTGAGATTAACCTCTAGTCCCCACTTATTGTACTCTTCTATTAGTTTTCGTGTCATATTTTCGAGGTCGTCATAATCCGTTTTATAGGTACTCTATTAAATCTTGACACTCAACTGAAATTTGCTTTATTATTTAAAAATGACATGCTTGAATTTTTAATATTCCTTTCGGATATAAGCCTTTTCCTAATTGGAAGTCTCATTTTTGTTTTCCGTCGCTCTGTCTCTACGTCTGTATGTTTGGGTGTACAGAGTCTTAAGAGCTCTGCAATTTTTTAGCCCATTACCAGTTTTTCCAGAATGAAAAAAAAAAGATGTGTTTTTATATTACCATGACTCTATATTATTTAATGTATAAAAAAAAAATTTTTGCGTTCTGTTCTGGAAAAGTCTGGAAATGTTTAGAAAATAAATAATGTTTAGGAAAAGTCTGGAAATGTTTAAGGAATGTTTAAAGACGTTAAGGAATAGTCTCAAAATATTTAAGAAAAACCTAAAAAAATCTGAAAATAAAATACCCTGAAAAGTGTGAATATAATCAGATAAAGTCGAGAGATCGAGGTTAAATTTATTTGTTTTATAAAAGCTTTGTCAAAAAATGTCATTATTGGTCATTTTTGACGTCCAATACGGCGGAAGGCGGAGAATTTATTTAAACAATAATATGTTACAATTATTAAGTCAATCTTCCTCCTAAAAATTGATTCAGAATTAAGGCGGATATTTGGTTATTAAATAGAGATTTCATATAACTTTGCAATCTTTACCAATAGGTAGTGAAAAGGTTGTTATTTCTTAAAAATATAGTAAAAATGTTATACCATGTTTGTCGGTTTTTTGTTTATCTGTCTGTCTGTTTTTGTGTTTGTCTACTTGTTTGCAATTATTAAAACAGATAATTTTATTATACAAGATAATAATTATATGAGTTCTCAAGTTTCTTTTGTAGAAGAGGTGTACGCAGGGAAGTGGGCTTAGGGGCTCAAGTAGCCTCCTAGACCCGCTAAGTATTGACACCTAAAAATGTAATTTTTCCCAAAAACCAAGAATAAAATATATCGATTTGACTTTACGTCACTGTCGATTATTTAATAATTCAGTAAAAAAAGGCCTCTTGTCTTTCAATTATAAAAAAAATATAGGTTTTTTATATATTGCAATAATAAATAAGTCGGTAGAAAATAACATAAACTTATCAATTCTTATCATATTTAGTATTTTCTCGCGAATTCAATGGATTTGGACTTATTTTATGTTATATATTTTTCTTGAATGTTAGAAAAAATTATTGTATATAAAAAGTTGTTTATTGGGTGTAAGTGATGGAGTGCTGTCTGGACAAAATTACAGGTGAAGAATGTCACAAGACATCTTACTCAAGGTATTAAACACTAGAAACTCTTTTAGAAGAAAAACGGAACGTTCTTGAATGGAGAATAGAGAAACCAAAAACTAGTTCCTATATCTGCAATTACCATAAAATAAGGTACTTGCAAAAATACACACATCTATTTGGCGGTATTTGTTGCAACCCCTTCCAAAAAACAGTGAAGAAAATTCTTAGTGACATTTTATTTTGTGAAAGCTATAAACATTTTCGTTTACATACCGAGCAAAGAAATTTGTAATATTTCCAAGACAAAAATTGTTAAAAATGATTAATTTAATTTAGTGATAACAGTGAGGACCAGAATTTATTCCAAGTAATAAATTAAAAGATGACGTAAATGCTGTTTGTACAATTCTTGGCGGAGAAATTTATTTTAAAATTTCTCTAAACAATATTAATAAAAAAACTATTGAAATTGAACATGTTTTAGAAAAAAATGTCTAAGCGCATTCGAAATATTAGAAACAGAAGGTAGTTTCGATGAAAAAATTAATGAAATAAATGAAATTAAAAAAAGCTTGTGTTGGAAAATACAGACGATCAAATTAACTTATTGTCGTTGGCTCCTGCTTCTTGGTCAATGGAAGAAAAATCAAAAGAATTTATTCTCTCCGTTAGTCTCGTGCGAACAGCCACAAAATTAACAAGTGCAAAAGGAATATTACCTTAACCGGGAGGTATTTCCAAACAAGGCCGAAAAGGAGTTGAAAAAAAATAGAAAAATTAATAGTAGATTTTTACGAGAGTGACGGAATAAGTATACTTTGTCCAGGTGCCAAAGATTTTCTCACCATTAAACTGGAAAACAGAGAAAAAATATCAATGCAAAAACGTTTGGTCCTCCACAAACTTAAAGAAATCTTTATATTGTTTAAAAGAGATAATCCCACCTTCAAAGTAGGATCCTCAAAGTTTTGTCAACTAAGACCAAAGTGGTGTGTATTGGCAGGAGGTTCCGGCACACATTGTGTTTGTGTGTGTTTTTGTCACCAAAATTTGAAATTGGCTTGTGCTGTCATTTCCAAAACAATCAAATATTTACGAGTACATTAAGCTGTTGGTTTGCGACATTCAAAGCGAAGAATGCATGCTTTTCACATGTATTGATTGCCCTGAGATTGACAGATTGGAGCCATTTTTACAAAGGCTCATTTCAGAAAAAAAAGAAATGTCTCAAGAAGTGGAATATTGCCAATGGGCATCTATTGAACCGGAAGTATTTTGTCAGGTAAATAAGTTAAAATAACATATCTTTATTAGCTCACACTACTACTATACTATAGTAGTAGTATGAGCTATGGTGATCCAAATTTTTTCGAGAAAATAAAATTTGCTCCGATTTCAAATCTTTGCCTTTTAGATGACTTTGAAACTTTTTTGTTGCGCCGTCTGTCTTTCTGTCTGTCTGTCTCTCTGTCCGATTTGAATGAAATTTTGTGCCTAGGCTGGGTCTTGGGTCGAGATTGTCCCGTTTAAAAATGAGCAAAATCCACCGAATACAAGCCAAATAAAAGGGTGGAGGTAGATTTAAAAAATTAGAGTTTATGTGAAAATATGGCGTGTCTGATATCAAACGAAAGGTAATTGAGTATGGAGTTAAACAAAATACATTTTAGTTTTTAGAAAAAGGGTGGGGGTAGATTTCAAAAATTAGAGTTTAAGTTAAAACATGGCTTGTGTGGTATCAAACGAAAGGTAATTCAGCCTGGAGTTAAATATATTAGCTCACACGTACACTATAACTATAGTACATAGTGTGAGCTTAGGTGCCCATATATTCGCAGATTATTTTTTCCGAATGCAAAATGGCAGAATATATTTTTTTAGAAAGTTACTACTACTATGTCGGTTTAGAACGTTTTTCTACGTTGTCCGACGCCTATTTTCCACCTCCTTCGATCCTGACAATCATTATCTGTCAGATTTTTTTGACTCATTGATCTTTGGATTGACTGTTGTCATTCTAGTTTATGACGCCCTCTTTTTCTGCGCCCTATTGGTTGCCATTCTAGGACCTGCTTTGGTAATCTTTCGTCGTTCATCCGTTGTACATGGCCGTACCATATCAGTTGCCTTTTAGTGATGTCATCCGTTATGTTTCCCTCGATTCCCATTCTTTCTTTTATGATCTCATTTCTTTTGTGATCTATTCTAGATATTCTCGTTGATCTTCTTATTGCATCCATTTCGACACTTTCCATTTTTGTTTTGTATTTTTCTGTTAGGCGACAAGTCTCTATTCCATACAACAGCGTGCTTTTCACCATTGTTTCATTTTACACTCTTTTTTATCTCTCTGCTCCATAAAATACTGTTAAGACATCCAATAACCTTTTTTGCTTTTACTATTCTTTTTTCCAGTTCTTGACAGTCTGTTCCTCTCTTATCAAATGTGACACCCAAGTATACATACTCATTGCATGGAGATATCATTTGTCCATTGTCTAGTTCTACCGCACTGGATTCGTTTCCAATACATAAGTACTGTGTCTTGTCCACGTTCACTGTTAATCCCCACTTTTGATATTCTTCCGTTAATTTTCTCATCATATACTCCATGTCTTCTTTATCATTAGCTACAATTACTTGGTCGTCAGTAAACTGTAGTGTGTATATGGTAAATCGGTCGTTAAGTTGTATTCCCATGCCGTGCACCCCCCCTGGGTGCGCCCATGGATACAACACCCCTGTCTTAAGCTTTTTGTTACCAGGAATTCTTTTAAAAGTCGATATACAATTTTAATTTTAGATTTTGACCCTTTGTATAGTCCTTTTATCGCTTTAAAAAAAACTTCCAATCTCCTATTAATTTTTGGTTTTATGGTAATAGGAGTCCAGTAGGTTGCTTATCCTCGATGTAACGCATCAAATTTATAACTTTGGTTTGACAATTTTTTTGTACACCCATCTTTGAAAATGAGGTTTTTTACACGCTAAACAAACTCTGAAAAGGGCGTTCCAGATGTCATATGAAATGAATAATCGAAAATTTAGCAGAATTCCTTCAAGGCTTTAAGGAACAAGTGAAAGCCTCAAAAGAACTTTATCACTTTATTTCCAAATCGGAAAGCCAATTTCCTATGGAAAGGAGACTATTTTTATGAGATATTTTGTTGAAAATTATTCCTTTATAGTACAAGAGGAAGTCAAAAGTTTCCACTGGACCACATCTTCAGCAACTTTACACCCTCGTAATATAAGTGAAAATATTCAGTGCACTCTTTTGGTATGATAAGCGATGTTTGGAATTTTCCGTTTTCCAGAAGCAATTTATCAAAGAAGTAAAAGAGTTATATCCACAAATTAAAACATTTATATATATGACTGATGTGGTCTTGGTTGAGTCAGCATTGGTTCTGTTAAAGTTTCTTATCTTATCTCTCTTTTTTGTTCGTCGTTTTCTTGAAGTAAAATTTTATTGTGAGGTTTTTGCATCCTGTAACATCACAGTTTTGTTTCTTTTTACAATCTTTTGTCTGTTGAGAACTTTTCAGACAGGTAAAATATAGTTTTTTCTGCGTAACAATTTTCCATCGAGTATTGATATCATCACTTTGAATTTTTTGACGTTTTTCTACCAGGTGTTTCCCGTAAAAGTAACCACATATAGTGGCGACAAATGTGGGTTCTTTCTTATTTAGATTTGATACAGGATGTTCTGAGTCGAAATTTAGCTGTCTTGGAGTTGTAACTTAACATTCAGAGTCAGCTTTGTGGGTAATGCATTCAGCAAAATCTTTGAAGTCTATTCTTCCGCTTTTTTTTAATATCTTCTCCTCGCATGAAAGTTTTAGGTGGCAAGGCAATTTTCTTACCAGATCCTTAATTAAATGTAGGTTTTCTAGGTACTGGTCAAATTTAAGTGAAGCGATTTTTCTGGATATTGCAATATCTTCGCTGGCAAAATTTATTAATTGGTCGAATTCATGTGCTTTAATTTGAGGAAAAGATTTGATTTTGTCGGGTCGACCGAATTTGCTTTCTTAAGTACTGAGAACTTCATTTAAATTAGATGGACTCATCAATAAACCACATACAGCTTGTTTAGCTTCCCCTTTCAGGAATTTCTGAAATTTTATGGTGCAGTCTTCAGCATCGTATTGACACATGCATACATAAAAGCAATAAAAGAACTATACAAAGGGTCAAAATCTAAAATTAAAATTGGAAATCGACTTTCAAAAGAATTCCTCATAACGAAAGGCTTAAGACAGGGATGTTGTATCTCTCCAACTCTTTTTAAAATATATATCGCAGTTGCTCTAAAAAACTGGAAACGTAAAGTACACGGCATGAGAATACAACTAAGCGACCGATTTACCATATGCAGACTACAGTTTGCTGACGACAAAGTAATTGTAGCTAATGATAAAGAAGTCATGGAGTATATAATGAGAAAGTAAACGGAAGAATACCAAAAGTGGGGATTAACAGTGAACGTGGACAAGATACAGTACTTATGCATTGGAAACGAGTCCAGTCGGTTAGAACTAGACAATGAACAAACAATATCTCCTTGCAATGGATGCAATAAGAAGATCAATGTAAATCAAAAAGAATCAAAATACTCTGCCAATATATGGGCCCCTAAGCTCACACTAGGTACTATAGTTATAGTGTACGTGTGAGCTAATATAACTAAAAACTGAAATATATTTTATTCAACTCCAGACTAAATTACCTTTTGTTTGATACCACACAAGCCATGTTTTGACTTAAACTCAAATTTTTAAAATCTACCCCCACCCTTACAAAAAAAACAAAAACTAAAATGTATTTTTTTAAAGTCCGGACTCAATTACCTTTCGTTTGATATCACACACGCCATATTTTCACTTAAACTCTAATTTTTAAAATATACCCCCACCCTTTTTTTTAAATAAATTAAAACGTATTTTGTTTAACTGCAGACTCAATTACCTTTCGTTTAATATCACACACGCCATATTTTCACACAAACTCTAATTTTTGAAATCTACCCCCACCCTTTTATTTGGTTTGTGTTCGGTGGATTTTGTTCATTTTTAAATGGGACCATCTCGACCCAAGACCCAGTCTAGGTACCAAATTTCATTAAAATCGGCCAAGCGGTTTTTGAGTTATGCGCGTTGGTCGTTACAGACAGACATACAGACACACAGACAGACAGACAGACAGACAGACATACAGACAGACAGACAGACAGACAGACAGACAGACGGCGCAACAAAAAAGTTTCAAAATCCTCTGAAACGCAAAGATATATAAAAATTTTTGAAATCGGAGCAACTTTTTTTTTCTCGAAAAAATTAGGATCACCATAGCTCACACTACTATAGTATAGTATATGTGTGAGCTAAAATAGGTGAACCGAACCTATTTTTTCATTCTTTTTGATTTACCTTATATCTTGTAATCAGTTTGTTCTACCTTGTGTCAAGCAAGCCACGCTGAGGAAGGAAATGCCCTTTTCCGAAACACCGGTGTCCGTGGTTGATTATACCCCTATGAAGTTGTCTTTTATACTTTATTAAGAAGATCAATGAGAATATCTAGAACAGATCACATAAGAAATGAGATCATAAATGAGAGAATGGGAATCGAGGAATGTATAACGGATGACATCACTAAAAGACGACTGATATGGTACGACCATGTACAACGGATGAACGACGAAAGAATAACAAAGCATGTCCTTCAATGGCAACCAATAAGGCGCAGAAAAGGAGGGCGTCCTAAGCTAGAATGGCAACAGGCAATCCAAAGATCAATGAGTCAAAAAACCCTGACAGAAGATGATTGTCAGGATCGAAGGAGGTAGAGAATAGGCATTGGACAACGTAGAAAAACGTTCTAAACCGACATAGTAGTATTTACTATGTTTATTAAAGTATTATAAATAAAAATTGAAATTTATAAGGATATTATATTTATGTTGTGTTTAAAATATCTATTTTGTTGTGATGTAAAGTTATTAAAGAATAATAAGTATTTATTATGTTTATTAAGGTATTATATATGTATATAAGAGTTGAAACTTATAAAGATATTTATGCTTATTATGTTTAAAAATATCTATTTTGTAGTAATCTTAAGTTTAAATATTAAAAAAAAAAAATTAATGAATATTAAAAAGTTACATAATTATTATATATTATAACTATAATGGATATTAAATATTTTCTATACCAACAGAAAAATAATTTATTTTGAAGTATTAATTTAGAGCTTTGGTTATTTAAATTTCTTAAAATTAAACTAATAAATATCATGTTTAAAAAACATAGTTTTTTTTAGGAAGCCAACTAAATATCCATCCAAGCAAATAGGACTGTTTAAAGAAGTAGTCTGAAGAGCGACTTTCTTATCATTTAAAATTTTTTAAATTCACCATATTGAAAGTCAAAAATGACCAATTATGACATTTGTGACAAAACCTTAATATAAAACAAATAAATTTAACATTTAATGACACTTTTTCTGTCAAAATTATATTTGTTATACTGACAAAAGAGAATAGTTCCTTAATATAATGTTACGGATTCACTACTACAAATAAAACTCGCAAATGTAAAAAAAACGATATGTCAATTTATTTCGATAACTCAATGTACAAAACACGCACTTAACTTACTAATAACTCACTACTGAAATCGGCCTATTAACTTCGTGTTAATATCTCGCGATTACTACAGTTCGTTATCTCTAACTGACTCTCGCTGCCCGATATCCGGTTTTT
The DNA here is from genome assembly GCA_963576565.1 of Aspidapion aeneum. NCBI lineage: Eukaryota > Metazoa > Arthropoda > Insecta > Coleoptera > Brentidae > Aspidapion > Aspidapion aeneum. Next base: position 1,155,969 of record OY755048.1, on the reverse strand, counting down.
ATATGGGGTCTTCGATATTTTCTCGAACAATACAGGAGGAAACGAGTATACTAGATTCTGCTAGAAGGTTCTCGTCCAAGTACGAGTGTGAGTCATAGATAATGCAACTAAAACCTAGACTAATAATACAACCATAAGATAAGTCAACCTAATATTACACTAAACCTAAATAAATTCTAACTATAAAATTTAAATAACTTAAACTTGCAGCAATAGTATTGGTTTAGTTGCAGTCATAACGCCCTGCAAATAATAGATCTCTAAAATGTCGTAAATTTAACAAATTTGACATATTTTAAAAATAAAATATTTTTGAGCATATATTGAAACAATATATTATAGAGTAGTAATAAGATAATTATATATTGCTAACATTATTAGTATTTATTCAGAATCCAGATAAATGAAATAGGTTATAAAATATATTCTTTTTAAAAATGAGTTAAATTTTCCAGTTACGTAGGGCTTAGAAACCCTTCAAAAAACAAAATGGCAGTTACAGGAATTTTCATTAAATACAAAATTATAAAAATCGAAAAACCTAAGGTTCTACTATTTGCAACTATTATGGTATCGCCCAATAATTAACTATAGACCAATTTCAATTCTTAACATACTAAGTAGAATTATTAAAAAAGTGATTAAAGTTCGTCTTTTAAAATACCTGAACAAGCATAAGATTTTTTTTCATCAAACCAATATCTCTTTCTGGATTTGGGTTTATAACTCAACTAGGAAAATTATACCCGAACATGACAAATTTACACGATTGCGGCAAAATACTCGACGTTATGATTTTTTCGTATTTGGGACAAAAATAAATATTCTTATTGACTTTTCCTTTTTTGCAAACTTAGATGCTTGCTGAGACCTGGGCCTGCTGATAGGTACTCTAACTGGACATAACTGGTTAAAGGAGCACATAAAACGAATAAGAGTTGAGAACCACCCTACCTGGCCAGCCTGTGGACAGGAAGAAGAGCCATCAAGACACCTCGTGGCAGAATGTGAGGCCTACACAAGGATGAGACAACTCGGGGAATCAACCGTGAGCGAGGAAGAGCTGCACTTGCAAATGGGCCGACAAACTGAACTTTGCAAATAGAACAGGAAGGCCCAATGAGCTACCTGGAGATCGAACGGAAGTGCAGTCAATTAAGGGACAGACCTGGGGCATGGCAAAAAAGGCCTACCCTGTATAGGAAAAAATCCGCGATTTGGATTTTTTTTAAAGTTTAATTTAAAAATCATAATTAACGTCCTTAAACACCGCAAACTTCAAAAATAATGCATATCAGTTCATAAATGAAGAAGTCTACCATTTTTGATCCACCATTGTGATTTCTCCAAAGTTTATTAAAAATCATAATCAGCGTCACACCACAGAGTTTTAAAGTCTTCGTTTTAGGTTTACTTCAAAAATCACAATCAGCAACCTTTAAAACCCAAATTTTATCGGCTTTTAAATAAAAAAGACCGCGATTTGAATCCGCTATCTTGCCTTTTATTAATAGTTTAATTTAAAGATCCTAAATAACGACCTCAATCGCAATTTCATTGTATTTTTACATGTTATATTACAAATAAATAAATAAAATACACACCAACAACACAGGTTCTAAATTTTATGTATACGATTTGGAAGCGCCTTTTTTTTTAGTTCATGTTAAAAAATTTATTACGTAGCTTTAACACCGTATTGTTTCAAATTTGAGACAAATCGGTTTATAAATAAAAACCCCACCAATTTGGATTCGTCATTTTAATTTTTTTTAGTTAAAAAATATTAAATTGCATTGTCACAATGGAACTCTTGACACCTGTCAAATATAAAATCTTCAGATCATCGGAAAGTTATTGAAAAAGTTCTGTCGCAAAATTTTTAAAAAAGCGTAAATAAAACGTTTAATAAACAAAATTGCAAACAAAAACTATTACGACGCGAGGCGGCAAGTTGTCTCGGTCGCAAGTTGCCTTGCCTTTTTTGAGGTATTTTGACAGTCTGTATCTCAGAGGCCCAATTAACGGGGGCTAAACAACCCCAAACAAAAAGTAGCCCCTTCAAACTTAAAATTATCCCCTCCCCCCAATGAACTCTTACCGGTACGATTATTAACTGGAATATTCTAGCCTATTTGAGACAGCCGCGGAAGGCTTCGAAACGTTGGCCTTTGTTTTAAATACTTTCATGTTTTATATTGTTATCTTAAAATGCTAAAAATTACCTTTTAATTTAAATAGCAGCCTTTTAGAAAATTTTTTGGCTGCAGCGCAATTACTTTTGAAGGTTACTAAAACTTTTACAAAAGTACTTTATTTCTCTATAATTTTCGCTTGTAGCGCACCTTTTTAGTAGTTTTTTTGTATTTCAATATTTCCTTTATCTTGCGGCTTATCACGTATATTTAAACTATTCCGTGGCGGTTTCTCCATAAGTGCACATGTGCACGTGCACTCCCAAATTATACTTTAAAAAATATTAAACTTTGATCATTCCTTAATTTAATTAATAATTACCCCAAAAAGAATTCACTAAAGACTGGAATATTATCAAGAAATTAATACCCGGTATATACATTATTCCCCCCCTACGGCGGGACGTCTGGCAACCCTGACTGAAACAATATGTTCCTGTAGCTTAATTTACGTTTAAAGTTTGAGCTAAATATTTTGAAAACTGCGAGAGCTATCCACGAAAAATTAAAAAAAAATTATTTCAACAGCCTGTAAATCGGCAACAAAGCGTTCGGGGATCACATCGCACATATGTACGTAGGAAGTTTTAGACTTAAAATAAGCCAAATAATCACTCCTCATTTGTACGTGGGTCTACGAAACATTAACATAATCGAAAGTGTCAAATTGACGGATATCAGATAACTGTGGTAAGGCTTTTGGGCTTTTTAATAGCCAGATGGTATTTTAAGCTTTTGTTATAATGCAACCTATCATATCAAAAACTTTCAAAACAAAAAAAATAAGGGCACTCATTTCATATCATTTTTCACTTGTAAGAAATACTTTCCATCCTAAGAGACTAGCCAGAATATTTTTTAGGGAACTTAAGTATACCCTTTACTAGTACATCATGTTCTATTACTAAGAAAATCTGCGAAAATATGGGCACATAAGCTCACACTATATACTTTAGTTATAGTGTACGTGTGAGCTAATACAACTAAAAACTGAAATATATTTCATTGAACTCCAGGCTCAATTACCTTTCGTTTGATACCATACAGGCCATGTTTTGACTGAACTCTAATTTATGAAATCCACCCCCACCCTTGTTTTCTTTTTAAACTAAAATGTATTTTGTTTAACTCCAGACTCAATTACCTTTCGTTTGATATCCATGCCATATTTTCACATAAACTCTAATTTTTGAAATTTACCCCCACCCTTTTATTTGGCTCATGTTAGGTGGATTTCGTTCATTTTTAAACGGGACCATCTCAAACAAAGACCCAGCCTAGGTAGCCAAATTTCATTCACATAGGGCAAGCGGTTTTTGAGTTATGCGCGTTATTCGTTACAGACAGACAGACATACAGACAGACGGCGCGACAAAAAAGTTTCAAACTCATCTGAAACGCAAAGATGTCGATTTGAAATCGGAGCAACTTTTTTTCTCTCGAAAAAATTAGGATCACCATAATAGCTCACACTACTATATAGTATAGTAGTAGTGTGAGCTAACTCACTACTATAGTATAGTAGTAGTGTGAGCTATTAGGGACTTATTGCAATACCGCCAGGCAATAATTGTGCCGGGCACTATTCTGACATTTTCCCATTGAAAACTGACAGTTGATCTTTCAAAATTGACATATCAAAGTCGAATTTATAGATCCACTAGTTTATTTTCCATTAATAGTGGCGGCACTATTAATTCGGGTTCTTATGATACACAAAGGCCTAACTTTGAAAGAAGACAGCTGTTCTTATAATGTGAAACTGTCAATATAGTGCCCGGCACAATTAGTGCCTGGTACTATTGCAATAGGGACCTATTGCAATAAAGCCAGGCACAAATTGTGCCGGGCACTATATTGACAGTTTCGCATTAAAAACTGACAGTTGATCTTTCAAAATTGACATACCAAAGTCGAATTTAGAAATCCAGTCGTTTTTTCCATTAATTGTGGCGTCACTATTAATTCCGGCTATTATAAAACACAATGGCTTTATTTTGAAAGAAGACAGCTGTTCTTATAATGTGAAACTGTCAATATAGTGCCCGGCACAATTTGTGCCTGGCTTTATTGCAATAGGTCCCTAATAAGTCCCTAATAAGTTCCTGATAATGCATTTTGCTTAGAATTGATCAATGAACATAAGATACAAATAAGATCCCACAATCTTCACGGTTACCCCTTCTAGTAGTAAAACGATGATGAAATGAATGATTTTGCAAATTAAAAAGCAAGAAAAAGAGATTTTATTTTGTTATTACGGCAAAAGACAAATTTTTGTTGGCAAGCATTTTATATTCTTATTAAGTTATGAGAGCCCTCAAAAAATGTTTGTCCGGGGCCCCATGACTTCTACCTACGCCGCTGTATATAGATATATGAACTTTTAGTCATTAAAAATAAACCAAGGCATCATCCGTCTTCTTGTATTATTAAGATTATAGGTGTCTGTTAACCATTCTGGTTAACATAATCCATATAGTTGACGCCATCACAGAAATAAATTGAATAATTCTTGTTACTTGACAATTTAGGGATCACATTAGAGTAATAACAAAGAGATTACTCATTTGCTTCAGACAATTTTATATTCAAAAAGCTTAAGATCATGCCGGTGTTAATAAACAGTCTGGAGGTAATTTTGTATATTATTAGCACTCTTTTATAAAAAGCCGTTGCGTTGGATTTTTGGTTTTGGATCTACCAGTAGGTGTTAGTTTAAAAATATCGATGTTCCTATATTGTATTCCGATCTGAGTGTATAATATTATGTAATATCAAATATTCATAAATGATTGTTAAATAATATAATACCAAAAGTTTATTTGATGTTTTAAATTAAGCTATCCACACAAAAGTTAAAGGAGACGGCTGTACTTTACCAATAAAATTTTCAGTGCCCTATATTAAAAAGTAAATTTCTGTTTTGTTTGAACAAAGCCTTACGTGGAATATACAGGGTGGCTCCGATTAAGTCAGCACTATTGTTAATAGTCCGGAGCCTAAGCCACGTTTGTCTACATAGTACTACACTATAGTATTTTTTCACGAAGTGGTGCTCATCCCGAACCCAGTGCAGAGCAAAGATACAGGGTGTTTTATTTTTAATTGCATCTATCTAATTAAAATTCTGTATAAAATTCAAATGTAAAGCTAAAGCAATGAAACTTGGCATCGATTATAAGTATATATACAATTTTATTTTAAGTGATAAAAATATTATATTGCTTTATTTTCTTCCAAGAAATAATAAATAATTAATTTTTTTAAAGAAATTTATGGTGCGGGTATTGAGTAAAAAAAATTCCAGGAGCTTACTTATGCAAGATAAGGTGTTAAAATTTAACGTAGACATAAACAAATTGTTTTTCTTTAAAATAAAAATTGTTGGACGGGTGTGACATATATACAGGGTCGGAATACAGTGGGGTTTTATTTAATAATTCTAAATTAAAAAATCTAAAAAGATGGAAAATTGTGGATTTCCAAGACGTAAGGATATTTTCAAAAAATATATACCCAATAAAAAATACTTAGCTTCTATTTATATTTTACGAAAAGAATATAAAAATTAGTTTGAACTGTTAAAAATACAGGCTGTTTTTAAAAATAAGAATTTTTTTTATGACGACGTTACAAATCACTATGGAAAACCCAAAGTCAGCTCTTTACAACAACACTAGTACAGCTTTTCTTTTCTCAAATAATTTTTTTATACAGAGTGTTAAAAAGTAACTAGACAATAAAGTATTGTCGTAATTTTTTATTTTAGTGCTGAAAATTCAAATAACTATAGATATGTTAAATAAACATCTCATTGCAATCACTATATTGTCGTTTCTAAACCATTTATTGGACTCTATTTCTATAGTAAGTGCTACATTATTATCAGTTTCTGAACGTATATACTGAGCCACAACAACTTTGCTGTCATTTTGACTGTTTTTTTACATTATTTATTGTAGCTACTGCGGCAATAAGAATTTTGCAACGAAGCTTGGCACAATTTGTCGGCTTATTACAGGCCCTGACACAAAAAATTAAGTTAGTGTAATTTTGTAATATGCTAAAAAATACAAGGTCATATTAAAAAAAAATCATGTAAAAAGTAGTAGTCTCAAACTTTTAGTTATACCGGTTAGGCAGTTTAAGATACGTTCTTAATATTACTACCTGTTGTAACTAGAAGAACGCCTTTTTTACATGGTGTACATTGTTTTACTTATCTTTGTAATTGTAAGAAAATACAGACAGACTTTAAAACATACAGGGTATTCAAATTAAAGTCGGTAATATTGTTAACTTTGTTATTATCAAAACTACAAAGTCGGTTAATTAGACAAAATTTTAATATTTTTCCGCTAATTAAATTGGTGGAGCAAGAACAAAATCAAATGACGCGTAGGTAAGTTAAAGTAAAAAAATTAATTTTAAAAGATACCCATAGTATACAGTACCAGCAATTCATAAAAATATTGATATATAAATAATAGCTGAATTATGATATTTTTTTCTTAAGTAAAAAGTTATTAATGAGATTATAATATATTATATTATTATAATTAATTTTAATTGTATAAAAAATATTTTTTATTTTACATATTGTGCATTATCATTATTTCTCAAATATCTATTTAATTATCACTTCTGACAACCAATCTCAAACATGATGCAATTATGTAATTTTATTAAAAGTGTATGCTTTGGTACCCAAGTATTGGCAGATTATGTTAAAACTAAAAATTCTAGAAATTTGATTCCACTTTTACTTTTAGTTAGTTATCAAATTTAATAAGGTTAGGCTTGGTCGGGTATTTTTAATAATCCCTGGCAGATTAAGGTGTCAGTTTTTGACATATCATGTGAACAGTTTGACATATTGACTCAATTGATATTTATTTTGATTTAGAATACTAAATTATCTAGAAATCGATACCCCACACGACCACATTAGACGAAATAAGATTCTCTCCCCTTCAAAAAAAACCTTATTTCCAACCTTTAATTTTTGAAGATTTTTTGAATTTATAAGCTACATTGCTATAAAGTTTTATATTTAATTTATCACTAATTGTTCCTGTCCCACCTCAAGTACGCCCCTGTATCTTGGCCCTCTACTGGTTTCCATTGGAGCACCACTTCTAATATGGCATCTTTAGGTGTGCCAAATTTCATCACGGTACGCGAAAATGCAGACAAGCCCCTAAATTTCCGTCTTAGGCCCCGAACTTTCGCTTTTATTGGAGCTACGAGGTCGGTCAAATTAACAAACCAGTACAACAAAAAATTTTCTATATGCAACTGACCTAACTTGAAAACGACAATATCATTATATGAGAATTTACTATTAAAAAAATATTACTACTACTAGCTTGCTAATAAGACAGACTTCGTAGCTCTAATAATAGCGTTAGCAAAAAAGTGCCGACGTAGCTGGGGCCACCCTGTATATCTAAGCCAATAAGGTCTTCTAAATTTTGATTTTGAACTTTTCTTTGTCGTTCCTAAATTATATAAAAAATCGAAATTTCGGAAACACAAGTACCTATTTAAAAAAAAATCCTTTTTGAAACTTAAAATGCAAAATAACATCAAATTTACTCTAATATAACAATGAAAAATAAATTATAAATTATGCACAGTAATTAAACTTTATTTATTTTTTGTGCTAAGTTCACCACCTTTTTCCATGGAGAAAGGAATCCGCGGGAATTGTTGTATTGTTTGTAACCTTACTTTTGCCGGTCAGTTTTGTTTTGGCGAGCTTCTTGTATCAAAAAATTCAAACTATCAAAATACTTCTGTTCAAAATAAAACTGACGACCAAAAGTAAGGTTAGGATCATCTCGGATTCATTTCTCCGTGGAAAAAGATGGTGAACTTAAGATCACCGATGAACTTAAGTTCACCCATAAAAGTAAACATTTCGCCTAGGGGTCATCGGCACCCTAAAATTTTGTACAGCGTCCAACAGGACTTGGGTCCTGACGTGTACTGTTGGGTCCTGTTGAGTACTGTTGGGTACTGTCGTGTACTGTCGAGTACTGTCGTGTACTGTCGAGTACTGTCGAGTACTGTTGGGTCCTGTCGTGTACTGTTGGGTACTGTCGTGTACTGTCGAGTACTGTTGGGTCCTGTTGTGAGGTACAAAGCGCGCCCTTCAAAACACATGCGAGCAAAAAAAAAAAAAAAAGGTCATCATGTTTGGGGAAGGCCGACAGGGACAAAGCGCGCGCTCAAAAAACTTGCGAGCAAAAAAAAAAAAAAAAGCTCATCATGTCTTTTCGCATCTACGCCACTGGTTGGGGTTGGGGGGTAGTGTCGAGTACTGTCGTGTACTGTTGGGTCCTATCGTGTACTGTCGCGTACTGTTGGGTCCTGTCGTGGTACTGTCGAGTACTGTTGGGTACTGTCGAGTACTGTTGGGACCTGTCGTGGTACTGTCGAGTACTGTTGGGTACTGTCGTGTACTGTCGAGTACTGTTGGGTCCTGTCGTGGTACTGTCGGGTCCTGTTGTGAAATTTGTACAGTACTGTTGAAAGCTGATGACCCCTCGCATTTCGCTCACCTCATCTCACTCGCGTTGTTTTTGCACATAACGTGCTTATCTTAGTAGAATCATATTTCTGTGCAGTGTGCAGAAACTTAATTTTTTAAAAATATGGAACCATGTCGTTTTTGAAATAACCGAGTCAATTACATATAAAATTTTTAAACTACTAAGTTGATTTTACGTTACGTTATACATATATTCCAAAAACCACTAAGTTGATTTTCCGTTACGGTATCTGTACTTAAACTCCACTTCCTAATCCTACTCCTAACAGCCTTCCAACATCACCAAAATCAAATTTTGATGCAATGCAATAATTTTTAGAATGAAACGTGTGTTATAATTACAAGAAGAGGATTTTTTCGTAAAATGTGAAAACATCGCTTGCAATTTGTAAAGAAACACGTTGAGTGCAGCGCCGGCACATCCTATAGGCACTCTAGGCACTTGCCTAGGGCCCGGTGCTTCAAGGGGCCCGCAGGGCCCTGGTCCAAAAACTTAATTTGACTTTAAGTTTATTGTGGTGCAAGAACTAAATAAAAAAAAAACATTTTTTTTATTACTGGTTTTTTTCTGAAAAAACAACTCTTTTTAAATCTAGGTATTTAATAATTTTCTAAAAAGAGGGCCCCCCCAATTTCTTACAATTTTTTAATTACCTTTGTAATTTTCAAAAAGTTTTTGGATTTTAGTTGCTTTTGGTTCAAATTTTCGGAGATAAGAGTTATTTAATATAGCAAAAAATTAAATTTTCTTTATCAAAATTTTTTTATAACCGAATTCTACAAAAAATAAATCAAATCCGGGGTTAAAAAAGTATTTTCTCACTGGAGAAAATTTAGATGTCTTTCCTTCGGAAAAAATACATAGGAATATTAAGGCCTGTCTTGACCGACATTACCTATTTTTTTCTGTGAGGCTGTGTAATAATTTTTCCTGTGAACATTTTTGGTCCTGGTGAAAGTATTAAAATTATTAAGTGAAAAAAAAGTTTTGATAAATAAATATAAAAATCACAAGTTGTCTCGCTGTACCTTTTTTTGCGCGACTTTGTAAAGGGGGAAGGGGCCCGTCTTACCACTAGTGCCTAGGGCCTGGTAGGTCCTTGATTTTGATGCACGAGTGTAATTTTTTCAATATTTCCCGAATTATAAGAGAAACTTATGTTTGTGTAAATTATGACAATAAACTTTTGAATAGGGAAGGGCGAAAAAATATCTAAAGACAAAATATCGAAAAACAAAATATCAAATTAAAATATCGAAAATACATAATATCGAAACTACAAAATATCGAATAACAAAATATCGACAACACAAAATATCGAAACTACAAAATATTGAAAATACCAAATATCGAAGATTCAAAATATCAAAAACACAAAACATCGAATAACAAAATATCGAAAATACAAAATATCGAAAATACAATATGTCTAAACAACAAAATATCGAAAAAACAAAATATCGAAAAACAAAAATTGAAAATTTCGGAACCTTAACCTAACCTGACCCTGACCCAATCTTACTCAACCTAATCTGACGTAACCACACGAGAATAAATAGTTTCAAAAACCTAACCTAACGAAACCTAATCAAATCTAACTGAACTGAACCGAAACGAACCGAACCGAACCGAATCAAAGCAAACTGAACCAACAATTTTTTTTTCCGGGAAAGAAGTCAGAAAAGTTTTGTTTTTAAATGTTGGTTCAGTTAGGGTAGATTTGATTAGGATTCGTTAGGTTAGGTTTTCGAAACTTTCTATTTTCGTGTGGTTAGGTCAGATTAGGTTTAGTTACGTCAGGGTCAGGTTTCGAAATTTTCTATTTATGATTTTCGATATTTGGTAATTTCGATATTTTGTATTTTCGATATTTTGTGATTCAATATTTTGTATTTCCGATATTTTGTATTTTCGATATTTTGGATATTTTGTATTTTCGATATTTTTTATTTTCGATATTTTGTTTTTTCGATATTTTGTGGTTTCGATATTTTAATATTTTATAGTTTTGATAATTTGTGGTTTTGATATTTTGTAGTTTCGATATTTTATAATTCGTTAAAATATAGTTTCGATATTTTGTGGTTTCGATATTTGGTAGTTTCGATATTTTGTATGTTTTCAATATTTTGTGTTTTCGATATTTTGTGTTTCGATATTTTTTCGATATATCCCAGACAGCACAAGTACGTACTTATGTACGTACATAGTACGTAACTCTGCGACGTATGTACGTACATAGTACATTTTTCGAATTACGTCCACATGTGTACGTCCCAGGGACATAGATTTAGCCATTATTTTCCTTCGATTTGTACGTACTATGTACGTACGGGAGTACGTACTATGTTCGTAAATTCGGCGTATTTTGGGCTTTTGTTTCTGTACGTCTTTTATACGTCCCATTATGGATCTACAAGGGACGAAAAATGGACCTAAAATGGAGTAATCTATGTAAAAAACTCCTAGTAGGTACGTCCATGGTACGTATATTGTACATAAAATGTACGTCCCTGGATGTACAAAGGACATAAAATACACGTACCTCGGACGTACATAGGACATAAAATGTAGGTACCCTGGACGTACATAGCACATAAACTGTACATACCCAGGACTTACATGGGACATAAAATGTACGTTACCCTGGACGTACATAGAACATAAAATGTACGTATTCTGTACGTACATAGAACATAAAATGAACGTATCCTGGAAGTACATAGCACATAAAATGTACGTACCCTGGATGTATTTAGGATAAAAAATGTACGTACATAGGACATAAAATGTACGTACAGGGTTTTCACGTATATTTTTACACCATATCTTAAACGTTTATTTGAATAGATATCAAAATATTGTCATGTATGTAATTTGGGCATGCTATCCGGAACTTGGTTGGTTGACCCGATGTAAAAGGATTAGGACGTCAACCTAGGAAGTATGTGGTGCAAACGATTTATGTTTAAGATAAAAACACGTTTGTGATCACATGCTTCTATAAAACCAATCAATAACGGATAGTCGGAGTTCAGTTCAGTGAGTACGCTAAGTACCTAAGTTCTTAATAGTCAAGTATAGAAACAGTAAATAGATTCTGATGGAGAGCTGAACCCGACCTACACGTGAATAATATTTGTATTGGAAGACTGGGCCAGACAGTAGTGATTAGTGTGTAAGTATCTTTGTACTAGTATTAAATAAACCCCTAAACTATCTCACGATCCTCTTTATTTGTGCGCAACACGTACACAAATAGTCACGACAACCCCCTCGTGACATACCCCGTCATGACAATATGATAAATACAAAAGTTTCATAATTTTTTACGAATTTTAAGAATCTATATATCAGAATGTCAAAAAAAATTGTAAATGTCAAAATTTGACAGGTTGATGGTTTTTTTAAAGGAAACACCCTATATATTATTTTAGATTTTTATAGATCCTTTGTTCCTGATTTCAAAAATATATATGTTGGGATTATTGCGTTTAATAGTTTTGGAGATATATGCGTTTAAAAGTATAAAAAACTTAAATTGGTACTTTTTAAAACATCACAAAAGTGATGCTATTGTTTTGTCACCTTGTCAAATTCAGTTTTAAGAGCGGTTAAGGATGATTTTTACCGAGGAAGAAAAATCGGATATTATTAAATTATTTTGCTCAAATAATGAAAATGCATCCAGTATTATATTCAGTTTCCCGACAGAAGACAACCAACCCGCCAAACCATAGTAAATATAGTAACCTCATTGAATCAAAGAAAAACACTTAAAAGAAAAACTAGAACAGTCGAAAGAAACGCTGAAGAGGACTTAAATATTTTGTTATATTTTCAAGGTTAGTTTTTCTTTATAAGTTAATCATATTTAAAAAAAATGTTTTGCCTTGTTATTTTAGAGAATCCTGAACGGTCTATTCCGGATGCAGCAACTTTTTTTATCAAATCATGGCATAAAATTCACTCTGTTTTAAAATATCACAAATACAAGGCTTATAAATTTTTACCCGTGAAAAATTTAAGCAACGAAAATAAAATAAACTGATTACATTTTTGTCAGGAAATACAACGAGGATTAGCGGCAATCAAATAAATTTGCCAAATATAATTTTTACTGATGAGGCAGCATTCACCACGGCGGGAATGTTCAATAGAAAAAAACATACGGATGATTTTCGCTACGCGAAAACATCCGTATCACAAATTTGTGTTGAAAAAAATTTGCTTCGCAAATTAGTTTATTACCAAATTTGCTTCGCAAATTTGTGTTGAGAAAAATTTGCTTTGCAAATTAGTTTATTAACACATTTGCTTCGCAAATTTGTGTTGAGAAAAATTTGCTTCGCAAATTAGTTCATTAACACATTTGCTTCGCAAATTTTTTACATCCAACACTTTTAAAACTGTTGCAGCATTGATTTTCGCTGCGGCGAGATTTTGTGTTTAATTATTTATAAAAATATGTTTAACAGTATTTCTATCGATATCGTACAAAAACATTTGGGGGATTGGAAACAAAATCATTGTCTACAAGTTTCAAACCAAGAATTTGGAGAATTATTATTGGTTCATAAATTTGTGTTAGTAAAATTTACTTCACAAAGTTACTTTTGTCAATAATTCGCTTTGCAAATTTAATTTACCAGTATTAATTTAACTTAATATCGAACTCATACACAGTTATTAAAAAGGGAATTTTTCATCCCTAAAATGTGTAACTCTCGCTTTGCTCATGCGACAGACTCACGGTCTCAAAAAATTACATATTTTCCTTGATCAAGTATCATTTTCTCATAAATGCATTAATATTTTATTCTATAAAATCTATAAAATCCGTTTAGTGGTTCTTTAAATAATAATTGTTATTCCAACTGTTGCTTTAACTTCTGTCCAAGGGCGGATCCAGAAGTGCTTCTCGGGGGGGGGGGGTTCGGTTCGGTTCGGTTGGGTTGGGGGGGGGGGCACTTTAGGTGACATTCTCTGTTGGTAAAAAACGGTATATAATTTTTGAAAAATTTTGCATTTTTATTAGCAAAAACCTTACTTTTTACTTATTTTTTGTACAGTCAAAAAATTCTCGGGAGGGGGGCAAGTGCCCCTAGTGCCCCTCCCCTGGATCCGCCAGTGCTTCTGTCTGCAATAATTTACTTATAAATTCACTGAACCGATTTCAATAATAAAAAAAGAAGTATTGCTCTTTGAACAAAACTATTGAAATTTTTCGACAATTTTAAATCCAAGATGTTGGAAAAAAAGTCAAATTTGTCCGTCTTGAAAGGATCACTTCTTTGTATGTTGCGAGGATTTATTTTTTTATGATTAGTACCTCGTTGTGAGTGGTGGATCTAATAAATAAATTCAAAAAAGGGTCGAAAAATTTATCGTAACATAAGAAACAACTATCCTTTATGGAGGGTCAATATTTAGAGTTGGCGGAGAATTTCACCATGATGCTGTTTATTTTATTGTAAGTTTAGTAATAATGAATTTACAAGGAAATGAATGCACATAGAAATGGCAAGGCAATCGCATAATCTGTAAAACTTTTCCGAAAAAAATCAAAAAATTTTCAAAAAATATAAGAATAAACAGCCTTTTTAAAAATTAAAGTTTTTATGACCGCCATTTTGGATTTTACAATGACGGCAAATTTTAATAGTGATCTTTTAAAAGCAATCAATCTGTTCCACTTTATATTTTATTAAAATCGGTTCGGCAAAAATTTATTTATAAGGAAATTAATACAGACAGGATTTAGAAGACTATCGTTACAACCTGTAAAACAATATAGTTGAAGCAAAAATCAATTTTTAGGGACCGAAATCGTTTTTAACGATTCCTATCTCGTTGTGCTTAACAAAGGAGCTTTCTTACAAACAAAAAAATATCCAACATTTCCGACATATTGTTCGATCAATCAATCCCTGCCAACTACTCTTTGCTTTGGTAAAATTGGTGTTATAGTTGGAGAGTTATAACGAAAAACATTTTGTCGGGATTTTTTGCCCACCAGGTATATTTGAAAAGCGCTCACTTTTATAAATGGTTTTTTTTCAGACCAAATTGATACTTTCAAATATCTTAAAATTCTTACCATAACATACAAACATTTAACGTAATATCAGGATGTAATAATAGCAACCTTTAATAGGTGGTAGAAAAGATCAAAAGAAGGACTTTTTCTTATTATATTTTGCATTATACTTCTTTGTTTTTTAGATAAAGGGTGCCAAACTTAACAGCTATTATTTTATTTTTTGTTATAACTTCCTTAAAAATCATAACAGAAAATCGACATTTTCTGAAATTATGCATGACAATAAGGGTAATAATTAAATGGTAAAATTATTTGAAAATAAATAGAAATACTCAAAATTAATATCCAAAATAGGGGATTTTGGATATGGCGAAAGGAATGACAGGGGCACAACCTTAATGAACTATCTAGAGGAAAGACACATGTATGCAATTAATTAGTTCTATAGGAAGAAACCGCAACGAAAGTGGACATGGCTCAGCCTGACTACTGAAAAAGCATTGTTAGAGACGTAACAGTCCTAAATAGCTTTACAACAGGCAGTGATCACAGGATGGTCAGAAAGAAAAATTAACAATAAAAATAAACAACTTGACATGAGTAAACTTACAGAAAATAAAGCCATATACAAAGAAATGCTAAATGAACAGCTAACGAACGAAAATATAGATGAAATAAATGATACGCTGATAAGAACTATGACCAACGAATACAACATTCCACTCTATATTGCGTTTATCGACTTTGAAAAAGCTTTTGATAGTATTGAGCACTGGGCAGTAAAAGCATCTTTAATTAGTAGCCGAATAGATCATAGATACACAGATTTAACATCAATCAAAATCCACGAAGGGACCAAGCCAATCCGCATAAGAAAAGGTGTCAGCAGGATGACACAATATCCCCTAAACTATTTAACCAGGCCCTAGAAGATGTTTTTAAAAACTTAGACTAGGAAGAAATAGGCATCAAAGTAAGCGGACAATACTTGAACCACCTAAGATATGCTGACGATATTGCCTTAATAACAGATATGAAAGAGGAACTTATAAAAATGCTGGGAGAACTGGATACAGCAGCTAAAAATATAGGCTTGAGTATGAACTACACTAAAACTAAAATCATAACAAACACAGATGAAGATATCACCAGAATAAACCAAGAAAAAATAGAACAAGTAGATAAATATATATCTGAGATAAATTATTAAACTAAAAAAAGAAAACCAAACAGCCGAAATCAAGAGACGAGTAAGATTGGCCTGGGCAGCATTCGGTAAATTAAGCTACATAATAAAAAATAAAAAATATCCTCAGTACCTTAAAACGAAAGTGTACAACCAATGTATTCTTCCTGTGCTCACATATGGATCCCAGACCTGGACGCTTACAAAATCAAACATGGATAAGGTAACAAAAGCCCAATGATCCATGGAAAGACAAATGTTACATGTAAAGCTAACAGATAGAAAAACGAATGCATGGATAAGAAATAAAACAAAAGTAAGGGATGTCAGAGGAGAGGTAGCAAAATTAAAATGGAAATTTGCTGGTCAAAATATCAAACTGAAAGACAATCGATGGAACAAATGCATTGTAGACTGGAGACCTTGGCAAAATAAAAGAAGTAGGGGAAGACCCCAAATGAGATAGCGGACAATTTGAAGAGACATGCAGGGACTAGATGGATGAACAGGGCGACAGACAGAGAAGAGTGGAAGATATTGGGGGAGGCCTATGTCCAAAGATGGATCGAAGAAAGCTAAATAGATAGATAGATAGATAGACTTAAAATTATTACCAAAAATTGTTAAAATATAGTGCTAATAGTATTATTTTATATTTGTTTTAAGGGTTCTTTAGACATGTACAAAAATCTATTTCAATTTCTTTTGTGTAAATTTAATAGCTCATAAAAATATTAATTCTTAAAAGAATTGAGAAATTTATACGTATTCCAAAGATTATTTAGCCACACTGTATCCTTAACCTATCTATATTTTCTTGGAAAAAAGCAACGTTGTTCAATTTGATATTTTAAAATTCATCGTTTTTCCCTACTTTCCAAACTTAAAAAATGCTATAACTTGGCAAAAAGTTATTTGAACTTTTTGTCTGCTTTGGACATTCCGCACCATCTCTTAAAGATTGGTTCATCATTTAAATTACACCCTGTATTTTAGGTATCATATTCTAATTATATTTTGTAAAAGGCCAAGGCCCAAAAGTAGGTATCCATTTCCTGTTTACTGGGTATCCAATCTGAAGGACTGCGTATCCAAATGGATACACAATTTAGTCTAAAAAGATGCCTTGCATCCTTGAAGGAACTATGACAAAACTATTGGAAAAAATAAAAAACCCGAAATTATAACTTACTCCCCTTCCCTATACATGTAAAGTTATGTAAAAGTAACATTACCAACTTCCAGAAACGCTAGAGAGCAGTGATTTGACAGACTGACAGAAACTAAGAGAAATCTATATAATAATTGAGATAAAAGTATAGCCAAGTTCTCCAATATACATTTTAAAATTAAAGGTTTTTACTAGTTTCGAAAAGTTTTTTTAAATGTTTTGCGAAATATATTTAAAACGTAAAGTTTGGCACCCGTGAATAAAGAAAACAAAATTTTTTCGTGGATAATCGGGTGTAGAAAGGTTTTGATCCTCTTGTGTTTTTCCGTGGGCAGCTCGAATGCTGTACACCCACGGGGGTTCAAGATCTAATGGCCACCCATTAAGTGTTGACAGTTAACTGTTTCGTGCTTAAGGAACCCTTCAGAACCGGAACATGGTCAATGTAACACCTTTGTAAAGTTGGAGAGACGGTATATAAATTTTATCTTACGATATTGATAAGAGAAATGAAAAATAATGCCTGCAATACGGTATGCTTTAAGCACAAGTAGCGACATCTACCGAATACAAAAGAAACTATGCTCATGGAATAATACAAGAGAAACAAAACCTTTTTATATAGCCACGAAAATTTTTTGTTTTTTTTTTTAAATATTTAGCCTTGGAATTGGACACTGATTCAAAAATAAAATGTTAATTAGTCAACTAAGTGTAATTCATTTAATAACTACTCATTATTTGCCTTTGCCAACCCCTTACAACTGATGTTATTATCACTGGACTTTAATAATAATGTAATTTAATTAAAGTGCCTTTTTATCGCTAAAGTATTTTGCTCTCGCTCCCCTCATGCTAAAAACTTATTGCTTTAAAAAAATATTAATGTCACTTTTATCCTTTGGCGTGTGAAATACTAATATTAGTTTTTGCCAAACATTCTGCCTAATATATAATCCAAAGAATTAACCTAGGAAGAATTAAATAGACACTGACTTAAAAATGACATCTGCTATTTTGCAAATTTTATTCTGCTCTTTAAAATGAAAGTATGAACTTATCTATGAACCGACAATTTTTAATTTTGGTTACTTTGTTAAGCGCGCTCTATAAAAATGATAAAACTGTTGACTGATTACTATGTAAAAAGGTTCCAGTAAGCGAATGGTGTAACTTCCGTCAAAATCTGACGTATGGTTTTGAAGATATCGTAATTTTTTAAATAAAAATACATGAAATTTATTGAGCTTTTTAAATATTTTGGGATAAATATCAAAAACTATCGGTCCAAGATAATTTATTTTATAATGAAACGAATTGTAGCTCCGGCTCCTCTCATGCTACAGACTCAATGCATCAAAAAAAGTTTTAATTTCAACCAATTTCTGTATAAGATTCTATTTCGTTGACGTTTTACAAATATTTTTCGCGGTATTTGAACAAAAATAAACCTAGAAACTAAAATTTTGTCATAACTTAAAAATGACATATGTCATTTTATAGATTTTTGTCTCTTCTTTAACATGAAATTAATCCTATTATTATTGGAATTATATTTCAAAAAATATTTGCAAATTCCTTTAATTTTATAAGATTTTTATTAATTTTGGACCGTTTTGATAAATGTTAAGTGCCATACACCAGCGCCCTCTACATTAAGGTTAAAACTATAAATAAATAAAACTTTATTAGAAAGGTTCGGCGCAGTGAGTAGTGTAATTTTTGTCCAATTCGGACCTACTGTTTTAAAGATATCACGATTTTTGTAAAAATGCGTGTTAATGCGTGTTATTTTCGTTGTGATTTTTGCGTGTTTTTTAGTATTTATTTTTCAAACTCAAAAACGGTACAACTTAGAAAAGTCGAACTTTTTTTAAAAAATATTTAATATAAGATAGCAGTTCGAGAACTGTCAAAAAGTGTAAGGGCAAAAAAATGTCTCGATTCAGTATTTTTGACTGCAAAAACCTTGCATAGTTTTTGAAAAATCCTCAAAACTCAAAAACCAAAAACTAATTTTAAAAACCAACTATACGGTTACCGAACACTCCCTTAGGCCCGCAACTGTTTAAAATTTGGTTAAAATCCATGAAACAGTTTTGGAGTAATGACCAGATATATTTTAAAAAACGGCAAATAAACAGTGAAATTCTGACCAATTTTATTGTACAGTGAAAATGCGTCACTGCAGGAATTCAGAAGAGCCCCAAAATGGGGCACTTGACTTTTTCCGATTTGGCTGAAAAACAATAGGCTTCCTGACCACACATAAGAGTACACTTGTGCAAAATCTCAAGTTTCTAGAATAATCCCCTGGACACTTATGGTGTGCCAACGGAGGTACATCAAAAAAAGTCACTTTTTGACGGTTTTTCCCCTATTTCCCCTACTTGAAATTTTCCGATTTGACCCAAAATTGACATTTTTGGTCTCCCGTAAGTTCTTAATCAGTGCGCTTAATCCTTCTACGTCGAAGCGTTCCCGAGTAAGCGTCAAAATTCGAGCGCGATACACTAGGGGTGCTAGGGACGGAATAAAAATAAAAATAAAAATAAAAATAAAAATAAAAATAAAAATAAAAATAAAAATAAAAATAAAAATAAAAATAAAAATAAAAATAAAAATAAAAATAAAAATAAAAATAAAAATAAAAATAAAAATAAAAATAAAAATAAAAATAAAAATAAAAATAAAAATAAAAATAAAAATAAAAATAAAAATAAAAATAAAAATAAAAATAAAAATAAAAATAAAAATAAAAATAAAAATAAAAATAAAAATAAAAATAAAAATAAAAATAAAAATAAAAATAAAAATAAAAATAAAAATAAAAATAAAAATAAAAATAAAAATAAAAATAAAAATAAAAATAAAAATAAAAATAAAAATAAAAATAAAAATAAAAATAAAAATAAAAATAAAAATAAAAATAAAAATAAAAATAAAAATAAAAATAAAAATAAAAATAAAAATAAAAATAAAAATAAAAATAAAAATAAAAATAAAAATAAAAATAAAAATAAAAATAAAAATAAAAATAAAAATAAAAATAAAAATAAAAATAAAAATAAAAATAAAAATAAAAATAAAAATAAAAATAAAAATAAAAATAAAAATAAAAATAAAAATAAAAATAAAAATAAAAATAAAAATAAAAATAAAAATAAAAATAAAAATAAAAATAAAAATAAAAATAAAAATAAAAATAAAAATAAAAATAAAAATAAAAATAAAAATAAAAATAAAAATAAAAATAAAAATAAAAATAAAAATAAAAATAAAAATAAAAATAAAAATAAAAATATAAATAATGTTACGGCCGAGGCGGCTCAAGTAATTGATTTTCGCCACAAGCGAAAATCAATAATAAGCATATCTGCCGTGCAAAGCAGAAACCTAGTAACTCGACTTACTCGAAAATGAGATTTTTATATCATTGAAATCGCCGTAAAAAACGGCGCCAGCCAGTTTTTCTAGAATGTGGCTATCTTGAAAAACAAGGAACTTATAAGACTTACTTGGTTATCTTTTGGTCAATGTTTTCGAAGAAGAAGATATTTTTCCAAACCAAAATGTTAGTAAGTCACTGTTACAACACAAAAATCCAGCATAATGACCTGCCTGTATTTCTACTGATAAAAAATACCAGACTAAAATAGAGATTCAGATGTTCTAAAAATCAACGGTTGCAATTTAAGAAAAAAGTAACTTAAATAACTTCCAAATTACGTTTTCTCTTAAATTAGCAAATCTATTTACTTTATACGGATTTTAAAAAGATACAATAGAAAAATCATGTAACTCTAAATACTTGACTCTGTGCGGTTCTTACTGCCACTGAAGAAACAAGTAACAAGTCGACTTGCTTTTTAACCTTTCCCAAAGGATTTCTCAAAAGGCGTGAAAGTTTGGCCTTTTGATTGGTGCAAATTTTGGCGCTTTTCTACAAGTAATCACACCACTGTAACGCCGCGGTTAGGAGTGCTTTATTAGTCGAGCGCTATATTTATACAACTTGTCCCTTTTAACGTTTAAATTAAATTTATTTGGAGGTAGGCGTTCTAGTTGCACATAGCTAGGATAAAAGCCAGTTGTTGTTATTGGCTTTTGGTTGTTGTTAAATAAGACACCAATAACACCAAAATCGAAAGTCCAAAGTCCATTGTCCTAATATTCCAATCAATTACGAAAAGGCACTAAAATTAATATTCGCAAATACCATAGAGTCTATCCACGAACAAAATTAAATTGTTTTAATTCAATTCTCCGACACGACATTATCCTTATAAATCAAAATGATAGATAGAGTCTAGGTAAGTATAGTTTTATAAGATACCTCGAAAAAAACGTTGTAGGACATACAATATTGTGCAATTAACGCAATGGTAACAAACACATAACAATTCCGTTAAATACTAAATGCACTATCAAAAGTTCAAAATCAATCTCCCTCTTTTCATCTTTACTATAATTACATTAGTAATTATAGTAAAGATTTGATATCATATAAAATAATTTATTTCTTCGCGCGTTACCCGAATAAAAAACAATTATAAAAAACTTGTTCGATAAAAATTCTCTCATTATTGCTAGTTAAGCACTTGACATATTAATAATATACATTGTTTTGAATTAAAAAAGAAAATAAAGAAAATTGACTAGAAATTAGGATTAAATTATTATTTTAATAAGATGACATTTGATTGGAAATATTGTGTGTGGTTCCTCTTGTGTTGTGTTTTATCAAGCGTCAAGACTACGGATTAAGTAAGCTAATGAGTCCTTTTTATATGTTTTGTTTTTATTTATTTGGATTTTTTAAATATTTTATCATTATATCTTTTTTGTTGATTTTTTTTCTTTTTTTAATCTGTTTTTATTTAATTTTTGTTTAGGGTATATATATTCGTTTAAATCCCTTATTCTACTTATGTAAAGAGAAAAATCAGTATTTAGAGTTTTTTCTGGTTTCTGGTACATACCTATTTTATATAAAAAAAAATCAATTTTTATACCAAAATAGAAAGAACAAAGTTTTAATCCTATTTTAGCTCACACATATACTATACTATAGTAGTGTGAGCTATGGTGGTCCTAATTTTTTCGAGAAAAAAAAAGTTGCTCCGATTTCTAAAAATTTTATATATCTTTGCGTTTCAGATGATTTTGAAACTTTTTTGTTGCGCAGTCTGTCTGTCTGTCTGTCTGTCTGTCTGTCTGTATGTCTGTCTGTGTGTCTGTATGTCTGTCTGTAACGACCAACGCGCATAACTCAAAAACCGCTTTGCCGATTTTAATGAAATTTGGTACCTAGGCTGGGTCTTGGGTCGAGATGGTCCCATTTAGAAATGAACAAAATCCACCGAACACAAACCAAATAAAAGGGTGGGGGTAGATTTCAAAAATTAGAGTTTATGTGAAAATATGGCGTATGTGATATTAAACAAAAGGTAATTGAGTCTGCAGTTAAACAAAATAAATTTTAATTTATTTAAAAAAAAGGGTGGGGGTATATTTTAAAAATTAGAGTTTAAGTGAAAATATGGCGTGTGTGATATCAAACGAAAGCTAATTGAGTCCGGAGTTTAACAAAATACATTTTGGTTTTTGTTTTTTTTAAGGGTGGGGGTAAATTTCAAAAATTTGAGTTTAAGTCAAAACATGGCTTGTGTGGTATCAAACAAAAGGTAATTTAGGAGTTGAATAAGATATATTTCAGTTTTTAGTTATATTAGCTCACACGTACACTATAACTATAGTACCTAGTGTGAGCTTAGGGGCCCATATATTGGCAGAGTATTTAAGTAGTTATCATGTTTTAATAAGAACTATTTTTGTTTGTAGCTCTGAAGAAGACTAAAAATATAGTCGAAACGTCAGCAAAATTCAATTGTCTTTTGAATACGCTCAGTCCTAAACCTATTAACCTCTAGACCTGTATCTAAATTTAATTCAGTATTTTAAAACAAAAAACTTATTTTCAAATTAATTGTTTGAGTTTTATTATTTGGTATATTGATTTACCTCAAAAAAAACCATTAAAATTAAACAAAGAATTACCGAAACTAAAAAAAAACTTCAAGCAAGAATTTTCTTTCCTTGAATAAAAACCATTATTTCCTCAATCAAAGAGCTATATTTTATTGATATGAGAAACAAATACAATAAGAATTTTAACAAACTAAACAATAATTTTCTTAAATCAAAACAAGTATTTTTCTTTTCTATCTTCTGTGTTATTGTCTTTGGTTTTGAATAAAACCAATGACAATAAATAATTCCGTATTTAGTGCCATCAGAATTGTTTTTGGGTTGTGACGGGGAGTGACGCTGTAAGTGGTTTTATTTGGTAGGTACATGATAGGCTATTCCAGCCATCACAAATACATTAGTAGGATCTTTTATGTGGTACTGGATGGTGGTAATAGATTTTAAACCTACATTTCATATTTTTAAGCCTGGGGTTATCTTTTCGCATGTATACTACAATTATTATTAATTTTTATAAGTAATTCTTGGTCCTCACATAAAGTAAAAAAATTTGCATTATTTTAAGTATTTGTTATCATATATATTAAAAAAAGTTATTCACAAAACTCGTTAAAAACCTGCTCTGGCTTGACTTATAGAGCTTCACTTAATTGTATCGCCGCCCGTGTGCATTGAACCTTCGTTTAAGTGCAAATGTCAAATTGACAGATCATATTGTTAAACTTTTTATTTTACTTGTACTGTTGCAAAAAAAATCAACGTCAAAAGAAATTAGGTTTTCGAACATTCATTTTTGTAAATTGCATGCCACTGAATGAATAAATTATTAAAAAAGTACTGTGAGCAAGAAAATCATTCCATTAACTTCATAGTTACATTTGTTCAAATATTATCGTTAAAACAAAAGCAAAAGTATTTTGCATTTCTAAAAAATACATTAAAATTCCAAAAAGCTTAAAGTTTTACAGCGTTTTATGGAAAACTTGAACAACCGATTCTTAACAAATAAACATGTTCTGGTTTCTTTGGGAATTGTCCAAAAGATACGGAAAAGCAAGAAAAAATCCACCGTTTTTTTGTTGCTTATAATTAATTCTGTAAACCATCGTTTTTTGAATAAATATTTTTTAATAAATTTTATGTTTGGAATGCCACTGAATGTAACGAACTGTTAATAGGTTTAATTTTTTAATTTGGATATTAAGCTATCCTTGTGACCTAACGTTTGATATATAACAAACAATAATCATTTTCCGGAAAAGGTAGAAATGACTGGAAATAGTTTTTTGTGAAAAATGCACTAAAGCTAAAAGCTGAAATTTTAAACCCCTGTATCTTAAAAACCATAGCTCGCAGGATGATAGGACAATAATAGCTATTTATCAGGACATCAAGATCTATAACATACCGTAATTTAAAAGAAATCCAGCCAAAAGCCACCGCCCATAAGCTCCGGACCGGGCGGGATCCTTTGTTATCATTGAGTTATCTTGGTTTTGATGTTTTTTCAAACATATCGAATGAATGATGGATCTGCTAAAAAATCCTACTGCTGTTTGATACTGCTCTATAAATTCTGGTACGTGATATACTAGAGCATGCATTTTCACTGTAGGAAGAATTTTGACTTTGTCCAGCTCTATATTGAACTGTAGTGCTTAATGAATATTTTGTAGTTTGCATCTACAACTTGTCCAAAACAACTACTAACCACCTTGTAAAACGCAAAAAAACAGCCACATTTTTGTTTCCTGTAAGAAAATAATTATAAATATTCCTTGTTTCGTTTTTTCGTCTTTTACCATACTGCTTGAAAGTTGTTTAAATAAAAACTTCAAACGATAAGGTAAATTTCGAAAAAATAAAACCGTTCAAGCTATAATTATGATTATTTTCTTACAGAAAACAAATATGTGGCTCTTTTTTCTGCGTTTCACAAGGTCAAATTCTTCCTACACCAAAAATTCATGCTCTAGTATATCACGTACCAGAATTTATAGAGCAGTATCAAAGACAATTACGATTTTTTTCCGAATAGGCCTCTGAGCAGATCCATCAATCATTAGGTATGTTTGAGAAAACGTTTAAGTCAAATAAGAACAATTATGATGATTGTAAGAAAAAACTAATATGCTGCGCTTATTCATACAAGGCACAACATATATAGCTTTTTAGTAATCTATATTTTATTGTCACAAGAATATTTTGTTTAGTACCACCAGAATTATAAATCTTTTTCTTTTAGTTTTAAATTTTTGTTATAGTTAGATTAACTTCAAAATAAAGGTTATGTTTAATTAATATAAATTTGTTAAAACTTTAGGTTATCTTTTTTTTTAAAATATATGTATATGTATAATGTTGGATTGATATTTTAACCAGAACATACTCTAAGAACATTAATAAGGCAAACTGAACATTAATTTAGATAAAAAAGACATTTTATAGTATTTCTTCAAAAGGGCTACATACGCGATTTTAATTTTTATTGCAAACAAAAGCTAAAAATATATGTACAGTCGAACCTCTATAACTCGAACTTTAAGGGACAACCAAAACAGTTCGAATTATGGAGAGTTCGAGTTATAGAAATTCCAGCTAAAGAGGTTAAAATACATATAAAAAATGCAGGGACCACTTAAAAGGTTTGAGTTATAGAGAGGTTCGAGTTATAGAGGTTCGAGTTAGAGAGGTTCGACTGTATTTCAAAAAAAAAAAATGTTTCAGAGTTTATATATTTTTAAAGTTGAAAACGCCAAATGTACCAACGTGTTGGTCTCACTCTTGCTCCTAGATAACATTCTCCCTTGTGTCCGCCATTCCACTAGTGATTAAAAATGTACTAAATTGTGACTCATTATAATGTGGCATTCTAATTTTGTATTTTATTTAACCACCCAATCACCGACATCTCTTAAACATAAAAGAAACGAAATAGAGCAAAAGAAATGATTCACCCACCAGTTGGAGACATATCAGTAAAGCGAATTTTAGACCTTTATTCTTGTTTTTTCTACAGCTTTCAAAACTCCAAAAAGTCAAAAATTATGTGACCCTAATAGTTGGAGTACAGCTTTAACTTTTACAAAAGAAAATGGACAAACAAAAGTTGATAGATGCAAAGATATTTGCTGGGAATATAAAATCCAGTAATATATTGAAATTTGATTGGGTACTAAAATTTTCATTAGCTAGCGAAACAACGAAAAAAGTGTTCAATATACAATACAATTTTAGTTAAAAAGCAAAGAAAAAAATTGTTATTAGCATTTGGTAAGGGATTTTGAATGAAATCTAAACAGCTCTAGAGTATGGTACACCATTTTATTTAAAAAGTTCATGAAAATTGGTTCAGCATTTTAGGAGCTATCGTACAGACCTACATACACATATGGACAGATGTCACGAGGAGATTGCTAAGATTGGTTGAAATACAGTAACATAATAGATTTTCGGCGTTATTTAAAAAAAAAATCATCTAACTAAAACAATACCTTCAAAACGAATAATACTAGAAATAGATTGTTTCTAAAACCTATTTTTTTTCTCAGCTTTACCCCATATGCATAACTTTTGCAACACTATTGAGGAAAAAACAAGAACCTAAACCTAACCTTACCCATTAAAACCACAAAACACATTTCAGAGGAACCCCCTAAAAATATGTAACACTAGCGAAAAAAATTGCATTGATACATTTGTTGTCTAAAAAACTAAATGTGACAGGTCTGGCACCTTCCTAGCTTATTACCTACAAGACTATAAAACCATAAACTATTTTTTTAAATCAGAAAGAAATAGTTCTCTGCTGTCTTTCATTTTGAAAAGGAGGGGAATACATACCAAGGGCAAAAATAAAAGTCAAACTATAAATCAGACCTAAGCAGTGCTTTGCAGGATAGAAAGGTAAAAATTCTGTTTTTGCTACACAACACAACAAAATACACATGACCTCTTTTTAACCTACCTATATCTTTAATTGTCACATATTTTGTCCAGTTATCATTTTCTCATAAGGTCTGTACCTAAGTATTTGCTGCAGGCCTGCATTTGTTTTGATAGGTATTTTGCAAGGCTTAAAAATTATGCTAAAAAAAAACAAATCAATTATTGTAAAAGTCAAAAAGTCACTATTTGTCTTTGACTTATTTTTTATAGTTTTGCAAAATAATTTGGACAGTTACCTATTTTTAACCTACCAACTTCTTTAATTGTCACCTTTTGTTCATTTTCTGTGTAAGTATTTGCTGGCCTGTGTGGCTTTTGATGGTATTTGGCAAAGCTTAAAATTATGCTAAAAAAACAATTTTTGTAAATTTTTCACTAGTGCATCATTGTTTTAACAATCGAAAGCTAACAAATTCATAACTGGATATGTAAAAATGAGATAACTGCACAAATCTTACTTTGCTAGGATATTATTCCCAGCAGAACTCACTTTGCTAGGATATTATTCCCAGCAGAAACTTAAGTTCAATCTGTGGATTAATCAAATCTAACACACACATGATACACTTCCTCTCCCAATTTATGTTTATGTAATTTATGGATAACCCCTTTTTTAACAAAATAATTTGGATAAGAAGGTGTACTTAAAGACACAAAGTCATTATCTGACTTCAAGACTCATTTTGTAAAGTCTTGCAGAATAATTTGGACAGACCTCTTTTTAACCTACCAATAGGTATATTCAATTGTCACCTATTGTGACAGTTATCATTTTCTGTCTAATATAAGGTCCCTAAGCATTTGCAGGCCTACATTGCTTTTGGTGTTTAGCAAAGCGCATTATTTTAAAAAAAACTTGTGACACACCTTATTTTTAAAAACATAAAAAACTGAAGTTTTCCCGTAGTAACATGACTTAACTTTTTAACTTCTTGTAATAGATATAAATACCTTTAAAGCATGTGGACTTACTTCTTTTTACTTTTGAAAAAGTGACTTACAGGGTGATATGTATTGTACAAATCAAGAAAACGGGTTAATCTCCGCTGACCAGGTAAGTGTTTTTAATCATATATTTCCTTCCTGTTTTGAATTTCGCAGATTTAACTTAGGTTGGATAATAATAGTACCCCAGCACTGGCGCTTAAAATGAAAAAGTTATATAAAATTTTGTAGAAAATAAACTTCAAACTCTAGTTTTTCACACCAAAACACTAGTTTTTGACTTACTAGGTTTCTGCTTTGCACGGCAGATATTTGGTCAAGAGAAAACCCTCATGCTTTACAAGCTGTCAAAATTCAAGGACGCAGATCCCTACATGTTTGGTGCGGTCTCCTGAATAACAGAGTTATTGGGCCTATATTTCTAAATGGTAACTTAACTGGAGAAAAATACCATGATTTGTTGCGAAATGAAAAAGAAAAGCTTTTTGAAGAACTCCCTGTAATAACTATAGAAATTTAATATGGCAACAGGACGGACCCCCCCCCACATAACATCCAGCCAGTAACGAATTTTTTAAGTAATAGATATATGTTTTGGATAGGAAGATTATTATGGCCAGCAAATAGCCCCGATTTGTCTCACCTTGATTTTTTTTGTGGGGCTACCTAAAAAATAAGGTGTATTATAATAGGCCGCAAACACTTCAAATTTTACAACAGAAAATAGAGCAAACAATTGTTTATCTTAACAAAAATTTTGCGAACTCTATCTTTCAAGCTATACACAGAAGATTTATAAGAATTATTCAAAATGTATTATTAATCAAGGAGGCTATGTAGAAAATTAAAAATTAAGTAGGTAATAAATATTTTTTCTTTAACAAAAGTTGCATAATTTTTTGTTTTTACTGGCTTGTGGCGCCACACATTACTGCGCAGAATCACCCCGGAAAGTAAATATTAATTAATTATATCATAACAAAAACATTTCATGTAAAAAAAGCCAAGTACGCGAAAATGGCATTCCGTAAAAAGAATTGAGATACAAGTAAAGCCAAGTTCTCCAATACAAATTTCAAAATGAAAGGTTCCTACTAGTTTGGAAATGTTTTTTTAAACTTTGCTATTACAGCTAAACTTCTTTATGCTCAATTTAGCACTGTACCTAAGAGTCATTTACAGCCGTAATAGCCAAGTTCAGAAAAATATTTCCAAACTAGTAAGACCCTTTCATTTTGAAATTTGTATTGGAGAACTTGGCTTTACTTTTATCTCAATTCTTTTTACGGAATGCCATTTTCGCGTACTTGGCTTTTTTTTACATGAAATGTTTTTGTTATGATTTCACTTCTTTTTTAAAGGAATTGGATAATACTTAATTTTTAAAGTAGTAAAATATGCGGAATATTGTTCAAAACTTTGCAATGCCTTACTTAAATTTTTGAGGTTTTTAAATTTTTTCCATTTTTTTATCGTAGTTCCTATCAGCCTTCCAAAGCTCAGCTCCCTAGCGTTTCTGAAAGTACACAATGTTACTTTTTAAATACTCTGCCAATATATGGGCCCCTAAGCACACACTAGGTACTATAGATATAGTTTACGTGTGAGCTAATATAACTAAAAACTGAAATATATTTTATTCAACTCCAGACTAAATTACCTTTTGTTTGATACCACACAAGCCATGTTTTGACTTAAACTCAAATTTTTAAAATCTACCCCCACCCTTAAAAAAAGCAAAAACTAAAATGTATTTTGTTAAACTCCGGACTCAATTACCTTTCGTTTGATATCACACACGCCATATTTTCACTTAAACTCGAATTTTTGAAATATACCCCCACCCTTTTTTTTAAATAAATTAAAATGTATTTTGTTTAACTCCAGACTCAATTACCTTTCGTTTGATATCACACACGCCATATTTTCACATAAACTCTAATTTTTGAAATCTACCCCCACCCTTTTATTTGGTTTGTGTTCGGTGGATTTTGTTCAATTTTAAATGGGACCATCTCGACCCAAGACCCAGCCTAGGTACCAAATTTCATTAAAACCGGCCGAGCGGTTTTTGAGTTATGCGCGTTGGTCGTTACAGACATACAGACAGACAGACATACAGACAGACAGACAGACAGACAGACAGACAGACAGACAGACAGACAGACAGACAGACAGACAGACAGACAGACAGACAGACAGACAGACAGACAGACAGACAGACGACGCAACAAAAAAGTTTCAAAATCATCTGAAACGCAAAGATATATAAAAAATTTTGAAATCGGAGCAACTTTTTTTTTTCTCGAAAAAATTAGGATCACCATAGTTCACACTACTATAGTATAGTATATGTGTGAGCTAAAATATAAGGGAAAACCCTGTACGTATATTTTTACACCATATCTAAAACGTTTATTAGCTCACACATATACTATACTATAGTAGTGTGAGCTATGGTGATCCTAATTTTTTCGAGAAAAAAAAAGTTGCTCCGATTTCAAAAATTTTTATATATCTTTGCGTTTCAGAAGATTTTGAAACTTTTTTGTTGCGCCGTCTGTCTGTCTGTCTGTCTGTCTGTATGTCTGTCTGTCTGTCTGTCTGTATGTCTGTAACGACCAACGCGCATAACTCAAAAACCGCTTGGCCGATTTTAATGAAATTTGGTACCTAGGCTGGGTTTTGGGCCGAGATGGTCCCATTTAAAAATGAACAAAATCCACCGAACACAAACCAAATAAAAGGGTGGGGGTAGATTTCAATAATTAGAGTTTAAGTGAAAATATGGCGTGTGTGATATCAAACGAAAGGTAATTGAGTCTGGAGTTAAACAAAATACATTTTAATTTATTTAAAAAAAAGGGTGGGGGTATATTTTAAAAATTAGAGTTTAAGTGAAAATATGGCGTGTTTGATATCAAACGAAAGGTAATTGAGTCCGGAGTTTAACAAAATACATTTTAGTTTTTGTTTTTTTTAAGGGTGGGGGTAGATTTCAAAAATTTGAGCTTAAGTCAAAACATGGCTTGTGTGGTATCAAACAAAAGGTAATTTAGTCTGGAGTTGAATAAGATATATTTCAGTTTTTAGTTATATTAGCTCACACGTACACTATAACTATAGTACCTAGTGTGAGCTTAGGGGCCCATATATTGGCAGAGTATTTTAATAGATATCAAAATATGATAAATACAAAAGTTTCATAATTTTAGCTCACACTACTACTATACTATAGTAGTGTGAGCTATGGTGATCCTAACTTTTTCGAGAAAAAAAAAGTTGCTCCGATTTCAAAAATTTTTATATATCTTTGCGTTTCAGATGATTTTGAAACTTTTTTGTTGCGCCGTCCGTCTGTCTGTCTGTCTGTCTGTCTGTATGTCTGTCTGTAACGACCAACGCGCATAACTCAAAAATGGCTTGCCCGATTTTAATGAAATTTGGTACCCAGGCTGGGTTTTCTGTCGAGATGGTCCCATTTAAAAATGAACAAAATCCACCGAACACAAGCCAAATAAAAGGGTGGGGGTAGATTTCAAAAATTAGAGTTTATGTAAAAATATAGCGTGTGTGATATCATACGAAAGGTAATTGAGTCTGGAGCTAAACAAAATACATTTTAATTTTTTAAAAAAGGGTGGGGGTAGATTTGAAAAATTAGAGTTTAAGTCAAAACATGGCTTGTGTGGTATCAAACGAAAGGTAATTGAGTCTGGAGTAAAATATACTTTAGTTTTTAGTTATATTAGCTTTCACGTAGATACACTATAACTTTTGTATCAAGTGTGAGCTTAGGTGTCCATAGATTGGCAGAGTATTTTACGAATTTTAAGAATCTTTATGTCAGAATGTCAAAAAAAATTGTAAATGTCAAAATTTGACAGGTCGATGGTTTTTTTAAAGAAAACAGCCAAATAGCCCCGATTTGTCTCCCCTTGATTTTTTAGCTCACACATATACTATACTATAGTAGTGTGAGCTATGGTGATCCTAATTTTTTCGAGAAAAAAAAAGTTGCTCCGATTTCAAAAATTTTTATATATCTTTGCGTTTCAGATGATTTTGAAACTTTTTTGTTGCGCCGTCTGTCTGTCTGTCTGTCTGTCTGTATGTCTGTCTGTCTGTCTGTCTGTCTGTGTGTCTGTATGTCTGTCTGTAACGACCAACGCGCATAACTCAAAAACCGCTTGGCCGATTTTAATGAAATTTGGTACCTGGGCTGGGTCTTGGGTCGAGATGGTCCCATTTAAAAATGAACAAAATCCACCGAACACAAACCAAATAAAAGGGTGGGGATAGATTTCAAAAATTAGAGTTTATGTGAAAATATGGCGTGTGTGATATCAAACGAAAGGTAATTGAGTCTGGAGTTAAACAAAATACATTTTAATTTATTTAAATTAAAAAGGGAGGGGTTATATTTCAAAAATTAGAGTTTAAGTGAAAATATGGCGTGTGTGATATCAAACGAAAGGTAATTAAGTCCGGAGTTCAACAAAATACATTTTAGTTTTTGTTTTTTTTAAGGGTGGGGGTGGATTTCAAAAATTTGAGTTTAAGTCAAAACATGGCTTGTGTGGTATCAAACAAAAGGTAATTTAGTGTGGAGTTAAATAAAATATATTTCAGTTTTTAGTTATATTAGCTCACATAACTATAGTACCTAGTGTGAGCTTAGGGGCCCATATATTGGCAGAGTATTTTTGTGGGGCTACCTAAAAAATAAGGTGTATTATAACAGGCCGCAAACACTTCAAATTTTACAACAGAAAATAGAGCAAACAATTGTTGATTTTAACGAAAATTTTGCGAACTCTATCTTTCAAGCTATCCACAAAAAAATTTGTAAGACTACGTAGAAAATTAAAAATGAAGTAATAAATATTTTTTTCAATCACAAAAATTGCATCATTTTTTGTTTTGACTGACTTGCGGCGCAACACATTACTGCACAGAATCACCCCGGATGGTAAATATGAATTAATTATATACCTTACAAAAGCAACAGCATCACTTTTTGTGTAAATGCGATTGTCTTTTTCATGGCTGCCTTGATGTTTTAAGGAGATCAATTTAAGTACTTTAAACATTTAAGCGCATATATATTCGTAAAAAAATATGAAACTTTTGTATTTATCATATTTTGATATCTATTCAAATAAACATTTTAGATATGGTGTACAAATATACGGGAAAACCCTGTACCTTGGACATAAAATGTATATTCCCTGGACATAAAATGTACGTACAAAGGACATAAAGAAAGATTGAAAAAAGAAAACTCTCTGTCTTCCTCTACTATCTTTTTTATTTCGAAACTAGTCGACGAAAATAAAAAAGATAGTAAAGGAAGACAGAGAGTTTTCTTTTTTCAATCCTTGGAACCTCTACAGAAAGTTATGGAGTACTTTTTCACATAAAGAAAGGGCTATTTCACGCAAGTTCAACAAGAGCTCGGCGGGAACGGTTTGCTAATCCCGAAATAGTCTGCTATGAAAAAACACCTTGATTCAGAGGTACTTTTGGCCCCAAATTTTTCTATCTAAACAAAGATATTTTTCAGAAATTTTGGTATCATTTTAAAAGTAAAGCGCAAATCTAGGGTTCTCTCTCTACTAAGTTTTTTAAATTTTGACTTATTTTTTTAAAAATATTCACCTAAATATGTTAAATATTTGCTTATTTTCATGAGCTTATATCTGCAAAACAAGACAAAAATTGCACAAAGTATCACTAGAGAACCCTAGATCAAAGCTTCGTCCACTAAATAAAATACTCTGCCAATATATGGGCCCCTAAGCTCACACTAGGTACTATAGTTATAGTGTACGTGTGAGCTAATATAACTAAAAACTGAAATATATTTTATTCAACTCCAGACTAAATTACCTTTTGTTTGATACCACACAAGCCATGTTTTGACTTAAACTTAAATTTTTGAAATCGGAGCAATTTATTTTTTCTCGAAAAAATTAGGATCACCATAGCTCACACTACTATAGTATAGTATATGTGTGAGCTAAAACTTAAAAAAAATACTCTGCCAATCTATGGGCACCTAAGCTCACACTGGGTACTATAGTTATAGTGTATCTACGTGAAAGCTAATATAACTAAAAACTGAAGTATGTTTTATTGAACTCCAGACTCAATTACCTTTCGTTTGATACCACACAAGCCATGTTTTGACTTAAACTCTAATTTTTCAAATCTACCCTTTTTTTTTTAAACTAAAATGTATTTTGTTTAACTCCAGACTCAATTACCTTTCGTTTGATATCACACACGCCATATTTCCACTTAAACACTAATTTTTGAAATTTACCCCCCCCTTTTTTTTTTAATAAACTAAAATGTATTTTGTTTAACTCCAGACTCAATTACCTTTCGTTTGATATCACACACGCCATATTTTTTCATAAACTCTAATTTTTGAAATCTACCCCCACCCTTTTATTTGGCTTGTGTTCGGTGGATTTTGTTCATTTTTAAATGGGACCATCTCGACCCAAAACCCAGCCTGGGTACCAAATTTCATTAAAATCGGGCAAGCGGTTTTTGAGTTATGCGCGTTGGTCGTTACAGACAGACATACAGACACACAGACAGACAGACAGACAGACAGACATACAGACAGACAGACAGACAGACAGACAGACAGACAGACAGACAGACAGACGGCGCAACAAAAAAGTTTCAAAATCATCTGAAACGCAAAGATATATAAAAAATTTTGAAATCGGAGCAACTTTTTTTTTCTCGAAAAAATTAGGATCACCATAGCTCACACTACTATAGTATAGTATATGTGTGAGCTAAAAGATTTTTTTTGATATCTTAATTTAGGGCCAAAATCACCCTTGCAAGCGAAATTTCTTGCAAGAGAAATTTACATGTGAAAATTCAGAGGCCGAAAGTGGTGGGAGACTCTCGATATACAAATGTAAAATACTCTGCCAATATATGGGCCCCTAAGCTCACACTAGGTACTATAGTTATAGTGTACGTGTGAGCTAATATAACTAAAAACTGAAATATATTTTATTCAACTCCAGACTAAATTACCTTTTGTTTGATACCACACAAGCCATGTTTTGACTTAAACTCAAATTTTTGAAATCTACCCCCACCCTTACAAAAAAACAAAAACTAAAATGTACTTTGTTAAAGTCCGGACTCAATTACCTTTCGTTTGATATCACACACGCCATATTATCACTTAAACTCTAATTTTTAAAATATACCCCCACCCTTTTTTTTTAAATAAATTAAAATGTATTTTGTTTAACTGCAGACTCAATTACCTTTCGTTTAATATCACACACGCCATATTTTCACATAAACTCTAATTTTTGAAATCTACCCCCACCCTTTTATTTGGTTTGTGTTCGGTGGATTTTGTTCATTTTAAAATGGGACCATCTCGACCCAAGACCCAGCCTAGGTACCAAATTTCATTAAAATCGGCCAAGCGGTTTTTGAGTTATGAGCGTTGGTCGTTACAGACAGACATACAGACACACAGACAGACATACAGACAGACAGACAGACAGACAGACAGACGGCGCAACAAAAAAGTTTCAAAATCATCTGAAACGCAAAGATATATAAAAATTTTTGAAATCGGAGCAACTTTTTTTTTCTCGAAAAAATTAGGATCACCATAGCTCACACTACTATAGTATAGTATATGTGTGAGCTAAAAACGAGATTTTATCACATGCCTCCAAATATGTATTTTATTTATTTTTCTTAAAAAATTTTTCGAGAAAAAAAAAGTAGCTCCGATATCAAAATTTTAGCTCACCCATATACTATACTATAGTAGTGTGAGCTATGGTGATCCTAATTTTTTCGAGAAAAAAAAAGTTGCTCCGATTTTTGAAACTTTTGAAACTTTTTTGTTGCGCCGTCTGTCTGTCTGTCTGTCTGTATGTCTGTCTGTCTGTCTGTAACGACCAACGCGCATAACTCAAAAACCGAAAATTTGGTACTTAGGCTGAGTTTTGGGTCGAGATGGTCCCATTTAAAAATGAACAAAATCCACCAAACACAAACCAAATAAAAGGGTGGGGGTAGATTTCAAAAATTAGAGTTTATGGGAAAATATGGCGTGTGTGATATCAAACGAAAGGTAATTGAGTCTGGAGTTAAACAAAATACATTTTAACTTATTTAAAAAAAAAGGGTGGGGGTATATTAAAAAAATTAGAGTTTAAGTGAAAATATGGCGTGTGTGATATCAAACGAAAGGTAATTGAGTCCGGAGTTTAACAAAATACATTTTAGTTTTTGTTTTCTTTAAGGGTGGGGGTAGATTTCAAAAATTGGAGTTTAAGTCAAAACATGGCTTGTGTGGTATCAAACAAAAGGTAATTTAGTCTGGAGTTGAATAAAATAGATTTTAGTTTTTAGTTATATTAGCTCACACGTACACTATAACTATAGTACCTAGTGTGAGCTTAGGGGCCCATATATTGGCAGAGTATTTTATATATCTTTGCGTTTCAGATGATTTTGAAACTTTTTTGTCGCGTTGTCTGTCTGTCTGTATGTGTGTCGACCAACGTGCATAACTCAAAAACCGCTTGTCCGATTTCAATGAAATTTGATATTTCGGCTGCGTCTTGGTCGAGATGGTCCCATTTAAAAATGAGCAAAATCCACCGAACAAAAGCCAAAAAAAAGGGTTGGGGTAGATTTCAAAAATTAAAGTTTACGTGAAAATATGGCGTGTGTGATATCAAACA
Source organism: Aspidapion aeneum (assembly GCA_963576565.1). NCBI lineage: Eukaryota > Metazoa > Arthropoda > Insecta > Coleoptera > Brentidae > Aspidapion > Aspidapion aeneum. The sequence goes on along the minus strand of OY755048.1, from coordinate 1,119,177 downwards.
AAAGGAAATTGAGTCCGAAGTTAAACAAAATACATTTTAGTTTTTGTTTTTTTTAAAGGTGGGGGTAGAATTCAACAATTTGTGTTTAAGTCAAAACATGGCTTTTGTGGTATCAAACGAAAGGTAATTTAGTCTGCAATTGAATAAAATATATTTTAGTTTTTAGTTATATTAGCTCACACGTACACTATAACTATAGTACCCAGTGTGAGCTAAGGGGCCCATATATTGGCGGAGTATTTTATTTATTTATATTTGTTTCAAAACTTGCGACAACTACTTCAGATACTTCCCGATGAGCTGGAGACTTAAAATTTAGCAGGTGTATAGAGTTTCGGTGACAATACATTCGTAATTTTTTTTTTATTAAAAATTTTAAATGGCTTATTCATAATGGCGAACTTTTTTTATTTTTAAATCAACTTGCACCAAATTTGAAACTTTGCGCTGCTAAGAATTACTGAATACAGTTTTTGACTCAAACTAAAACATTTTTAATGGCGAATGCATAATGGCGGATTTTTCCCTTTAATAACCGATATGTATCAAATTCAGACCTTTGGGGTGTTCCTATTCACTCAATATAAGTTTTGATTTAAACCTAAAACAACAACATGACGTGTCCAAAATGGCTATCATATTTTCTTATGGACCAGTTTGTGTCAAAATCGGTGTCTGGGGTTATGCAAAAGTATAGTCTGTCTTTTGGCCCCAATTTTTTCTGTTTAAATAAAGATATTTTTCATAAATTTTGGTTTTATTTTCAAGATAAAGCTTTATTCTGAGGTTTTCTAGTAGTTTTTTATTACAAAATAATTTAAAATAACGCATTCAAAATGGCGGAAATTTTTATTTATAAGCCGATTTGCCTTAAATTTTAAATAGAATTTGTGTCTGAAACAAAAAAAATCAAAATGGCAGACGGTCCCATTTAATAACCAAAAACAAACACAAAAAAAATGGCGGGTCCTATTTATAAACCGATATTTCAAACTTTCGAGTGTTTAAGGTCTTAAATCTAAAAACGACATGACGAGTGTAAAATGGCGGACCATCATATTTGCATTTGCGAGAATTTGAGTCAAATTCGGTATTTGGGGTTATTTAAGGTTACTGGGATTATCGTGTAATAAAAGGCAATGAATAATTGGATCAAATGAGGAGTTTTTCGTAATTATAGAAACCAGAGTAAAACATCAAATTCAAAAATAGTTCAAGAAAGTGTAAGGTTAAACAACTTTATTTAAATTATAAGCTGTACTCAGCGGCGTAGCGTGTCTGACGGGGCGGGGGGGGGGGCGGCCGACAGCTAAAAAGGACGCCCTCAAAAATATTGCGACCAAAAAAAAAAAAGGTCATCATGTCTTTACTTTCCTTTCCCGGCCCTGCTCCTTTATAAAGCTTAGGGCGCTTCGGGCACCCATGGGGCGCCAGTCCCTCCGGACGGAGGGGGCGACGAACCCCCCGCGCCCCCCCCCCCCCCACGCTACGCCACTAGCTGTACTAACAATTAGAAAATAATAAGGACAGACGCACGCCTGACAAAAATGCTACAAACTAAAATAAAAGCGTATGGCGCATAAAAATAATAAGAAAGACTTGTCTGGAAGAATGTGTTTCCAAGACTACCAAAGTAAATAATTTAAATGCCTTTTGTGCTTTTTTATTTAAGTCTATAAAAGACAGGTTAGTGTCATGGCCTCCCCCTGGGTGCGCACATGCTGAAGGTAAAAAGTTAAATACGGATATCAAAAACCAAATGTCAAAATTTTAACAACGTCATTTTTCCTTAAAAAAAGCGAGAAGAAATATTTTTAAAATTAAAATACAGTCGAACCTCTATAACTCGAACTCAAAGTGTCAACCCAAACAGTTCGAGTTATGGAGAGTTCGAGTTATAGAAATTTGAATTAAAGAGGTTTTAATACATATAAAAAGTGCAGGGATCACTTAAAGGGTTCGAGTTCTAGAGAGGTTCGAGTTATAGAGGTTCGAGTTAGAAAGGTTCGACTGTATTTGAAAATACCTTCAATATCGTTAATTCGAAAATGCTATAGGTCGTCCTTATTTTGCAAGATATTTGAATTCGGAAAAAACATTCTAAGGCAACTTTTTTGAGGCCAAAAAGGACATTGTCAAAATAGTAGTTTACCTAACTAGTGCGGAAAGTGCCTCTTTTCCGCACGCGATTGCAGATGGCCAAACGACGCGATAGCGGAGTTTGGCCAGCAATCAAGTGCGGAAAAGACACTTTACGCACGAGTTAGGTACACTATTTTTTCTATAAGCGTGAGGAAAAAACTAAAAATTAATCAGAAAATTATTTATATTCAAAACGTTTTAATCAAATCAATTATTATTATTCACATTCTAGCGGCTTCTAGAACTGACTGGGGTAGATCTTCGTCCGAAGAATCCATTGAAAATCTGATTTTTTTGTTTGAAAAATTCAAAAGACGCTTGTATCTGCAAAATTGGCTTTGTTTTGACAGTTTGTTTGTACTTTGTTGCTATGGTGATTTAAGATGCCAAATCTAAAACCACTAGTGTTCATTGTTGTTTGACATTGACAATGACGATATTTATACCGGGGAGGTTTAAAACTTATAATTTGAACCTATTTTACTGAAAACTTTATTTTATCGAAAATATTGAAAATATAGCAGAATTTTAGTCAATTTGAATATTTTTAGGATATTTCGTGTGCTAGGAAAGATACAAATGTATTTTGAACGGTCTAAATGTTATAGAACACCTCAAAATCGTAACAAATTTACTTTTCCGCACCAGTGCGGAAAAAATATTTTTCCGCACTAGTGCGGAAAAGTGGCACTTTCCACACTAAAATGCGTGCGGAAAAGTGGACTTTTCCGCACGCTTATAGAAAAAGTTATTAACATTGCTTATTAAAATACAAAAAATAATTTTTTTAAATGCCAAAAAACAACATTTTTTAAATTGAATTATTTTGCCAAAATCCCAATTTAAAGCAATTTTAATTTTGAATAAAAAATCATGGTATATTTTTATTTGTTTTATAAATAATGTATGTGAAAACTACCCCTTCAGTCAAAAATTTGACAGCATCATTTTTGCCTTCCCAGCCCGCACAGGGCTAGAGAAGGTATTTTATTTGAGATAACGCCGAAAATGTGTTATTTGGGTGTATTTTGACCTACCCTAGCAATATTGTCGTGATGTCTGTCTGGGTGTATCTGTCCGTAACGCGATAGCTCCTAAGCCGCTTAACCGATTTGCATGAAATTTTCAGGTGAAATAGTACTCGATACTGCAACAAGCTGATTAAATTTCAGTCAAAATTCATCAATGCCAATGCAGTTTTTGACAGTCAAAAAGTTTAAAAAATGCTAAGTTTTTAACGGAGCGTCGCATCAATATGCGATTTTCGGGCGCGTTTTTTGAAAAAAATTGTGATATAACCAAAAAGTTCGTAGGAGCTTTCGTTTTAGAAATAAACCACTACAGGGTAAGTCCGTATCTTTTGTCAAAAACTCGGAACATTTTGTGGAGGTTTTAAAAGGTATCGAATTAGATCCCGGCGATAGATTTGTAAGTTTTGATGTAGAAAGTCTCTACACCAACGTGCCAATAAATGAGTCACTCAGTATCATTAAAAACAAATTACAAACTGATGATACACTTCACGAGAGAACAACGCTATCGGTGGAGGGGGTGATGGATCTTTTGGAGCTCTGTCTCCGTAACTCTTACTTTCAAGTGAAAGATAAGTTTTACGCGCAAAATGATGGACTCCCAATGGGTTCATCTCTTTCGCCAGTGGTAGCAAACATCTACATGGAGTGGTTCGAGGGCCATGCGATCAACACAGCAAGAGTCAAACCAAAACTATGGCTACGATACTAATAATATTATATGGCCGGAAAATGATGACGAACTACAAAATTTTCTACACCATTTAAACGGTATTCGACCAACAATCAAGTGCACCATGAAAATTGAAAAAGATTTGGCCTTACCTTTTTTGGATGTTCTTGTCAAACGATTAGACAGAAACATTCAAACCACTGTATATAGGAAACCTACACACACGGGACAGTACCTAAATTTTAAGTCTAATCATTCTGTTGCAACAAAACAAGGAGTTATAAGAAGTTTGTATTTAAGAGCCGTAAATATTTGTAGTAATAATGAAGAATTAACCACAGAAATTAACAACATTAAAAAGGACTTACAACAGAATGGTTATTCCGAGAAATTAATAAACTCAACGATATTTAAAATTAAAAACAAACTAAATGTACCAAATTCTCAAAATAATAATCCTTTAGGTGTTATTAACATTCCATATGTTCAAGGGATTTCAGAAAACATAAGACGAATAGCTAAACACTATAATATAAAAACAGTATTTTCTTCGGGAAATACGATAAGAAGTTTTGTAACTAAAACAAAACCAGACAATCCCTCAAATAATAAGGAATCTATTTACCAAATCCCGTGTGAATGTGGTAAATCATATGTAGGTGAAACGAAACGCCCTCTTCAAGTTAGAGTAAATGAACATCTAAAAAGTACCCAATTAGGGGATATTGAAAAATCCGGTTTAGCAGATCATGCATGGTCAAATGATCACAGGATTCAGTGGTCAGAAGCTAAAGTTTTACATAAGGAGTCGCATTGGCGAAAACGAAAGTTTATTGAAGCTGCGTTTATAATGCAGAATAAAGAAGTTTTCAGTCAACCAAGCACGGACATACCAAACATATGGAAACCACTCCTTAAGGAAAACAGGCGTCTTAAGATTAAAAAGGGGGCGGGCCGTCACACCTGACTGCACACCAAGTAGTATAAGTAGTAGCCTAGAGACTAGATTGTTTAGTTTACACTTGATAACGGTTAGAGATACTTACTAACCGAAACGTCGTGTTTTAAAATAAATAAAGACAATGGAAGTCCGGAATTTTATTTCTACACAATCATTGTCTACGAGTTTCAAACAAAGAGCTTTCGTTTTGATATAACGTGGAGTGTGCTAATGGGCTAGGAAGGTATCAGATCCGTAATGGTTCCATTTATTTTTCCTCAAAATAAGTTGGCATAAAAATCTTTTCACAGAATTGAAATGAATCTAGATCTAGAATTAAAATAGATCTTTTAAAATAAGCAACATAAAAATGTTTGTTGAAATTACAATATTTATTTTAAACATACCCAATATAATAAAACTTACGGGTATGGCAAAAATCTAGTAGACTATTTTTAAGAGCTCAAATCCACAGAACGCTATCTTTATAAGCATGTTTCCCATTTACTCTTATTGAAAATGGGACACGTTGTCCACTTATTCATGCCCATTATAACGATTATATCGTTATATTGTTTAAAAATTAAGGAATTACATATTTTGTAATAAAAATATATTATTTAATTAATTAAATTTCCTTAATGAATAACAATCAATTTTACTGGCCTATTGAGCTTTGAATGGCTATATCATTTGGACTGGCCTAAATTATTTATCAAAATCTCCGCATTCAGCAAAAAAGTCAAGCATATGTATCCATACGCTGAATTGAGCCAATTACATTTCCTCTTTGTTTTACTTTCGCGCGAGGCAAAGGATAAACAGTCAATGATCTGCATAGTGTTAGTTGAGATGATTTAAGATGAATACGTTTTTTATTAAAAAGTATACTCCATAGGATGTCTGTTTTAAGAGATCTAAAATATTAAAATTTAGTGTGTTTTCGATTTTTGGTCTGACGACATTGAAATTCAGGTCAGTTCGTTCCTTTTTCACTCAAAATTATTTATCTTAATTTAGCGCAAATATGCATAATTTGATTGCATTTATCTTAATTTTTTTGGTAGAAAACCAAATTTTGATAAAATTTAATGTTTGCTAAAATATTGGCCCATAGCACAGGTATTTCTCGTGGAATATTTTTTTTTCAGATTAAGGACCCAATGAGTTCAGCCAAGCTTCCCTTTTCAGTCATATAGGACAAATTTTAGCCCACCTGACTCATTCGATCAATGCATTCCAAGGAAGTGGATTCTTGAGGTTGATGGACTTTGGATAAATTATCTGGTAAGTTTTTTATTCATATATATATATTTTAATAGACTTTAGTCAAATCTGCTTTGAATAAAAAACTTACCAGAATGATTTTCCAATCTCCATCAAAAGTCCTCAAAAATCTAACTTCTCAGAGAAATATTTAGCTTGCTCATTCTTAAATGAACGGCGGCCATTTTGTATTTTTTTATTCTGCTTGGTTCTTGAGTGAACAGCAGCCATTTTGTTTTTTTTTTTGAGTGAATAAATTAAATTCGTGAACGACCAGATTTCAATTTTTGCTTCCCCTTTTTAATTATATTTTCTTTAATGAAAAAGTTATTTTCCTTTTAAGGAAAAAATAAAAGGAAATATTTTTTTTATTGCCCTCCCTCAAAAGTCGAAAACATACTCACTTTTCAGTTAACTTTCCTTTGTTTGTGTGAAAGACTGAAATGTTCCCCATGTAAAATTTTTAGATACATTTTTTTTATAAATTGTTAAAAAGATTTTATTCTTTCCCTCCATTTTGAATTATTGGCTGGCCACCTTTATTCTCGAATTATTTTGTAAATTTTTCTAGCTTTAAGAAATAAAACCAACATGTGTGAAATTATATTTTTATTTTAATATTGGGTATTATTTTAAAGTTATAAATTCCAAACAGTTATATTTTTTATCTTAAGAAACCAATTGAAAAGATGAAATAGATAATAACCTGTTAAACATTTATTTTTTATGAATTTATTTGAATAAATTTGTAAAATTTTTGAAATTAAATTTAGAAAAATATATTTTTTTTCTATCTCAGGAATCTATAAATAGGATTCATGTAAACCTGAAAGGTCTAAATATTCTGCTGAATATTAGGTTGAAATTTTGTAAAGATTCCTTTTACATTTTCTTTATATTTTGAATGTATACATTTTCCTTTTGATAAATGACATTTCCATGATGATTGTCATTTATAGAAATTTGTAAACTAAAACTATTTTTTGTGACACTCTCAATGCTAGAGTTATACGTATTTTTTTTTTTTTTTAGAGTTTTGTTGAGAAAGCTAGGTCATCTAGTCTGACAAATTGTTTCTACGGTTGCGTAAATAGTCTTTCTTTTCATGTACAAAAAAAAATCCACGACGACAAGTTCTCCACCACTGAGTAAGACCAACAAAGATAAGCCACATACAAGTCCTCCTGGATTGCACACCTGCTGACGAGGCGAAGACTGGCACTGAGACCATGATGGGAATGTTGTGAATATGATCTCATGGTTGGAGATGATGCTCTACTATTGGTGATGCTATTTTTTTTAATAGATTTTTTTTTTGAAAAGAAAAGACAATCTAAAACTTTAAAAAGCAAGTTTCAAAATTAAATAAGACTTGAGACTCTTCTTTCTTTAATAAATTTTCTTAAATTTTCTTAAATTTTTTTTTTATAAAAAGGTTTAGTTTTTTGTAATTTTTTTGATTGTGTCACTGATCATTTTTTCTAAAATAAATTGTAAAATTTATTCTCTAATCCAGAATTTCTTTATGCTCTAAACGAGGTGAGATTGTTTGGAGGATTCCAAGACTATTTCATTCTTTAATTTTTTCCATTTATTATTATATTTTTTATATATAAATTTTTTTTTAATGAATGAATTTTGTCCTAAAGGATCTTCCAGGTAAAGCTCAATGGCGCCCCATTACCCTTAAAAGAAAACAAATTGGAAAAAACGTTAGTAGAACTAAAAAGAGAAGGTACGACCCTGAGATAGTCATTTCATTATTTTGATTTGAAAGAGTTTCTGTTCTTTTGTTCTTCCACTTTCTTTGCTTTGCTAAAAAAAAAGAAAAAGGAAAAGTGAAATAATACCAGGCAAATATCAAAGATCTTAAAAAGCATAAATTGGCACTCCACCATAAATGTGGTGCGAACGTGCTATAAATTTGGTGCTCTATACTAGTTATAAATATAGCGCCCAGCGACTATAATAGTCATAAATTTGGCGCCCTACGCCTTATAAATTTTGCCCCCAACGTGAAAGAGAATACCCTATACCATGCATGCAAACTATTTTGCCTCTTGCTTTTCGAATATTCAGATCCCGTGGAGTTCAACAGAATTCGGTGATCTGCTTTGACGTCACGCAGAAAGTCGATTGCTGTAGCATGATTCGATCAATTACCACTAAATCTTCTAAATATAAAAAAGGTACTGTAATTCGTTTATTAAGATCTTGTATATTATAAAAACTTAAGATAAGATATCCAAAAACACATGACGTTTTTTATTCTACACATATACTACTACTACTATGTCGGTTTAGAACGTTTTTCTACGTTGTCCGACGCCTATTGTCCACCTCCTTCGATCCTGACAATCATCTTCTGTCAGATTCTTTTGACTCATTGATCTTTGGATTGACTGTTGCCATTCTAGTTTAGGACGTCCTCTTTTTCTGCGCCCTACTGGTTGCCACTCTAGGACCTGTTTTGGTAATCTTTTGTCTTTCATCCGTTGTACATGGCCGTACCATATCAATTGCCTTTTAGTGATGTCATTCGTTATGCTTCCCTCGATTCCCATTCTTTCTTTTATAATCTCATTTCTTATGTGATCTAATCTAGATATTCTCATTGATCTTCTTATTGCATCCATTTCGACACTTTCCATTTTTGTTTTGTATTTTTCTGTTACGCGACAAGTCTCCATTCCATACAACAGCGTGCTTTTTACCATTGTTTCATATATGTGAAATTTTACATTCTTTCTTATCTCTCTGCTCCATAAAATACTGTTAAGATATCCAATAACCTTTTTTGCTTTTACTATTCTTTTTGTAATGTAATGCAATCACATGCTGGATAGATTTTTTTAAATTTTGAATAGTTTTGAGAGTATTAAGATTAAGAATTTTATTTTTAAAATCGAAGTTTTGAGAATGTTTTATTTTTATTTCTAGGACTTTGGCTGATTCAGGCAACATGAAAGAATATTATGACAACATGAAGCTTTACAAAATTTACTTTTGCAACATAATGCGGTTGCACAAAGTACTGTTGTTTCCTACGCAAATGGGACAGTCGGGATAGGAAAAATCACTATGAAAAGACAAGCGCGGATTTGAGGAGGGGGGGTAACGGGGTAATTACCCCCCTCCCTAGAAAGAACAATATGCACTTTTTCTTAATAAAATAAGGGAAAACAGGAGAATTACTATCACCTCCCCCGTCCTAGATTTTGTCCCAGATCCGCGCTTGTGAAAAAAAAGACACCAGGAAATAAGAATGTCAGTAGTACTCCACTTGATGATCCGCAAAAAATGTATTTACAACCTTCACACATTAAGCTTAGGTTGATGACGAATTTTATTAAAGATATTGAACTAACAAAGGGTTTGCATATGTTAGAAGTAAGTTCCCTAAAATCAGTAATGCCAAGGTGTTTTTGTGGGACCTCAGATCAGACAAATACTTCGAGATGAAAAATTTGTTGAGGCTCTGAATGGAATTAAAAAAAGCAGCATGGTTGTCTTTGCAACGGCTTCTTGGGAAATCGGAAATCCGAAATTACGTAGAAATTGTTAACAATTTATTGGACTCATATAAAGCCATGGGTTGCAACAGTTTTAAAATACACTTTCTTCATTCACACTTGGACTTTTTCCCTGAAAACCTTGGAGCAGTCTGTGATGAACATGGTGAACAATTTTACCAGCGTTCCAGTCGTGGAAAAGATATTATGGCAAATGGAGCCCCGCCATGTTCGCAGACTATTGTTGGACGCTGAAGAGAGATGTTTCTGATGCAAAGTACAGTCAAAAGTCTACATTTTCCAAGTAAATATATCACTTTGTACTTAATTTTTCATAATTTATACACATATTATAATATATATTTTTGCAATTTATTGCTTTGTCACTTTGACAACCTGCCTGATAGAAAAATTCTGAAAACATATATGAAATATGTGTAAAAAGTACTACCAAGTACACCCACTTCAACACATGGGTCAGATTTTTTTTAAATTTTGTTGACCAGTGTAATTAGCGTAAAACATGTGGCTTGCGGAAAATTCCATTCCATAGGTAGGTAGTTATTATTTAGTATTTTTCTTCATAATTTGTTAATAAAGTTAAGAGTGGTTTATAGATACCATTAAATATTCTTCATAGTGTCCATAATAAATCTGCACAATTATATTTAGAAAACTCCACGATTTGATAAATTTTTGTAAAAGCATGAGTATACCCGATATTTATGCTCTAACCTATTTGCTAACTAATCAAAACTGTTGAACTAAACAACTATACCTAAAGGCCAGTTAACAGAGCGAAAAAAAGACTCCCAGCTTGCAATACGTGGTGTAGTCGCGATTTTGACATATCGATGATGTCAATACAATACCTTTTATCTCCACAATTTTGAAAATCAGTGTTCTTTGTTGGTTTTATCATAGAGTAAGATACTCTGCCAATATATGGGCCCCTAAGCTCACACTAGGTACTATAGTTATAGTGTACGTGTGAGCTAATATAACTAAAAACTGAAATATATCTTATTCAACTCCAGACTAAATTACCTTTTGTTTGATACCACACAAGCCATGTTTTGACTTAAACTCAAATTTTTGAAATCTACCCCCACCCTTAAAAAAAACAAAAACTAAAATGTATTTTGTTAAACTCCGGACTCAATTACCTTTCGTTTGATATTACACACGCCATATTTTCACTTAAACTCTAATTTTTAAAATATACCCCCACCCTTTTTTTTTAAATAAATTAAAAATTATTTTGTTTAACTGCAGACTCAATTACCTTTCGTTTAATATCACACACGCCATATTTTCACATAAACTCTAATTTTTGAAATCTACCCCCACCCTTTTATTTGGTTTGTGTTCGGTGGATTTTGTTCATTTTTAAATGGGACCATCTCGACCCAAGACCCAGCCTAGGTACCAAATTTCATTAAAATCGGCCAAGCGGTTTTTGAGTTATGCGCGTTGGTCGTTACAGACAGACATACAGACACACAGACAGACAGACAGACAGACAGACAGACAGACAGACATACAGACAGACAGACAGACAGACGGCGCAACAAAAAAGTTTCAAAATCATCTGAAACGCAAAGATATATAAAAAATTTTGAAATCGGAGCAACTTTTTTTTTCTCGAAAAAATTAGAATCACCATAGCTCACACTACTATAGTATAGTATATGTGTGAGCTAATAGCCTATGGCAGTACTCTATGGTTTTATTTAATTTTTCCACAATGACCAGATAGATGGCGCAACTATTACAGTAACTCGATTGACGAGTAATTGAAGGCCTCGGTGAAAAAACCGGCCACGTGCTAAAATTCAAATTTGTGCGAAATGTAAAAAAAAAACTGTCTGAATTTAAAAACAAATTTGCAACTGTCCCAAATTTTGGCTCCAATATAGATATTATTGGTATTTGTCATAATATGGCCCAACCGGTGTGAAGATGGCAGATTAAGCTAGCAGATTTTTTCAGCCGATGACGCCCGAACGCGTAATTTACACTATACACTGCACAACAAAATTTTTGTAATTTGATGCTCAGCAGATTTTACTGGCAGATAAATCGAGTACGTAAATTCTACGTAGAGCCTGTGGTGGGACAACGTCAAGTTTTGGAGCAAGAGACATATCAGATAAAATCTGCTGGGTGGGTATACTGATATTTAGGGCCCCATTCTAAAGAATCGTAGGGTTTGCGATTTGTTCTCATAGCGGTCAGATCGGTCTTATCAGTAGTTTTTTGCTGGTACTTTTTCGCGAGTTAAAATTTATTATATTTAATATTTCTTTTTGCATTAAAATAAGTGTTTCTTGTAAAATAAAATAAGCAAATAGGTTATTATGGACATGGAAAGCGGGGGTTTACCCCCTGAAAAGTTACCACTCCCAGGTGGTGACAATGGAAAATTCTACTAATGTCATACCTATGATCACCAATAGTCCCGACAAAAATCAAAAAAAAGAGAAAACACAATACCTCTACTCAAAAAATGATTCAGGGCCCTACCACGTCTATTTTGAAAACAACTCCCCCAATTTTAAGGGTAAGTTAAATGCAATCAAACTAAACGACATTATTTTCCAACACCATCCAGAACTGGATCAAAAAATTAAGGAGATAGACAGCATCGGCAGAAACAGGATAAGGGTAATTTTAAAAGACTTCCAATCAGCGAATCATCTGGTAAGTTCCCCAAATTTTAGTAAAATTAATTTGGAATGCTATGTTCCCAAGTTTCTCGTAGTTAGACAAGGAGTAATATCTGACATAGAACCAGATATGCCAGAAGAAACTATAAAAAATCGAATTCAGAAATTTGATTTTCATTGTAACTTTGAGGTAGCTGCGGTTAAATGAATAACTAAAACGGTAAGGGATAAAAATACCCAAGAAAAAAGCAGAGTTAACACTAAATCTGTAATAGTCACATTTAGATGTCAGTCACTTCCAAAATACATAGCATTTGGACGAGTTAGGCTTTCTGTAAATGCATATGTACAGAGAGTTATTTTATGTTATCAGTGCTTTCGTTACGGCCATTCTGGCCAACAATGCAAGGGTAAAGTCAGATGTCTTAGGTGCAAAGGGGATCACAAAACTGAAAGTTGTACTACTCAAAATGAATTAAAATGTTTCCATTGCAATTCTAACCATGCTACAAACGATTTAAAGAAATGTTCTGAATTTACTAGGCAAAAACACATCAAAGAAAGTATGGCTAATAATAATGTCACTTTTAAGGAAGCTGAAAAACAATATCCAAAAAAAACGTATGCCACAATCCTTGCGCAAAGTTCTCCGGATGTTAATCTTAATGTCCTGGACAAATATCTGTACAGTTCCCAACCTTCCCAAAGCAATTCTCGAAGTAAAACCACTTTACCCAATACACAGTGTCAAATAAAAGGCCTCGGCCAACATCTCCCAACCCAACTCTTAATCAACATAACTCTATACTATCACAGTTTCGTTTCTCCCCAAGCTCTGGATCGCTTTTATCAGACCCCGTCTACCAGACGGGCATATCTACAAACTCACAGACATTTAACTCTTTTGACATCAGTTCAGTAGTAGAATTTTTCCGTGCTAAACGTTCTTAAACAAAATAAATCTTTTGATATAAATAAAAACGAACTTATTAATCTAATCAATAAAAAATATGGCCAGAAACCTACTGAAAATTAAACATATCACTAGGGCTAATTAACTTATGGCAATTCCTGTTAAAAAAACACATTCACAGACTATCAGTCGACAGAAAATTTTAATATTTGTCAGTGGAACTGCCGGTCGGCAGTATCCAACAAAAATAATCTAGAAAATCTATTAGCCCTTAACAACATTCACATTTCATTATTATCTGAAACGTGGTTTAAACCAGACAAATATGTTTCCTTTTCAGGATACAACGTAATCCGTAAACATAGGCAAGATGGCAAGGGAGGGGTGGCCATCTTAATTAGAACCAACATAAAATATTCTGAAATAGTAGGTCCAGATTTTGAACAAATTTCGTATGTAGGTATAAAAATTAAATTAAAAAATGATAGGGAACTAAGTTTAATATCCCTGTATATTAAACCCAATACAAGAATTTCGCAAAATAAGTGGTCTCAATTTTTTAGATTCATTAAAAAACCGTTCCTTATTTCAGGGGATTTTAATTTACATAATAGAGCATGGGGATGTGGAGCTAACGATGTCGCAGGAAATATTTTATTAGAAACATTGGATACCCACAATATAGTATATCTTAATAATGGACAGTATACCAGAATTAACCCTTCAGGTGGTCATAATTCGGCAGTTGATTTAACACTTACATCACCATGCTTTCAACCCTATGTTGAATGGAATACTCTAAATGACACTTTCGGATTTGATCATTTACCTATAATAATGCACTGTAATATATTACCTGTTAACATTCAATTCAGAAAACACAGAAAATGGAATACTAACAAAGCAAATTGGAATATGTTTTTTATTGAATGCATAAAAAAGTTTTCGGGCTCAGATTGCCTTACTTATAGTGAATTTCTTTGTTCTCTGAATGAAATCTTAGAAAAGTGTATTCCTGTTTTGCACGAGAAAAAACAAAAAAAGGGGGGCAAATTTTGGTGGAACGAAAAATGCGATGTAGCAGTAAATAACCGCAAAAAATTATTTTCCATATACAAAAACAATCCCACTATCAATAATTTGATAAATTATAAAAGAGCAGATGCTACAAGTAAATTAATCCTAAAACAAGAAAAGAAAAATAAATTTCACCAATTTTGTTCATCTTTAAATAAAAATACACCTGTAACGGAAGTTTGGCAAAAGGTAAACAGCTTTAAAAATAGAAAACAATGTAATCTCATTCCAATTACAAAAGAAGACGAGTGGGTAGAAGACTTTCACAAAAAACTCGCACCTTTATTTGCTCCCAACAAGATTCCCAGCTTCGAGGACCACTCTGATGATGACGCGAAAAATTTGTGCAGGCCTTTTGACATTGAAGAACTTAGAAAAGTCTTAAAAAACAAGAACAATTCTGCTCCTGGAAGAGATAATATCCAGTACTCAATGCTCTCACATCTTCCTGATTGTGCTCTGCGTACATTGCTTCGAATATTTAATAGTATTTTTGACGGCTCACAGCCTATTCCAGAAGACTGGAAAGACTACATTATTGCTCCAATATTGAAACCAAATAAAACGAGTAACTGCGTCGAATCCTACAGACCAATAGCCCTGGCATCCTGTCTACTTAAAACCTATGAGAGAATTATCAAAAATCGCTTAGAATTCTGGATGGAAAAAAATAAGAAATTTCCAAGCTCTCAGTATGGTTTTCGACGTGGTAGATCTACGCAAGAAGCAGTAGCTAGTTTGGTTACACAGATTCAGTTATCGTTTACAGTAAATGAAAGTGTTGCTGCATTATTTCTGCATGTACAGGGTGCATATGACAATGACAATTACAATATTTTGGTAAGCAAAATGGCGGCAATTGGCCTACCCACAAAACTGGTCAAGAACATTTTTAGTCTTTACAAATCTAGAAACATTTATATTCGAACTCAAGATGGATTTACTGACTGTAGAGTAGCAAACGTTGGTCTAGCACAAGGAAGCATTCTAAGCCCCGTTCTATATGTTATTTTCACATATGACTTAGAACATATAGGAGACGACAATGTTAAAATACTGCAGTTCTGTGATGATGTTTGCTATTTTGCAACGGACAAAATTATCGACAACGCAATACAAAAAGTCAAAGAAAGCTTCAGCGAAATAGAAAACTGGTTTTTTAAAAACGGCATGACAACATCTTCAGAAAAATCCAACATTTGTATTTTTACCAGAAAACGTTCTCCTATTCCAGAAACAATAGATATGAGGAATGATCTGTCCATTCCTTGCAAAAATATCGTTAGATATCTTGGAATTTGGTTAGCTAAAAAGTTATTGTGGAAAGATCACATCAATCACATTGTTAAAAAAGCAGAAAAAGGCATCAACATTCTCCGCTCTTTCAGTCACCAACATTGGGGTGCAGACCCAAACACTGCACTGCTTTTCTACAAATCTTATGTAAGATCGATTTTAGATTATGGATGTATCCTGTATGGATCAGCAGCCGAATGTCATCTAAATAAAATTGAAGAGGTCAAAAACAGACGCTTAAGATTATGCAACGGCCTTTTGAAAAGTACTCCTATTTCAACTTTAGAAGTGGAAACTTTGGAACCTCCTCTTAATTTAAGACGAAACCTCCTGAGCGACAAGTTTGTACTAAAACTTTACAACAAAAACAGTGTTCTAATAAACAACATCCATGAATTGTCGATTCTCACTTTATCTGACGCTTACTGGATCGTTAAAAAACCGATGTTAATGGTTTCAAGTTACTTGTGGATGTCAGACTTTAAAGACAGTATTTTTTGCTCTAACAATCTAATTTTCGAAATATTAGAAGACAATTTTTTTAAATATATACCAAAAATTGTGATATATAACACTTGTGGTGACCCCGTGACGTCAAGAACAAACTTTCTAGATGACTTAAACTTAAAATGGAACTATTACGATCATATTTTTACAGATGGCTCGGTAGTGGACAATAAAACTGGTTGTGCTTTCTACCATCAAAATTTAAATTATTATGAACAATTTAAACTTACAGACAATGCGTCGATATTTTCTGCTGAGCTATGTGCAATATGGAGAGCTCTTGAGTACTGCCTGAAAATAGACACAAACTACTTTTTTGTAATATTTAGCGACAGTAAAAGCGCCCTCGAGGCCGTTAAAAATAGCTTTGTAAATCTACCTGCTAATTATATTCTTATATATATTCTTAAAACTTTAAAGGAACTAATATTAAATAAAAAACAAGTAGTGTTAGTGTGGGTAAAAGCTCACATCGGTATATATGGTAATGAAATAGTAGATGAATTCGCTAAATCAGCCACATCTTTCGAAGAATATTGAGAGAACTTTCGCATTCCTTATTTTGATTTATTCAAAATATCTAAAATCAAGCTAAAACATAATTGGCAGGAAGATTATAATAGGTCAAGTAAAGGTATATATTACAGGGAAAGCTTTAAAAAGATTCCAAAACATACTTGGTACCACCGAGAAACAAATAGACATTTTATAAGAACGATTTCTAGGCTAAGAAGTGGGCATATTTTATGTCCTATTTACAAATATAAAATAGGTATCCAACAAAATGATCTTTGTATTTGCGGCCAATTAGGTGATATTAATCATCGTATACTGGGTTGTACCAGATTTGCGCAAATAAACTGTAACAAATTGTTAAACTTTTTACAAGAACTGAAAATCTCCTTTCCGATCAACATAGGGCATTTAATGTCACTAGGTAATTTAAATGTTTATAGGGCCTTATATGAATTTATTCTAAAAGAAAAAATAGAAATTTAAAATAAAAAATAAAGAAAAAGAACGACGAAAAACAAAAGACCACAAATAATAAAAAAAAAACAAAAGACAACAAACATAAAAAAAACAAAAAATTCAAAAAAAAAAAACAGCAACAATGTTACCAATAGATGAAAGTAAGCAAATCAAAATTCATTCAAATAGAATTTAGAATAAATTCCAAATACGAAATGTAAATTAAAATCCTGTCAAAGAAAAAATAAAAAATGTGTATTATCTCAGCTGCACTTGCACTTACTACATACGGATAGTTGGTCAACAAAAAAAAATCAAAATCTTTAAATACGGTCACCGTTCCCTAGTCATAGTGCATATTGTTTATTTTACTTTTAAAAGTGATTTCATTTGAAAATAAATTTAATTATAAAGAGAGATGCTGGCCAGTTGGCGAGTGCCAGGCCATAAAACTCAACTCACACACACACATACACACATTCTAAAGAATGGTAGGGTTTTTGAGGATTTTGAGTTAGTAGGATTTAAAGACCCTTATGAGTAGGAAAAGTCTGCGTAGAGCTTGAGGTGGGACAACGTCAAGTTTCGGAGCAGGAGACATAGCAGTTAAAATCTGCTGGGTGGGTATACTGAGATTTTAGGCCTTTTTTTTAAAGAATTGTAGGGTTTTCGAGGGTTCTCAGTTTTACCATTTTAAGAGCTTTATGGGTAGGCAAATTCTGCGTAGAGCCTGTGGTGGGACAACGTCAAGTTTCGGAGCAGGAGACATAGCAGATAAAATCTGCTGGGTAGGTATACTGATACTTGAGGCCCTATTCTAAAGAATCGTAGGGTTTTTGAGGATTTTGAGTGAGTCGGATTTAAAGAGCTTCATGAGGAGGAAAAGCCTACGTTGAGCTTGAGGTGGGACAACGTCAAGTTTCGGAGCAGTAGACATAGCAGATAAAATCTGCTGGGTGGGTATACTGAGATTTTAGGCCTTTTTTTAAAAGAATTGTAGGGTTTTCGAGGGTTCTGAGTTTTACCATTTTAAGATCTTTATAAGTAGGCAAATTGTACGTAGAGCCTGTGGTGGGACAACGTCAAGTTTCGGAGCAGGAGACATAGCAGATAAAATCTGCTGGGTGGGTATACTGATACTTAAGGCCCTATTCTTAAGAATCGTAGGGTTTTTGAGGATTTTAAATTAGTAGGATTTAAAGACCCTTATTAGTAGGAAAAGTCTGCGTAGAGCTTGAGGTGGGACAACGTCAAGATTCGGAGCAGGAGACATAGCAGATAAAATCTGCTGGTTGGGTCTACTGAGATTTTAGGATATTTTTTAAAAGAATTGTAGGGTTTTTGAGGGTTTTGAGTTAGTAAGATTTTAAGTGATTTATGGGTAGGCAAATTGTACGTAGAGCCTGTGGTGGGACAACATCAAGTTTCGGAGCAGGAGACATAGCAGATAAAATCTGCTGGGTGGGTATACAGATACTTAAGGCCCTATTCTTAAGAATCGTAGGGTTTTTGAGGATTTTGAGTTAGTAGGATTTAAAGAGCATTATGGGTAGGCAAATTCTGCGTAGAGCCTGTGGTGGGACAACGTGAAGTTTCGGAGCAGGAGACATAGCAGATAAAATCTGCTGGGTCGGTATACTGAGATTTTAGGCCTTTTAGCTCACACATATACTATACTATAGTAGTGTGAGCTATGTTGATCCTAATTTTTTCGAGAAAAAAAAAGTTGCTCCGATTTCAAAAATTTTTATATATCTTTGCGTTTCAGATGATTTTGAAACTTTTTTGTTGCGCCGTCTGTCTGTCTGTCTGTCGGTCTGTCTGTATGTCTGTCTGTCTGTCTGTCTGTCTGTATGTCTGTAACGACCAACGCGCATAACTCAAAAACCGCTTGGCCGATTTTAATGAAATTTGGTACCTAGGCTGGGTCTTGGGTCGAGATGGTCCCATTTAAAAATGAACAAAATCCACCGAACAGAAACCAAATAAAAGGGTGGGGGTAGATTTCAAAAATTAGAGTTTATGTGAAAATATGGCGTGTGTGATATCAAACGAAAGGTAATTGAGTCTGCAGTTAAACAAAATACATTTTAATTTATTTAAAAGAAAAGGGTGGGGGTATATTTTAAGAATTAGAGTTTAAGTGAAAATATGGCGTGTGTGATATCAAACGAAAGGTAATTGAGTCCGGAGTTTAACAAAATACATTTTAGTTTTTTGGTTTTTTTTAAGGGTGGGGGTAGATTTCAAAAAATTGAGTTTAAGTCAAAACATGGCTTGTGTGGTATCAAACAAAAGGTAATTTAGTCTGGAGTTAAATAAAGTATATTTCAGTTTTTAGTTATATTAGCTCACACGTACACTATAACTATAGTACCTAGTGTGAGCTTAGGGGCCCATATATTGGCAGAGTATTTTTAAAAGAATTGTAGGGTTTTTGAGGGTTTTGAGTTAGTGCCATTTTAAGAGCTTTCTGAGTAGGCAAATTCTACGTAGAGCCTGTGGTGGGACAACGTCAAGTTTCGGAGCTGAAGACATAGCAGATAAAATCTGCTGGGTGGGTATACTGATACTTAAGGCCCTATTCTTAAGAATCGTAGGGTTTTTGAGGATTTTAAGTTAGTAGGATTTAAACACCCTTACTAACAGGAAAACTCTGCGTAGAGTCTGTGGTGGGACAACGTCAAGTTTCGGAACAGGAGACATAGCAGTTAAAATCTGCTGGGTGGGTATACTGATACTTGAGGCCCTATTCTAAAGAATCGTAGGGTTTTTGAGGACTTTGAGTGAGTCGGATTTAAAGAGGTTCATGAGAAGGAAAAGCCTACGTTGAGCTTGAGGTGGGACAACGTCAAGTTTCGGAGCAGTAGACATAGCAGATAGAATCTGCTGGGTGGGTATACTGAGATTTTAGTCCTTTTTTTAAAAGAATTGTAGGGTTTTCAAGGGTTCTCAGTTTAACCATTTTAAGAGCTTTATGGGTAGGCAAATTCTGCGTAGAGCCTGTGGTGGGACAACGTCAAGTTTCGGAGCAGGAGACATAGCAGATAAAATCTGCTGGGTGGGTATACTGATACTTGAGGCCCTATTCTAAAGAATCGTAGGGTTTTTGAGGATTTTGAGTGAGTCGGATTTAGAGAGCCTCATGAGGAGGAAAAGCATACGTTGAGCTTGAGGTGGGACAATATCAAGTTTCGGAGCAGTAGACATAGCAGATAAAATCTGCTGGGTGGGTATACTGAGATTTTAGGCCTTTTTTTAAAAGAATTGTAGGGTTTTCGAGGGTTCCGAGTTTTACCATTTTAAGAGCTTTATAAGTAGGCAAATTGTACGTAGAGCCTGTGGTGCGACAACGTCAAGTTTCGGAGCAGGAGACATAGCAGATAAAATCTGCTGGGTGGGTATACTGATACTTAAGGCCCTATTCTTAAGAATCGTAGGATTTTTGAGGATTTTGAGTGAGTACCATTTTAAGAGCTTTATGAGTAGACAAATTCTGCCGGTGGGACAACGTCAAGTTTTGGAACAGGAGACATAACAGATATAATCTGCTGTGTAGTTGTACTGGAACTTGAGGACATATCCTAAAGAACCGTAGAGTTTTGAGGGTTTTGAGTTAGTAGGATTTTAAGAGCTTTATAAGTAGGTTCGGTTCGGCTCGGTTCAGTTTTAAAAAGTTTGAGAGCTTTAAAAACAACAAAAATATTAAATATTATTTTTTCCATAAAAAAATCTGCTATCTTTACACCGATTTATCTGCCAGTAAAATCTGCTGAGCATCAAATTACAAAAATTTTGTTGTGCAGTATATAGTGTAAATTACGCGTTCGGGCGTCATCTGCTGAAAAAATCTGCTAGCTTAATCTGCCATCTTCACACCGGTTATGGCCCAGTATAAAATTGATATTTTGTAAAAATCACACTAAAAATTATTTTTGAAAATTTGGACTTGTGTAACGTGTCATTTTTACGTTTAAGATAACGTTACATATTTGTTTATTTAGGTAAATAATCAAGGCTCTTTGATTCGTCTTTCTGTACACAAATATATAGTATTTTATAGAGCTAGGTTTGGAGGTTATATAGTGTCCAAAAAGTTACCTTATAAAGGAGACATTCCATCGAATTACTGTGGACACTACGCACATCGCATTATCTAGACATCGTAATTGGAATTTAAGATCACAGACTTCGGGAAAAATCACATAAAAATTTTGATTGTTTTGTTTTTATCTGTGGAATTTTGTGATTCACTGACGTTCATAAAGTTAAACAGCTGTTATGCTGGGGAATGGCGGCGTTGCCGCATCACAAATGGTTTCAGTAACAGGAAGGAAACATTTAGATGAACATTTCATTCCCTTACGTTTATTTCGAGGATATTGGGACAATCCGAACCTCATATCCTTCACGGATTAACTAGTTTTGATAGTGCAAAAACATATTTGGGTCGACCAGGAACAACCGAGGCTCCGCCACTTTGATATCTTTATTAATTTGATAGAGAAAGGATAAAATAAATACGAGTTATGCACTGTTGTAAATGGGAGATAAACGAGGGATAAAAACCAAGACTAAAAGAATAAACGAAATCGTGTGAGTTAACATCTGAACACCCTTGTGCCTTTAAGCAATAGTTCAGCGTGTATTTTTGGGTTCAGGTTCAGAAACAACTTTATTACTGTAGAAATGTTTTACAAAAATGGCGTTAAACCATATGAATATTAGAGAAAACATTTATAAAGAGCGAAGGAAACTTTTGACGAAGACTGTAACTGGAGTGCAACTAAATTCTGCGCTCAGTATAGCTTTACTCATATGGGAATTGGTTGAGTGTTCGAATATTAATAATGTGTATGGAGGGTGTCTCGACGTCCTTGTTATAAAAATTCCAACCGTGGAAATAGATCCGACAACACCTCAATGTACGTTTTACCTAATTGCAATGTCCACTTGGTCGGTGCTGCCCCCTATATACCTGTATAGAACTGTATCTCCTCATTGGTTACTTTGAAAACCCCGGGTTTTTCTTCCAGGCTTGCCACTGAATGTAGAGATTTATTTTTGGCGGAAAAGTTTTTTATAAATAGGTTTGCATCCTTTATTTGAATTTCACCGGGAAGATTAGGTTGGTACTATTGCGTTTTACCGTCCCCACTCCCCACCAAATTTACAAAACGGTTTCCGGCCACTGCATTATTCTGGTATTCTCGACGAAGTGCTTGGTCTCTCTTTGCTAACAAATTTGGTTGGGTCGACAACAGGCTCTGGGATCGCCATTGTTTTTGGTTTGGCACTGCAGCGAACTGTAGGAGATATCCCAGAGGCTGTGAGGAGTGAGTCCGTCGTGTCCAGGCGTAATTTGGAGTGACGCTCGCACCCTTTTGAGGGGAATTTAAGTCGGCCCATGCCATTTTGTACGGGGAAGAGCATTGGTAAGTTCGATTTTATTTTTTTTTCATTTTTTTTATTATTTGAGTACTCTTCAAGATAATATTTGCCTCCTAAATTGTAATTACTTTTCGTGTGAAATGTATTTTTTTTTTTTGACAAAAGACGTGGGGAATTGTTGGCGTTTTTTTTATATTTTTCATTTAACCACGTGTTGGATAAAAACTATATATTGTTTTTCTCCTTTGTCTACAGCCCGTCCATTCCACCGACATTTGGGGCTGGACGCTGGTGTGAAGCCAGGTGTAGCCAGTTGTACCCTGGGAAAGGTACGTTAGAGTTATTTTAGTTCATCTGTTTAAATTTGCTTTATTTTATTGAGTCGACATGGGGTTCTCGATTTAAGTTACTGTGTAGGGGAACTTCGTGCAAAATTGACGAATTCCAGGAAACTGAAACATTTCATTTTCCACAGGGTTTTACGCTCGGGCAAGAATCCCACAACCCTTTTAAGACCAAAGTGCTGGCCTAACATCATGTGCTAAGCGGGCACGAGGGGAGGCGCGAGCAGAGCAGGAGACCCGGAAGCAGTGGTGAGACAACAGGACAACAGAATTCCAGGTTTACAAAATAAAACATACACAGAATAATCAAGGACCAAGGTAGGAGCAAGCCTTAACTATAATTTTTTCACTCATATATAAATTTTTAATATAATTTAGACGTGATCTTTTCATATATTTCATATATAAGTTTTCACAGTATAGTTTCAACATTTCTTGTAAACGCAAGATAAGGTATGACGTCATAACCCTGGTTTTGCGGCATATTTACTACATTGACTTGTTTTCCTTCCTTTCATTTATTTAAGATAATTTTACTGTCAAATTTAAAGTGCCTTGCTATTTTGGCCCTTGTTTTCATCCATTTCATTTATTTTTTTTTATGTTTCCGGTAATTTTATCTGATTTTACCCTTAAAATATACAAGATGAACTAAATCTTTGCGTTATTTGTACAACCCAGTGACCAACTTTGCAGAGACAAAAGAGAGATGAGATTATATTTTTTTTTTAGCGGTTTCGTTACACATTTTTGCCTCATGGGGTGGATCTCTGACTGGGTTGCTGTCTGTCTCATTCTACCCAGCGTAGAATGATGACAGCAGATATTTGGTCTGGATCTCCCCTATGACAGAATGATTTTGGAGGTGTATTTTTTTTTAACAATCATTTATATAATTGAGTCCTGCGCTGCTGACTCAGATGTAGGTACAGTATGACCTGTTGAAGGAGTCCATCTACCTGTAAAGTATTTCTAGTTTTGTCATCTTAATTCAATCTTTTAGAATTTTATTCTGTTTATTTTTTTTTGGTTATTCTTAATTACACAAATACTCTGGAAGCCTCGGAAGTAAGTAGAATTTCATTGTTTGGCTGCAACGTTTGGGTCGAACTGTATTTTATTTAAGATCTTCTTTGTAAAATATTGATATTAAATAATGTGGCGCACTTAAAATTTTCTTATTTCTGAACCCCCCCCTTCTCCACTGTATAAAAGTTACCGGGCATATCAATGTTTTACCTAGCTGGAAAATACAGTTCTGCTTCCAGATATTTGTTTAATTATTCAGTGGGTTTCAGTGTCACAAAATGGCGGCAACGTCTTTAAGCTGCCACAAATGTCACACAACTTTTTTTAAGGCCACAAATTGGCGCCCACATTTTTTTTTAATTTTTTTAAGGCCACAAATTGGCGCCCTACGTGTGTTTTGGCTAGTTTTTTAACATCTGATGTAATTTTTTTTTATTTTATTTTTTAAATTTGGAAAAAGGAAAAAAAAAGTTTTTTGAATTTTTTTTGAATTTTTTTTGTTTTTTCTGTGTTACAGCCAAAGCCAGGTTAAAAGCTTTCAGTGGCTGTCGGTGGTTTTTTGACACCCAATCATTTTTTTTTACTATAAAACAGGATTTTCCATCATCATTGGTTTTTTTTTGAAAAAAAACACTTTTTAAATATTTTTTTTTATAATATTTTATTTTAAGAAAAATAAATACAACAATGTAAATTTACTTCAATTTTATTTAATTTATAGGTGGATGGATTTCCAGACATGGTCTTTTTATGTTTTAAATATATGACATAGGTAGTGTGTTTTCTTCTAACAATTTTTTTCTGCAGGTTCATTTATTTATATGTTATTATTTCCTGCTTGTGATAAGATAGAAATTGTTTCACCGATTATTTTTTAGTGCAGTCAATTTATTTAGGTCAACAAGTTATTTTTTTTTGGTGATTTTAATTTTTGTGGGATATCACCACTTGGTATTTGGAATATTTTTACAGGGTTTCACACAAATTTTTCTTGGCTAGGTTGTTTTAGGGTAAATATAGCTTAACAGCTGGTGGCTTTGTTTAGTTGAAAGTATTAATTAGTAATAAAGGAAAAGAAAATGAGTTTATTTTGCTTTGTCATTTTCTTTTCTTGTTTTTTTTGGAGGTAACTGTTGATGACAATTAAGAACTTACGTCACTCAGTTACATCGGGTCAGAGGAGGGTACTACTACTACTAGTGTCGGCTCGGGAAGTTAGGAAACACAAGGCTAAAACCCTAGAGCGACATATTGGCTGAAGATCAACGCCAGAGGTCCAGTTAACATTTTTTTTGGGGTATTTTTTTTTGAAAGACAGTTTTAGGTCTTTGGTTTAGTTGTCTAGTTGTGTTTTTGTGACTGGTCAATTTTTTTTGGTACAAAATACAGCGTTGGGCTTTGGAGTGCATTTTTTAAAAATGACCTACGGGTATTTCTATCAATTAAAGTTTTCTGGTACACATTTATTTTTTTTCTGTATTGTTTTCTGCGTTCAGGTCATAGCTTGTTCATGGCCATTGGAGAGCAAACATTTATGTTTGAGCCTTGAGAAGTTTTGCCTGCTCCAGATTGAATACAGAGAAAATGAATTTGAAGCCCAACTAGATATAATACCACAAAAGAAATGTTTAACTGAGACAGATATAGATATAAGTTTTTTTGATTTTTTTTAGTTCATTTGTAGAGTTCAATTGTAAAGTTCAGTAATTTTTTTTAAGTAATGTCATTTTGAGTCAGTGAATTTAAGAGAGACTTTCAACTAAATATAAATGCTAGGCGGTGGTAATTGGTAAAAATATTTCAAAATTTTATTTTTTTTAAATAATTTAATTTTTCGTAAAAAATTATTTCCTTTCTGTTAACATAACTTCTTGAATTCTTGTTTTGGTCAAAACGGTTTGTATAGTGGTCGTAGTTTTAAAGGGTGACCAGACAGGTTATATTTTTTTTAGGGGACCAAACGGGAACTTCTTGAGTTACAAAAGGTGAACTTTTTTTTGTCTTAGTTGATCAGGCAGGAATAAATAAATCTTTTACTTCCAAATCATAATTTTAAATAACTAGATTTATTGGTTAAGTGGTTGGGTCTTATAGTAAAAAAACGTTTTGTTTTGAGGATACTGGTATGATATGGAATTATTTTAATTTCATGCCAAAGGTTGGTTGACGGCAGATATGCTAGTCTTCAGTTTTTTTGTTAGTTTGCAGTTCAGGACAGTGGCGTGTACTTAAAGGGGCCTTACATCTGCGCCCATTGTAAAGCAACTTCCAACATACTTGCTTAGCTTTTCACTTAATCTTCGTTTTGTTGCTTCTGAAATTAAAGCGTTATGTTGGATAACGATGGATGGTGTTAGACTGAGAAAGTACCTAGGTATTTAGGGATGAAAACTTGGAAGTTGTGGAAAATTGGGAAATAATTATTTTTATTTCATTTTTCTTAATTTTAAAATAATTTCATACTGGTGACCTCAAATAATGAAGCAAAATTTTGTGGAATAAATGGGAAAGTGTTCAGGTTGAACAATAAATTTAAGATCATTGATTTCTAAAAAAAGATTCCAACCTAAGAATAAATTTAAAAACAATAGGTTTTCTTTGATGCGACTAAACAATGATGAGGGCATATATTTTTTTTGTTATGCATAATATGATAGTAGTACCTTTTGTATTGCAATAATTAGGGGTTTTCCTCCCGCGAGCTGGGTGGAAATGGAAGAAATGTTTGGTTCGGAGTGTCGAAATCGAGGAACGAGGACTTCCTGCTAATCTTTTTAGGATTTCGCAACTTCGGTTTTCGCTAAATTAAAATACATCCAAATTTGGCCTACAGGCTGAATCTCGCATTTTCCAGGACCTTGCAGATTCGCGGAGAAAGACAATTTTTGTGATCTGTTTAGTTATGATAGGAATTGAAATAGTAACATGCACATGAGGGAACTAGATATATTTAGGTTAAAAAGTAGTAAGAACACTGATCTGAACAGTTTTCCATAATAGTGTCCTATTTTCACAGGGTGCTTCAAAATATCTTCACCCTTTCTTTGAAATAAGATATTGTTTCGCCTGTGGGTGTTTGGCCGGTTAAAAATATATAGGGTCCAGATGGGATTGGAATGGAAATCACAAGTTTTTGGGTTTTATTGACATTATACTTAGGGAATAGGGGAAATGTCTAATAAAAAGTTTTTTTGGTTTTAGGCCGAGTTTTGTTGAGATAACAAAAGTTTAATTGGGGCCGGGAGTTTTATTATGCTCTTTTAAAATTAATGTAATAGTTTTGGCTTCTTGATTTTGTTTTCTGGTTTTTACGCAGGATTATTCCCAACTGTTTCATTTCAAAATATCATTTGTAAGTGATGGGGTCTCATTAGCCCTTGGACATTTGGTAGTTTTGCTTTGACTGATAGTTGCGGAAAGGGCCCAACTTAATTTTATATCTCGTAAACACCAGGAATAGGGATCTGAGAATGCATTAGGCAGTAAATTTTTTTTTTTGATTAGATGTTGTGTGTAAAGACACTTGAGTAGGCAGATTTAGTTTTACAACGTTCTTATAGGTGAACCTTGAAATTGTTTTCATATTTGTTTTTTTAAAGTACACACAAGATAATTCTTTACGGAGTTGAGTGCAAAGTTTAAAACTTAGGTTCACATTATTATAGTGGTACAGTAAATGAGTACTGACGTTGTTTGTCTCCTTTAGTAATAATTTTAATCAAATATACTAACATCGTTTGTTTTTTTTTCGAACATAAATATTTTTTTTTCTTTTCCTAAACTGATTGGTTTTTTTTTGCAATGACGATTTTTTTTTGTAATTTATGATTCTCAAGTAAATTTAATCTTCAATATTTTTTTTTGTATAGTAAATTGATTTTTCTAGCTCATTTACTTTCCACATTGCCACAGTTTTGGGAGAGGAAAGGGAATTGACAACTGTTTGTTTTAAAGGAAAAGAACAAAAACTGTTCCATGACAACTCGAACAAGATTTTTCTGGTGTTGATTTTATTAAAAAATTTTTTAAGGTTCACTAATAGGAGCTGCAACCCCACTTAAACATTTTGCATTTTTTTTTTTGAAAATATTTGTTAAATATTTTTTTTAAATAGTTTTTTTTAAGGAAGGAGACTTGATTTTCTTGTTGCAAAAATGTTTTTTTTTGTGCATAGTAGTACCTTGTCCCTACAATGGTTCTACCAGTTTATTTAAATATTTTTTTTTCTGAATTAAAATATAATTTTATTTCGAACCCTCACGTTTTAACAACCTATCATCATTTGTTTTAAATTTTTTTTCTTCTCCCTACTCCAAACCACCTATCAGAGTGGAGTAATATTTTGGAAATTTTAGTGAGCCAATTCATTTTTCTTATTATTGGACTACTGTGGTCGACACCAAAAAAAAAAAAAAAATTATTTTTATTTTTTTTTGACACTTTTCGGTACGATCCTAGGGTCTTTTTGACCATGACCATGGGTGATGCATCAATTTAGTTAAAATTTTGGGAATTTCATTTTAACGATTATTAGAGAGTTGCAGTCCTACCAAGACGTTATTTGTGTAATTTTTTTTTACCATCGGAAATTTTTTTTTAAAAATTTTCTTTTAATTTTTTTTAATTACACACAACATCCTTACTAGTCTAATTCAACGCAATTTCAGCGAGCGGATTTTTTTTAATTGAGCATATTTTACGATTTCTATAACATGAACATCTGTTCCGACGTTTATTGCGTTCACTTATATATTAAGGGATGATGTGACCTTAAGCAATGCATGTTTCGTGTAAACTCAGAGTAGGTAAGCAGGTTAAAGTGGGTTTTGATTTATTCTTTTTAGAAAAATCATTGTATACGGCGATTTGGGTTTTTTGAGGAGTTTATTAGTGGAGCCGTTCTGCAATAGCAGGAGTATACCCTAGCGTTAACTGTGTACAACAGCTTTGGGATTTTTGTTATAGGTAGTCTGTTGTACGTTCCATTTAGGGATAAATTTACCTATTCGGTTGCTGAGGTAAACAAACATCACTTAACTTTAATTTTAATCCAGTTCAGCTAGGATAAGCGCAATTATTTTTTTTGGTTTTACTCACGCAGGAGTGAAACATAAGACCTGAACACTGCCAAAACTCTTGTCTCTCTTTTATTTTTTTAAACTTTTTTTTATGGCTACTTGTTAATTCTAATTTAGGATTTAAGTAGTTATTTCTCTCTGCAAGGTTGGACGTCATAGTTGGTTGTACAAATACTTAACATAAATTATGATTACATTTTTTAAATGCAAATAAATTTTATTTTCTTACTGCTCCGGTGTTTTTCGGTTTTGTTCGCGTCTGCCCGTATTTAAGTTTTATATTTTCTACATTTGTGAGAAAATTTATAGTGATTTTCACTGGTGAATTTAAAGTGAACTTTGTGTTTGTTATTGCGTGGTTTAGTTTTTATAATTGGGAGGTATAATTAACAGTTTTAATTAAAGTTTAAAGTTTGAATATAAAAGGCACTATGGCTGTTTCTGTGAGTCGGTTGTCTGACATAAGGTACTTAGTCAAGGACGAATTAATCTATGAGTTAACATGGAGAGGCATAGCTATTGGATCGGTGGAAGAAATGAAACAACAGCTTATGCTGATTAAGCAAAGAGAAAAGACTGATACAAGTATGAGGTACCCTCCGTATCCCTTTAAATTTGGCCAGGATGCTTTTAGCTGCATGAAGAAGCTTGATAGTCTGGTACCGCTGGTAGAGAAGTTCTCTGGTACGAGTAAAGGGGGAGAGTTTAGAAAAATCGCTGTAAGGTTGGAACATGTGTTAGCCAGGATAAATAACATGAATCCGTCTAACTTTGAAGAAAGTCAAACCAAAGGCATACTGGTTGCGGAAACCCTGAGTTTGATTGGAAGGTTGCAGAGCCAAGCAACAGATTTATTAAGAGTTGGCGTGACCTCAGATGATGATGAAGCATCTGAAACTCAATCAACGAGTCGAAGCTCAGACCACTCAACAAATGCTGGCAACACACCTAACCAGTCTCATTTCCCGCAACCACAGCTCTCGAGCACACAAAGAACAGCTCAACAGCCCACAAACCAACCGTCGGTCATTGCTCCAGTGCAAATGCAAGTGCTAACGAACCCAACTCAAACACCAATACAGGCACCAGTCCCTATGCCGATTGAGAATTACGGTACATCAGCTTTTCATTATCAACAACCGTCTACCGTTCCTTTGAGTCTAGCTGCCCTCCAAAGTAGCATTGCACCAATTGCTCAGTCACGACCATTTTCATGTTCGTCGCCAGTACCAATGTCAAGTGATCCTGGTACTTCATATCACGTTGCACCTGTACCCCCGCATAAGTGGAACATAAAGTTTACAGGCGAGAGGGGTACAATCTCCGTCACCGCATTTTTCGAGAGAGTGGACGAGTTGAGTCAGGCTAGAGGAGTCAGCAAAAAGGTTTTACTGAATTCGGGCATTGATCTTTTTGAAAAGTCAGCTTATACTTTTTACAAAGATGTACGTAGAGAAGTCCACACATGGGAACAGCTGGAACAGAGGTTCATGGCAGAATATCTTCCTTCTTCATATGGCGAGAAGCTATTGAAGGAGATTCAAAAACGTAAACAAGGCCCTGGAGAGTCTATAGGGACCTATATTGCTGTCATGAACACATATTTCCAAAGACTTGGCTGTCCTGTTTCCGAAGAGGCGAAATTAGCTATCGTCTTCAGAAATATCGCGGACATCTATAAAAATGGGTTAATTGCTACTGAGGTCAATAGCCTATCACATTTAAAGGATCTGTGTCGTAGAATAGACCAGAGATATGGTTTAGAAGAGGAGAATTCTACACCTAGAAGAAACCAATCTATTGAACCTGACTTGGCCTACGTTGACGTAGAGAGCGATTTTGACGATTTTCCAACAGGGGTTGATGCAATTCAAATATCAGGTGCCGGGACATCAAATCAACAGAATTTGAATATTCCTGATAATAGATTTAACAGAGATAGGCAGCAACCAGCAAGCAGTTTCGCTGCTAGAGCTGATAGAGAGAGACAACAACCAGCTAGTGGTCAGGCTAGTGTAAATGACAGAGATAGACAACCACCACAAGGTGCTAGGTCTGGTATGGCGAATAGGGACGTTGTTTGTTACAGATGCAACCAAACAGGGCACATGGCAATCGGGTGCGCATTACCTAGAGGCAAACAGTGCTATTCGTGTGGTCAGGTAGGGGTAACAGTAAGAGAATGTCGAAATTGTAATCGTCAGGGAAACGGACCCAGGCGCTCGTAGGTGGTCGACCTTCGAGTCAGCCTGAACAAGCATCGACCGATAGGCTAACATACGTTTTAGATTATGTGATAAGTCATGCTCGCAAAGATGAGAGGCCTTATTTAGAAGTGGATGTGCTCGGAAATAAGTTATTAGGTTTGTTGGATTCCGGGGCTTCACGTACCTTTTTAGGGAATCATGGTTGGTCAATCATCGAGAGGTTTGGTTTTTCACTTGATACGACGAAGAAGACGAGTTGTATTGTGGCAAATGGTCAAAGCACGAGTAGTATTGGAACAGTGCAGCTTCCTATACGAGTTCAGGACAAATTTAGGTTAATAGAGGTCGTCGTCGTTCCTGAGTTGCCGCACACTTTGATTTTAGGATTAGATTTTTGGATTTCGATGGGGATAGTACCGAACTTAAGTACTAATGAGTGGCATTTTGCCGATAATAAAGATGTGATTTGTTCTTTAGAAACATCAGACCAACAAACAACTCTTACACCTTATGAATCAGAACGACTAGAGGAATTGGTCGTTAAATATAAGAATATGATGGGTGACTCACTGGGATGTACAGACAGAGTAGAACATAAGATTACAACAAATGCAGCACCGATAAGACAACGTTCATATAAGGTCTCACCGGTCATTCAAAAACTTATTGATGACGAAATCGACGAAATGCTGAAAATGGATGTGATAGAACGTAGTAGTAGTTCATGGGCTTCACCAGTGGTAATGGTACAAAAGAAAAACACAAAGAAATATCGTTTCTGTGTAGACTACCGCAAATTGAACTCAGTGACGGCGCGTGATAGTTATCCTTTACCACTCGTATCCGAGACTCTTGACAAATTGAAAGATGCTAAGTACTTGTCAACTTTAGATATTAAGAGTGCTTATTGGCAAGTACCAATGGAAGAATCATCGAAGCCACTAACAGCATTCATCTGTCGACGAGGTCTCTTCCAATTTAAGCGGTTACCATTTGGTCTTCATAATGCACCTGCAACTTGGCAGAGACTCATAGATAGCATCATAGGAAACGATTTAGACCCCTACGTGTACGTATATCTCGATGACCTCGTAATTGTCACACAGAGCTTTTCTGAACATCTTAGAATTCTTGAGGAAGTCCTACGAAGATTGCAGAATGCAAAGATAACGGTAAGTTGGGAAAAATGCCAACTGTGTAGGCCAGAAATGACTTATTTAGGTTTCGTAGTGGACCGTCGAGGCATCCGAGTTGACCCTAATAAAATTAGAGCCATGTTAGAGCTCCAGAGGCCAAGAACTGTCAGAGAAGTTCGTAGAGTTGTAGGTACAATATCCTGGTATAGACGTTTCATAGAGAATTTTTCAGCGATAATAGCTCCAATTACAGCTCTAACTAAGAAAAATCAAAAGTTCGATTGGACTCCAGACTGCGAAAAAGCATTTATTAAGATTAAGGAACTTTTAGTGACTGCACCGATTCTTACATGTCCAGATTATACCAAAGAATTTGTCATTCAAACAGACGCATCAGGCTATGGAATAGGAGCATGTTTAACGCAACCTTATCCTGAAGGAGACAAAGTCATTTGCTATTTGAGTCGATCTTTGACTAAGCAAGAACGTGTTTACACGACCACCGAGCGAGAATGTTTGGCATTGGTTTGGGCGATAGAGAAGCTCCGGCCTTATATTGAGGGGATCTCATTTAAGGTCATAACAGATCATTTTAGCTTAAAATGGCTTCATAGCTTAAAAGAGCCCAGTGGAAGGCTTGCTCGTTGGTCTGTAAAACTGCAGCAATATGATTTTGAAGTAATCCATCGGAAAGGGAAAGATTTAGTTGTCCCGGACATGTTGTCTCGTGCAGTACCTATGATTGATACAATTTCGCAGCCCAGAGATGTTTCAACAGCAATTAAAGATCGATGGTACCAAAAGATGGTAAAGAGGGTCGTAGAATCACCATTAAAATTTATGAATTGGAGATACACTGATAATAAGTTGTATAAATATGTCAAACAAGAATACCCTCAACTTTCACCATCTAACGAATATTGGAAAGAGGTAGTACCCAAAGATCATAGGCGTAGAATTATTGGAGAAGCTCACGATCCTCCTACCGCCGGACATATGGGTGTGTATAAAACCTTCCACAGACTGGCAGAAAAATATTACTGGCCGAAAATGCGCCAGGACGTGGCAACTTTTGTAAAGAAATGCTTTGTCTGTGCAGCTCATAAAGGTGATACACAAGGTGTATCTGATCAGATGATATCTCACCCAAAACCAACTCGTCCTTGGGAAATTATTTCGACTGATTTATGTGGACCTCTACCTCGTTCAACAAAGGGTAATTGCGGGATTCTCGTCGTTACGGACTATTTGAGTAAGTTTTCCTTAGTTTTTCCAATGCGAGCAGCCCCTACTCAAGCTGTTGTTAAGCATCTTGAGGAGCAAGTATTTATGGTCTTCGGAGTGCCCCGTTTGATACTTTGTGATAATGGCCCTCAGTACAAAAGTAATGAGTTTAAGCGTTTTGCTGAGAGTTATCAGGTTAAAATTCAGTATAATCCGTATTATCACCCCAGAGCAAATCCAACAGAAAGGACGAATCGCACGTTAAAAACCATGTTATGTTGTTATGTGAAAGACAACCACAGGAAGTGGGACGAACAAATACATAAACTTGCCTGCGCGATTCGTACTGCAACCCATGAGACAACCAGGATGTCTCCTTTCTTTGTTAATTTTGGTAGGAATATGTGTTTGTCAGGAAAAGATTACTCCAACCCAGTTTTGTTATCTGAAGAGAATGGTGTACAATCCGCAGCTGAAAGTAAGAACGAAGGTTTCCGGAAGCTCTATGCTGATGTTAAGAGAAGGTTAGAGGTGGCTGGAGAGAAAAACGTAGTTCAGTATAATTTGCGTACAAGGGTACCCAACTTTGCTGTGGGTCAGCGTGTTTGGAAGAAAAATTATGTTTTGTCAGATGCTGCGAAGTTTTTCTCGAAGAAGTTAGCACCGAAATTCGTTGGTCCTTATGTGATTAGGAATAAAATTTCTCCATGGATATTTGAGCTTCAGGAACCATCGGGTAAAGTACTGCCAGGGAGTTGGCATGCCAAAGACCTTAAGTCGGCAGCGGACCTCTCCGATTAACCTTTTTAGGTTAATCGTCTTGAAGTTGGGGGGGGATTATGTAACGTGTCATTTTTACGTTTAAGATAACGTTACATATTTGTTTATTTAGGTAAATAATCAAGGCTCTTTGATTCGTCTTTCTGTACACAAATATATAGTATTTTATAGAGCTAGGTTTGGAGGTTATATAGTGTCCAAAAAGTTACCTTATAAAGGAGACATTCCATCGAATTACTGTGGACACTACGCACATCGCATTATCTAGACATCGTAATTGGAATTTAAGATCACAGACTTCGGGAAAAATCACATAAAAATTTTGATTGTTTTGTTTTTATCTGTGGAATTTTGTGATTCACTGACGTTCATAAAGTTAAACAGCTGTTATGCTGGGGAATGGCGGCGTTGCCGCATCACAAATGGTTTCAGTAACAGGAAGGAAACATTTAGATGAACATTTCATTCCCTTACGTTTATTTCGAGGATATTGGGACAATCCGAACCTCATATCCTTCACGGATTAACTAGTTTTGATAGTGCAAAAACATATTTGGGTCGACCAGGAACAACCGAGGCTCCGCCACTTTGATATCTTTATTAATTTGATAGAGAAAGGATAAAATAAATACGAGTTATGCACTGTTGTAAATGGGAGATAAACGAGGGATAAAAACCAAGACTAAAAGAATAAACGAAATCGTGTGAGTTAACATCTGAACACCCTTGTGCCTTTAAGCAATAGTTCAGCGTGTATTTTTGGGTTCAGGTTCAGAAACAACTTTATTACTGTAGAAATGTTTTACAAAAATGGCGTTAAACCATATGAATATTAGAGAAAACATTTATAAAGAGCGAAGGAAACTTTTGACGAAGACTGTAACTGGAGTGCAACTAAATTCTGCGCTCAGTATAGCTTTACTCATATGGGAATTGGTTGAGTGTTCGAATATTAATAATGTGTATGGAGGGTGTCTCGACGTCCTTGTTATAAAAATTCCAACCGTGGAAATAGATCCGACAACACCTCAATGTACGTTTTACCTAATTGCAATGTCCACTTGGTCGGTGCTGCCCCCTATATACCTGTATAGAACTGTATCTCCTCATTGGTTACTTTGAAAACCCCGGGTTTTTCTTCCAGGCTTGCCACTGAATGTAGAGATTTATTTTTGGCGGAAAAGTTTTTTATAAATAGGTTTGCATCCTTTATTTGAATTTCACCGGGAAGATTAGGTTGGTACTATTGCGTTTTACCGTCCCCACTCCCCACCAAATTTACAAAACGGTTTCCGGCCACTGCATTATTCTGGTATTCTCGACGAAGTGCTTGGTCTCTCTTTGCTAACAAATTTGGTTGGGTCGACAACAGGCTCTGGGATCGCCATTGTTTTTGGTTTGGCACTGCAGCGAACTGTAGGAGATATCCCAGAGGCTGTGAGGAGTGAGTCCGTCGTGTCCAGGCGTAATTTGGAGTGACGCTCGCACCCTTTTGAGGGGAATTTAAGTCGGCCCATGCCATTTTGTACGGGGAAGAGCATTGGTAAGTTCGATTTTATTTTTTTTTCATTTTTTTTATTATTTGAGTACTCTTCAAGATAATATTTGCCTCCTAAATTGTAATTACTTTTCGTGTGAAATGTATTTTTTTTTTTTGACAAAAGACGTGGGGAATTGTTGGCGTTTTTTTTATATTTTTCATTTAACCACGTGTTGGATAAAAACTATATATTGTTTTTCTCCTTTGTCTACAGCCCGTCCATTCCACCGACATTTGGGGCTGGACGCTGGTGTGAAGCCAGGTGTAGCCAGTTGTACCCTGGGAAAGGTACGTTAGAGTTATTTTAGTTCATCTGTTTAAATTTGCTTTATTTTATTGAGTCGACATGGGGTTCTCGATTTAAGTTACTGTGTAGGGGAACTTCGTGCAAAATTGACGAATTCCAGGAAACTGAAACATTTCATTTTCCACAGGGTTTTACGCTCGGGCAAGAATCCCACAACCCTTTTAAGACCAAAGTGCTGGCCTAACATCATGTGCTAAGCGGGCACGAGGGGAGGCGCGAGCAGAGCAGGAGACCCGGAAGCAGTGGTGAGACAACAGGACAACAGAATTCCAGGTTTACAAAATAAAACATACACAGAATAATCAAGGACCAAGGTAGGAGCAAGCCTTAACTATAATTTTTTCACTCATATATAAATTTTTAATATAATTTAGACGTGATCTTTTCATATATTTCATATATAAGTTTTCACAGTATAGTTTCAACATTTCTTGTAAACGCAAGATAAGGTATGACGTCATAACCCTGGTTTTGCGGCATATTTACTACATTGACTTGTTTTCCTTCCTTTCATTTATTTAAGATAATTTTACTGTCAAATTTAAAGTGCCTTGCTATTTTGGCCCTTGTTTTCATCCATTTCATTTATTTTTTTTTATGTTTCCGGTAATTTTATCTGATTTTACCCTTAAAATATACAAGA